>JAQQZR010000001.1:1290365-1302100 GCA_030068235.1 Notoglanidium macrostoma
AGTCTTGTGGTTGACCGTGTCAAACGCTGCTGAAAGGTCGAGGAGGATGAGGACTGATGACAGTTTGGCCGATCTAGCAGCATGTAACTTCTCAGTGACAGCCTGGAAAGCTGTAGGTTGTTGTTGTAAGTCTTGAGAAAAACTGTAGCAGATTCTCAGTACAACATAGCTGATTTCCTTAACTGTACAAATTGTAACTGGGACTACTGATTGGGGAAAAATAGCAAAAGGTCGTCACACCAAATATTGGCATTGTTCAGTTCATTACTGTTTTACTTTATGCTGTTTGTTTACTAATGCTAAAGACATCTTTATTTTACAGCATTTCTTTACATGCACCTAAGACATACATTTAGGTTTCTGCGTGTAGAGTATCGTGACTGTGTGTTTAGCTGGTGAGCAGCGCAATGAAAAATTGGGAAACGGGAGAGCGAGGGGTGTGAGCCCCCTGCTGGCCAAACAATTTGCACCACTCCACCATGTACTGAGACAAAACAGACAGAACGACTAAAACTTTTTTTTTTGGAAATAACATTAACAGCTCCTTTCATATGAGCCATTAATCACTACTGTGGAGTGTGACATCACAAATAACTTAAATGGTAAACGAAAGCATCCCCAAAACAGGTTGAAATTCATTTTTTTGGCTTCTGGTAAAAAGTACGAGTAGCGCTCAATCAGCTTATCTTCTACAACACTGACTTTATTTACAGAGCACATCAAATTACAAATATACTAAGTATGCCACATACACAGCAGCCACCCAGGATACTCGATCATTCATCAGCTTCTGTCCAGCAGGTGCTACCATGGTGCATACCCGGGCGCACACACCACTTTTTTTTTGCCATATATTTGCAAACTACTTTGCACGTTGCACACTTAGTATGTCCACTATCCACCCATATTTGTTGCAGGTTGTGTCATCTTTTTGTTGTGTATTGAAAGGTGTATGTTTTGGATTTGCCTTTGCACATATTTATGTAATTTATGTTGTTTGTTATGCCATTTGTTAATACTGTATATGTCCAGTGTTTGTTACACAATAATTCTATGACAAGAATTTCAGTGTGCATTTTGTCATGTTTCAGCTGAGCAAATGACAAATAAAGACTTTGATTAATTTTGTGTACAATAAACAGTCAGCACATGATATAGGCCGGTGGATTCCAAACCTTCCCCGTCAAGCTAATAAAAAAATCAGGCTTCACCTGCCTTTGCTTTGAAAAAGTACAGTAGATGTAGCTTTTATAGCCTTTTATAGCCATCATTCGTTTCTTTTTTTATGATCTAGCTTTCCTCCACTACACTGCAATCTCCCTGCTCCTCCTCTAATGTACTAGAATTCTCAACAATAGATGTAGCATTTTTAAATCCTGTCTAAGCTTCATGGTTTCTGTCGCTGTACTTCTAGTTCATTAGGTTGCTGACTCTGATCACATGAATACATCCCTTTTTTGTATAGTGTTTATAAATTTATTTTCCAGAAACATTTTAAGAAATGCAGCTTAACCAAAAAAGTTAAAAAGGCAATGGTGAATTATAAACCTATGACAATTATTAGTATTACTGTTTAATTGTGTATTTAAAAAAAAATCAGATTTCTGTGTAATTGTCTCTTGTGTATGTCTTTTTATTTAGGGGCAAGTGTAATGACCTACCTTGAAGATGTTGTTGAAGAAGCAACAAAAGGCATCCTCAGGATTATGGCTCCTCCTCATGGGAGAGGAGTGGACTGGAAAGAGCTCGGCTGGAAACACCATGCTGGGCCAAACTGTATTTAAAATTGACAGTGATACCGAGCATGTAGTGCAGAGCAGTGGTGTCATTGAGCGTAGAAATGTGACCGTGGTAGACACTCCCGGATAGACTGCAGATTGTTCCCCAGATGTACCACTCAAAATGATGAAGGAAGCACACAGCTCTGCATCCTTGACATATCCAGGCTTCCACATCCTGCTTCTGACAATCCCCATTTCCCAAGCTAAAGAGTGGAACCAGAAAGTGGCGCAAAGGCTTTCCAATGCACTCAAGTATTTCAGTGATGATATCTGGAAACACACCATGCTTCTGTTCACCAGAGCTGACCTTCTGCATTCCACAGGATTGGAGGGATACCTGAAAGGTAGCGGGGAGTCCTTCCAGGACTTGGTGGAAAAGTGTGGGCGCAGGTACCATGTCCTCAACAACCACAAGCAGAATGATTGCAAGCAAGTCAGTGAGCTGCTGGAAAAGATTGAGCAGATGGTGCAAGAAAACAAGGGTCAATCATTGCAATTGGTCAGGAGTGAACCGGAAGTGAGCACATTGAGAAAGCATGAGATGGGCAACAGGCAGTTGGTGGAAAGATGCTCCAAGATGGAAGAACATGTAGGGAGAGAAAGCTGCTTCAAGTTAGAAGATTACATGTTTAAATCACTGAGACCAAAGGAAAATTACCCACCAAATCCTACTGAGCAAAGTGAGCTTCCAGAAGAAAACAACATGCATGTTTTGAGATCAGAACGTGTGATGTCACATCCAGATGACATGCAAGAGGCTGCACTTGAATACAGCCACATCCAAGATGAAGAAACCGAATCTCCATCTGATCTTTGCTCGGGGAGCACTGCTGAAATAAACAGAGGTCTGGCTATGAGCAGTGATGATGATGGTAAAGAGGAAATAAGCCATGTAGATCAGATTGAAAAGAATACCTGTACAGAGGTAGAGGAAACAGGCATGGATCAAATTCCTAGAGATGAAGAAAAGAACAAACAACATTTACAGCATTCAGCATTGCAAAGCGACAGTCCTCAAACCTGGGACCACTTGTCTGACTTGAGCATTACTTGTTACTTTTATATAGATGACTCCAATCAACAATGTGAGTAAACATGAGTAAATGTTCATTATCATGTAATATGTATTTTATTCAGAGTTGTTTATTAGTGTCATGGATTATGCACAGATTTTTACAAAAAAATATACACGTATTTTCCTTTGCAGGTGTTGTGATGACTTTCTACTGGGGAAAAATGAAATGTCAGACAGATTGGATCTCATTCACAGTGTGTGGTGATAATATTAACTGGCTATTTATCTTGGTTCTGTACCTGTTTGTGAGGTATTTATGTCTCATCTATAAAACCTATGAAATATCCAAGGAAACAGGTGATCAGACTAAGAACATATTGATCCCTGGGTTTGTTGAGTGCCAGCAAGAGCCAGAAAAGCAAGGAGCTTTTCAGTCACTGCTGGGGCAGATGGGAAACAACAGGCCTAAGAGTTTGGATGAAGAGATGACCAAAAGCAGCAAAATGAAGGATGATGAAGAAATCCTACAACACCACATGGGAGGTAAAGATGAAGAGGTGATGAAAGGTGAAGATGAGAATCTTCCCAAGCACATTCACAAAGGTGAAGAAGTAGAAGATAAAGAAGAAGGGATAACCCAACAAAGCATGAAAGCTGAAGATGAAGAGCTACCAAAATGCATTTACAAAGGTGAAGAAGAAGAAGAAGAATCTCAACAAATCATAGGGGCTAATGAAGAGATACCCCATCAGAGCAAGAGGGGTGATGACCAAGAGATACCCCAAAATGACTATAACAAGGATGGTGACAATATACTCCAACAAGGACAGAGGGTTGATGACCACACACTCCAACCTAGCATAAAAAAGGATGAAAAACAGATGCTCCAAAATAACAAAAGAGTTTATGAAGAGACAGACCAACAGCGTCATGCAGATGAAGGTGCAGAGATACTCAAACTTAACAGAATAAATGATGACATATCCCGAAACAACAGTAGGCACAGGGGTCTGAAAAAGAAACGCAGAATGACCAAAATGGTGGAATATGAAAAGACACCCAAACACAGCAGAAGGCGACGTAACAAAAAAGGGGACTATGAAGAGATGCCCCAACAGAGCAAGAGCCGTAAAGCTAAAGAGATCTCAAAGCACATCATCACGGAAATGGAAGGGATACCCCAACACAACAAAAGGGACTATAAGGAAGTGATACCCCAGTATAACAGAGGGGGTGATAAGAAAATGTTCCCCCAACATAACAGAAAAGTTGACATTAAAGAGATTCCTCAAACTAACAGAAGAGATTATGAGGAATTGATACCCCGTGCACCCAGGCTGGAGGATGGTAAAGCGATACCCCAATATGACCGGGGCATGAATAATGAAGTGATACCCAAACACAGCAAGAGAACTGATAATGAAGAGGCACATCAACACAAAAGAAAGGGGGATGATGGAGACGTATACCAGCATTGTAAGAGTGCTTATGATCATGAGAAGATACCCAGACACAACAGGAGTGGGCTAGATGTAGAGATACCACAATGCAGCAAGAGGGAGGATGGTAAAGAGATATATCCCAGGAAGAGAGACAATGATGAGGTACCACAGCATGGCAGGAAGAGGAATGAGAAAGAGATACCCCAACACACCAGTGTGGGGCATGATGCAGAGATTAAACAGGCACTGGAACAAGACATCGAAGGAAAAGTTAAAATGAGGAGCGCTAATAAAAAAATACTCCACAAGTGGCACAGAAACCAACACATCGAAGACAACAATAACACTGCAGGCAAGTTTGTCATTTTTTAATACTCACAGAAAAAACCCCAAAAACAAAACTGTGACATGAAATTTAATGTGGTAAGAATTTCCACCAAAATAAAATCTTAAATTTAGCTAAATGTATTTTAAGTAAGGTTTCCATGGCAACAAGGATTATTAATCTAAAATGTAAGTAAATGTAACTGGCACGTTTGTTGTTTTATAAGTACGCTCTATTCAAATTTGAGTTCATTGAACTACATAAATTAAACTAAACGTTATCGTTACTATTCAATATATGCAAATTGAGATCAAAAGCCACGCCCCCACTTTAATATGCAATTAGTTCAAGTAAACGTCACTTCTTTTTCTTCTAGCTTTGTGACCACTCGAACAATAATAGTAAGTTTAACCCAGTAAATTAAGTAAAATATAAACTTTGGGTTTTAGTAATTCTTCAGAACAGTTGACTATTATTTATTAGTTTTCCAGTTTGATTTTTGATGAAGAATTTATTGTACCTCTGCAGACACTGAGGATGAAGACGAGAACGCAAATCGAATACGCCAAGTGGTGAGACGTCAGCAGTCTCCTGAGGCGAGAGCAGCGTCCTCGTCCAAACTAAATCGCAAAGGTAATCAGACTCACAGCTTGGATTGTAAAGATGGATGCATTTCATAGTAAAGCTGTTTAATGTTTGTCAAACTAATTTAACAACACAAAGCTTTTTGTATTCCACTTACAAGAAATGATCAAAGAATTTACAGAACCTACATTATGTGTTTTTATTTCATTTTTATTGTGTAGCCATTTACCATTTTTTGTTTGTCAGTAATTCTGTCATCTTATGGATTATTATTTTTTTCATCTTCTGGCATCATCTCGCTTCAGTGAATTGCCATTTCTCTTTATAATGAACAAGGTTTAAAATGAATGCAGAACACCTAACTAAATCTTTATTTTTTTTCCAGACATGAGAAAAGCTGAAAATGCGTTGGATATGAGAAGAGTGGAATTTGAAGGAGCCAGAAAACCCGTGAGAAGCCTGAGTATGGATTTCCTTGTCAACCTAAGATGTGAGTTTTAAAATAGACTTCTCTTAAATAATGAACATCTCTCAGTTAGTGTTAACCTGTCATTGTAAATCATCTATCTTCTTCCTAAACATTTCTTTCTCAATACTTACTCATCGTCTTCTTCCTTCAATAATATGTATAACAAATAATATCTGTTCCTCAGATGCTGGAGAAGAAGACATGAGACAACATGGATGCACTTGGAAAATGAGGAGAAACAAGAGTCTGGAAAGGTTTTTTGCGTTTAACAGTGAGTATGGTAAATCAGCTTCTTAAATTTCATAATATATAAACAAAGGGAATATAAAAAGGCAACATACTTTTTATGACTGGTCACAAAAAACCTTGTCGATTATGGAGCTCTTGGTCACAGGGTTTTAATACTCCTGCTATATCTAGCTTTTTTTTTATTATGTATTTGTTTTGTACAAAAGAATTGACAATGATTATGGAAATATAAGTATAAAGGCAATTCCATGCAAATATCAGCCATACAGTGGCAAAATAAAATTGTGAGCATGGGAACAAAACCCTTCATATTTAACTTATTTGGTCAAATTATAGGGAATGATTCAATATATGCATCAGATATATAAAGTGCTGACCAGTGTTTTCTTAATGATGCTTTCCCAAAACAAGAGATCATTTCTAATCAGTACATACTTTTCATTGGAAAAGTAATTCTCTTTCATGATATATACATGATGCTTTGTGTGATGGTGTTAAACATGTGCCGTCTCCTACAAAAGTTTGTCCTTTTGATTTCACGTCCATAATAATAATAATAATAATAATACACTTTATGTGCAATTTATTATATTGATTTCCTTCAATCATTGTTTTTATTCTTTATTATTTCATTTTAGGGAAAGAAGAGAAGACAGCCATGAACAAAGCTCTACCAAAATCATTTTAACAGAGCCACAGTGGCCAGAAATGGACCACAATTTCTGCCATTTTCTGTCTGACCTGAAACATGTTTAGATTTCTTCTACTTTTTTGCTCACATTACTTGCCTTAATATATATTATATTAATATTGTATAGTGTGTCATGTTTGTTTATACTTAGTGCTTGTTGATGTTGGTTTGAAAGCTACATCAATGGCACAGAACAATTTTAATGAATGGCACATCAAGAACAGCACATTGTAGTGTTTATCAGTTTATAGTTACATTTCATGCTGTGGAACGTCTGTAAAATGAGTTACTTCCTATTCTCACTTATAACAGCTATAGTCGTTCAGTCGTTCCTTCACCAGCCTCACTTTTTTTCTCTTTAGTATTGTAAATTAGACAAAAGAAAAATCAGTTTGTCATGTTACAAATTTTTTTTTACTGTCCTGAAGACTTTCCCATGTCCGAGATCTTAACTATTAAAGCACTGACACTGGAGACTAAAAACCCTATAACGATAGAAGGAGTCGACCATAAATATCCCAGTGTAAGTTGTTTCTGTAGAACTGCTGTCAGAGTCGCTGCTATAGAAAATGAATCAAGACCTTCTGACCAATCAGAATGCAGAATTCAACAGCACTGTGGTATAATATGCATTTCATGAACAGCTCATTGCTGGGATAATTTTGTAAAAAAAAGACTGTATCAGCATTTAATCATTTGCTACTAGTTTGATGTGTATGAATCAATAAATAAAGTCACTTGGCAATAGGAGTCTTAAGTTCACTGTGGATTCTTTTACGTTTTGTCAGATGCTGCTTCATGCTTGGACTGAAAATAGCTTTAAGCCGGTCAGAGTCATATTAAGGGAAAAGACACCAAATAAGAGGAAATTAACATTAACCAGGCAATTACTCTGATGAACACCTTTAATCTATCTTTATAGTATGTAGTCTATATGGGGCACATATTCACATGTTACCAGTTAACATAACATGGTGGTGGTAGCATGATGGTGTGGGGAAGCTTTCCTGCTTCAGGACCTGGGAGGCTTGCCATAATTAGCAGACCCATGAATTCTGATCTCTAACAGAAAGTCCTGAAAGACAATGTCTGGTCATCAGACTGTGATGTAAAGCTTAAGAGCAACTGGGTTGTCTAGCAAGAAGCACAAGAGCAAATCCACACCTAAGGGGTGAAAGGAAACAAAATTAAGGTTTCGGTGTGGCCAAAGCGTTGAACCCCACTGAGATGCTGTGGCAGGATTTAAAGCCCTCCAATGTGGCTGAATTAAAGCAATTCTGCAGAGAAGGGTTGGCCAAACTTCCTACACAGTGATATGAAAGACTGATCTCCAGTTATCAGATGAGCTTGGTTGCAGTTTTTGCTGCTAAAAGTGGCACAATCAGTTATTAGGTTTAAGGGGGGCAATAATGTTTTCATACTGGGTATGTATGTGTTGCAAATCCTTTTTTCCTTCAATAAATAAAATGATCATTTAAAATCTGTTTTTCATTTTCTCATGATTATAGTAGATAATATAAAAGTAAGTAAATACATAAATTCCAGTGTCTTTTCAAATTCTATTATCTAATCACTGTTTTGACTTCATGAACTGTTCTCATTACAAATAAGCAGTATGAAAAAGTGATAGAATATATATTAAACTGTTTTGTTTAACCTCATTACAATATGAATAAAAACTCTTCCGGATGCAGCCACTAGAGGGCAGAAATGACATTTTGGGCTTTTATTTTTCAACCTCTAGCACATGGGCAAGGACATAAATACCTAGATGCATTTGCTGTTGATCTCTCTTTACCAGACACATCAGTGGCTTTTTTTTTATTTTTTTATATATATATAGCAATATTATTTATATTGTGTATATTGTGTACATGTTTGATTGTAATTGGAACCGAGAAGGCTGTTTGTATATGACTATGTAGAATTTGTCAGTTTGTTAAGTGCTGCATCAATATCTTCCTTTTAATAGCTGCAAAGAAAGGAAGTCACTATGGCACAGTCTTCAGTCTTAGCTCGCTTATCATTTGATCTCATGTTATGTTCACTATGTGCTCTTCACAAGTTCACCCACACTGTGTGGCTTTTTGTTTTCCATTTCCTGCTTGAAAAGAAGTACTCTTAAGTACAGTTTATAACTTATGTAATTATAAAATGAGAAAAGAACAACCAAAAATCAATATTTCAGATATGAATAAATAGTTTTCAGGTTCATTAGACCTCAATGCAACTATATTATTTTGGGGCCAATATTTGTTTGTGAAATGACTCTGTCCAACTGTTTACCTTTTTATCTATAGTATATTAACAGCATATGATTTATAGGGAGCCATAAAGCTGTGGTGTCCATAAAGCCTGATATACATGTGTACAGAGAAGAGACTGTTACTCTCAGATGTAACATACAGGGAGGACGGCACACTCACTGGATATATAGCTTCTATAAGAATAATAACAGACTTTACCCAGATGGAAACTACAGAGTCTATACAGACAGCACACAGCATGAACTCAGATTTAGACCTGTTAATGACTCTGACAGTGGTGACTACACCTGCAGAGGACAGAGGAATGACTCTCAGAGCTCAGAAATCAGTGCTGCTGTTACACTGACCGTATCAGGTAAGTCTATGGGTGTGTTTTTGTGTTGTTCTTACATTTCTTGTTACATGTACACAACCTTATCACAAGTTTTAGCTGTCAGTAATGGGCTCCTGTTTGTCTAATTTTCATGAGAAATTCTGTATGTAATGTGCATTATATTCTAGAACCATCTTCCCTTTCATAATAGCTGTAGTTTAATAATTTTACACTTGTGCTTAGTGAGTGTGATTAATAGTACACAGTAAACATCAAGACAGATGGCAGTAAATCTCACTCTGTCTTGATTCTGCCATTATTTGTTTCATTATAAGAAATTTTTGAAGTATGAGGTTTTATGTGTATATTCTGGTGATTTTAAGAGATCCAGCCATAATGGTCTATAAGGTCAACATTGTATGTTTTTATACTATAAACAATATTTTGGTGTAAAACTTCCCTCATACATCCACATGTTTGCACTTACTGTAAACACTTTATGGTGTCTTCTGTTGCACTTTGTAATTCTATGTTGTCCTATATATAGCACGTTATATAGGAACGTTGTCTTGTTTCGCTATATACTGTATCTTCCGTATATGGTTGAAATGACAATAAAAGCCACTTGACTGACACTTGACTTGAGCTCGGACAAGAACAGGCTCTGTAGCTCAGACTTGAACAGGCTTTGTAGCTGGAAACATTCTCAAAGCTTGAATAGGAACGATTCTTGTGGCTTGGACAGGAACAGGCTCTGTGGTCTGAACTGGAAATGTCTCTGTGGTTTTAATTATTCTTGTGGCTTGAACAGGAACAGTATCTGTGGCCTTGACATGAACAGGGGTGGGATCTGGCCCTGTGACTTGGACAGGAACAGGCTCTAGCCATGTGGCTTGGACATGAGTGGACTCTGGCCCTGTGACTGTGGCTGGAGCAGTCTCGGGCTGTAAGGCTCTGGAGACTGGCTCAGGTGTCAGCTCAGACATGGATTCAGGCATAGACTTGGATTTGGACTCCGACATGGACTTGGATCTGGACTTGGATTCAGGCATGGACTTGGACTCTGTCTTGCCATAGTCTTTGAAGCGGGACCACACTTTGGTGTGGCTGGTATCTGAGCACACCCTAGAAGGGGGTAAGGCATGTGGTGGAATGATTAAGGGAGTTTGGGCATATTCCACCCAGGGAAGAAACTGAGCCCAATCCCTTTGGGTCTCCAAGCAGAATGTCCTCAAGAAGTGGCCCACATCCTAGGTCTACCTGTCTGTTGGACTGGGGATGGTAGCCATATGTGAGATGCACTGAAACCCCCCATTTCTTGACAAAACTGGAACATTACCTGGACATGAACTGAACCCCCCGTCACTGACAATATCCCCCCAGGATGCCAAGGATACCTGAACACCACTGAAAATGAGCTCCACTATGAGTGAGGCTCAGGTATGGCTGATTTCCATGTGTTCAAATGGCTCTGGCATGGCAGCAGGATGAGAACGATGAAGGTGTTGGTTGGATTGGTTGGTGTCTGGAGTGGTGGAATGTGAGTGTGAGGCACAGCTTATGTGAGAGAGTGGGTAGAGACTTGTAAAAGGGCAGCTGCAAGCTACTGGATTCATATTTATATGAGGATAAACAGCTTGGCAAGAACAAACTAATCAGTACAGAACATTACTTTGCAACATTGTTTTCACGGAGACATGGCTCAGCAACAGAGTTCCGGACGCCGCTATTCAGCTAGCCGGGCTAACTGTGTTTCGTGCCGCTCGTTAGACGCACCAAACCGGTTCTGAAGCAGGTGAGAACCTGGCCTCCAGGTTCCGTTTCTGCTCTTCAGGGCTGTTTTGAGCACACTGACTGGCATATGTTCAAGGAGGCTGCAACCGAAGGTAATAACACCAACTTGGAAGAGTACACGTCATCAGTGACCAGCTACATTAGTAAGTGCGTAGATGATGTCACTGTCTCCAAGACCATCATTACACGCTCAAACCGAAAGCCGTGGAAAACTGCAGATGTGCGTGAGCTGCTGAGGACCCGTGACTCCGCCTTCAGAGAAGGTGACAAGGTGGATCTACGAACAGCGAGGGTCAAACTGTCTTGGGCCATCAGAACAGCAAGGTGCGCACATGGCCAGAGAATCCACAGCCACTTTCAGGACAGCGGCGGCACGCGGCGCATGTGGCAGGGCATCCAGGCCATCACTGACTACAAGACAACTACACCCACTTGTGACAGTGATGCCTCCCTGCCGGACACGCTGCACAACTTCTTTGCATGGTTTGATGCACAGAACGCCGTAACAGCGAGGAAGACCACCCCTAAGTGCTTCGAGAGGATTGTCATGAGGCACATAAAGACCTTGCTGCTCCTCTCACTATCGCCCCAACTGGGCCATGGATGATGCCATTGCCATCACCCTACATATGGCTCTCGCACATCTTGACAACAAGGACACCTATGTATGAATGCTTTTCATAGACTTCAGTTCAGCATTCAACACAATCATTCCTGAGCACCTGAGTAGGAAGCTGAGCCTGCTGGGCCTGAACACCTCTCTCTGCAACTGGATCCTGGACTTTCTGACTGAGAGACCTCAGT
>JAQQZR010000001.1:1302200-1316300 GCA_030068235.1 Notoglanidium macrostoma
AAGGGAAATGTTTCATTACAGAATATTCAGAACTCTGAGTTTCCAACTGGGAGAAACTGGTCAACAAGAGACACTTAACTGGTTTATCTCAATAATGCTTTGAAAGTTCTGAATGTTTTGTGATTTTAATATTATCTGAAGACAGCAACAGAACGGCACAGTTGAGTTTTCATGAGCTGAATCAGCTACAGTAGAGCAGGTGAAACACTGAATGAGGCTGTAATGCGGCTCTACACAACTCTTTATCTCCTTCGACTGTTTAGTTTTGTCCAATTCAATGCCACAAAACACAAACACAGGAATGTTTCAATCAAGCAGTGTTATTCCAAGTTTGCTCAAATCACGGCTCCGGTTGTTGTTGCTGGTGCATCCGTCGCTGTTATGGTAATGGAAGACGTGTTTGCTCGTGTTCTTGTGGTGATAGTGGGGAGCATCACAGAATCCCCCCTCGAAGGGCCGGCTCCCGATGGCCCAGCCAAATCAGGCCTGGAGTCGTAAAATTCCTGGATGAGGGCCGGATCCAGAATGTCACGGCGAGGAACCCAGGACTGTTCCCCAGGGCCGTAGCCCTCCCAGTCCACCAGGAACTCGTAGCCCCTCCCATGGCGACGGACCTCTAGTAACCTACTGACGGTGTAGGCAGGCTCCCCACCAATGTCCCGAGGAGGTGGGGGTTCAGTGACGGGCAGGGATAATGGGGAGGAGAAGGCCTTTCGAAGGAGCGAGACATGGAACACCAGGCTGGTGCGGAGGCTACGTGGAATGGCCATCTGGTATGAGACGGGGTTAATTCGACGG
Source organism: Notoglanidium macrostoma (assembly GCA_030068235.1). NCBI lineage: Eukaryota > Metazoa > Chordata > Actinopteri > Siluriformes > Auchenoglanididae > Notoglanidium > Notoglanidium macrostoma. The sequence goes on from JAQQZR010000001.1 coordinate 1,302,999, forward strand.
ACCACTCTGAATGGACACACATAATGAGACCCCAATTTGCGATTGTCCATCATCCCTGGGAGTCCCTTGGTGGAAACATATACCCGGTCTCTGGGGTGATACACCAGAGCGACCCGTCGATGGCAATCTGCACAATGCTTGGTGGCAATTTCTGGAGGCTTTGAGGTTCCGACGGACCCTGGACCAAACCCTATGAAGTTGATTGATGGCAGTGTTGACGGAGGCGATGGGTTGTTGGGGCAGTGTTGACAGAGGCGATGGGTCATCGGGGAACCAAGAAGGGGCAATGCCAGTGGCAGCTTCAAATGGGGACATGCTGGTAGAAGAGGTGTACAGTTGGTTGTGGGCTAGTTCCGCCAAAAGGAGATGCTTGGACCATGTAGAGGGATGGGAGGAGCAGTAACACCTGAGATATTTGACAAGTCCCTGGTTGATGCATTCTGTTTGACCGTTGGACTGAGGGTGGTAACCGGACGTTAGACTGACGTCCACCCCTAACTGTCTCCAGAATTGGCGCCAGAATCGGGCAATGAACTGGGGACCCCAGTTGGTCAATAGATCCACTGGGGGACCATGGTATCTAACCACCTCTCTGATTATCAGGTCAGCCATCTGCTGGGCTGTGGGATAAACTGAGAGGGCGATGAAATGGGTGATTTTGGTGAAACGATCCACTATGACCAGGATGATGGTGTGTCCCTGGGAGAGGGAAAGTCCTGATATGAAGTACAGAGAGATGTGCGACCACGGTCGTCGAGGAATAGGAAGAGGTTGGAGGAGGCCTTGAGGGCATCGGTTCTCAGGCTTGTTACAGGTGCAGACAGGGCAGGCCTGGACATAGACTTGTACGTCTTCCTTGATAGAGGGCCACCAGAAGTGGCGTTGTACCAGTTCTAAGGTACATAGGTGCCCCGGGTGGCCAGCCAAACTTTCATCATGACCCAATCAAAGGACCCGGAGGTGGAGAGTGGTAGGTATGAATGTAGTGAGAGGGGGTGCAGCCCCGGGCGGTGGTTCGGATTTGTGGGCACGACAAATGTCCTCCAGGAGGGACCATCGGGTCTGACCGATTACACACCTCTGGTCTAGGATAGTAGATGGGGGAGCGGGGCTGTCGTCAGGTGCGTGGAGACATAAGAGAGCATCGGGTTTACTATTCTTGGATCCCGGCCGAAAGGAAATGGTGAACCTGAACCTGGTGAAAAATAAAGCCCATCTGGCCTGTTGGAGGTTGAGACGTCGGGCTTCACCGAGATATTCGAGGTTCTTATGGTCGGTCCAAATGAGGAACGGATGGTCAGCCCCTTCCAGCCAGTGGTGCCATTCTTCCAAGGCCAATTTGACAGCTAATAGTTCTCGATCCCCAACATCGTATCTCTGTTCCGTGGGGCTGAGTTTCCGGGAGAAGTATACACAGGGATGGAGTTTGTTATCCGAAGCGGATGTCTGAGACAGAATGGCACCAATACCATTGCAGGAGACATCCACCTCCACAACAAAAGGCCTAGTGGGGTCCGGGTGGGTAAGGATGGGAACGGTAGTGAACCGAGCCTTGAGGGTGTCAAATGCCACCTTGGCGTCTCTAGTCCAGAGCAACGTACCGGGCTTCCCACGGAGTAGGGATGTGAGGGCATGTGCCAATATGCTATAGTTCCTAATGAAGCACCGATAGAAGTTGGCGAAACCCAGGAAGCGTTGAAGTTGTTTAATGGTCCTCGGAACAGGCCATTGGGTGATGGACATTCCTAGGGGAGTGATGACGAATCCTAGGAAGGACGTAGTAGTGGTGTGGAATTCACTCTTCTCCAATTTAATGAACAGATTTGTGATGGAGAAGGTGCTGGAGGACCTGCCGTACATGCTGGCGATGAGTTATAAAGTTTGGGCAGAAGATGAGGATGTCGTCTAGGTAAACGAACAAGAAGTGGCCCAAGAAGTCCTGAAGGACATCGTTCACTAATGCCTGGAATGCCACAGCACTGTTACAGAGACCAAAATGCATCACTAAGTATTCATAATGGCCGTTGGGAGTGATAAAACCTGTCTCCCACTCATTGCCCTCCCAAATACGGACCAAATGGTAGGCATTGCGAAGGTCGAGTTTATTAAAGATGATGGCGCCGGAGAGACATTCAAAGGCAGAGTTCATCAGTGGTAACGGGTGTTTATTCTTGATGGTGATTAGATTTAGTTTCCGGTAGTTGATGCACGGACGGAGTGAACCATCCTTCTTCCCTACAAAGAAAAAGGGAGCAGTGGCAGGAGATGTGGAGGGTCTGATCAGGCCGTGAGTGCCTCAGAAATGTATTCCTCCATAGTATGAGTTTCAGGTGTGGATAGGGAGTAGAGAAGTCCCCTAGGGGGGGCTGCTGCCAGGTAAGAGCTCGATGGCTAGATCATATTCCCTGTGGGGCGGTAGAGAGGAGGCTCGGCTCTTGCTGAATACCTGGGCCAGGTCATGATATTCAGGAGGTAGCAGAGTCATATCAGGAGTGTTTTTACCGATACACGTGCTAGCTGTGAGAGCGGAGTCGGACCTAGCGATAGAGGTGGAAGGCCCCTGGGGTTCTTCCAGGAGATGATCCCCACATGATTGGCCCCAGTTAGACAGTTTGCTCTTGGCCCAATTGAACTGGTTGATGGGTGACCAACCAGGGGTAGCCCAATACAATGGGTTCACTGGGAATATCCATAAGAAAAAACAAACAGTCCTCATGGTGATTGTTGAGAATAAGTAGATACAGAGGCTCCGTGAGTTCGCCTAATCTGCCCTCACCAAGGGGTCGCCCATCTAGGCTGGTGACAGAGCGTGACACCGGGCAGGTTCGATGAGGTATGTGGAGACGTTTTACCAGAGACCGGTCAATGAGGTTGACCGCAGACCCGGAATCAATGAGAGCTTTGGATCGGAACGGTGGATTGGGATTGAAGGACCACGTGAGAGAGATGGACACTTCACACCGGTCCACAGGGCCATGGGGTACAACGACACCTATCAGTGCTGCCCCCTGGCCTGAAAGATGTTGATGTTCCCGTCTTGGGATTCTTGAGCACAAGCCTAACTCTAGCATGCCCGAATCGCTGAAATCCTGCCCTAAGGCACTTAAAAATAAAGACGTCATGAATATGGTAACTTACATACTTAATTAGCAACACTAATGAAACTAACTAGCTTACCCCCATTAAACATTCCCCATACATAGAACACAAAGAGCATTTTCAAAACATTAGAACAATCCCTAAAATCACCCCAAAATGGATCCTGCGCCGAACGGCACGCCAGGTAACCTCGCCCCCAAATCCATAAACGTCACAATATATATATATAAAAGGAAAAATAGCAGAAAGCAAACATGGGACAATACAAAGCTTGGCATTAGCAACATGAGGGCTAGACTAATGCTTCTCAAAGTCAATGAGAAACTGAGAGTCTTTTAAACATGCGTGTTTGTATGAATTGGATGCACCTGCATCCAATTGACAGTCACGTGATATGGGCCTGGCAGTTGTTGTGTTCTATATCTTACATGCGCCACAGGTGACGCCAATGCATAATGTTATGTATGATGCATTAAAAGAAGAAGAGAAGTAGCTAAAGATGGAGAATGGATTACGCATGTCTGCTGCGTCCTTATTTACTAAGTCATAAGTACTGTTTAGCTTAACTTCATCCCTACGTTTATTACACACTATAAAAACGTAACAGCAATGTGTGTCGGCCATAATGGTGGGATGCAAGTGTTCATGGGTACTGTAGTCCATAGTAGTGGTTCGAGATAAAATGCGGACGTACATGCTTCAGCTCTATGTGCGACGGAGATTATCGAAAGCACACTGTGCTTGGCAGAGTTCATGGAGCGCGCTATGCATGCAGCGAGGATCGGATTATGACAAGTTATGAATACAACTTTATGACAGGTTGTGAAATTGACACATTTAGTTACTCATCCAATGTTTTAGATTCATTTTTAATATCTGTGCCTTACTCCTTATTTAATCATTAGACATTAATATCAAGATTGTTATTGTGTATAAAGTAAATGTACCGATCAACTTTTCTGTATTTCCTGTGTAACAGAGAGACCACGGGCAGTACTGAGTGTATCTCTACAGAGCTGGCTGACTGAAGGAGACTCAGTGACTCTAAGCTGTGAGGTTACAGACTCCTTTACAGGCTGGATATTCAGCTGGTACACAGTTGTTCCTTACAGAGACAATAATGGCCATATCAGATATAAAGAGTTTCCCCTCTCAGACAGCAGCAGAGGATCTGGAGGCTCCTACACTCTCAGTCCTGCTACTCTTAATCACACAGGAGTTTATATGTGCAGAGGAGAGAGAGGAGAACCAGCTTTATACACACATTGCAGCAATCCACAGCCACTATGGATCACTGGTGAGAAAAAATGACAACACTGATGTGTTGACGTGCTAAATATAAATGTGTAAATGAAATATCTTTTAGTTCACATAATTTGTTTATTAATATGGTACATTAGAGCTTTGATGTAAAAATCTTTACTCTGGAACATTGCACTCATTCAAATAGCACTGTCTAATTAAACTGAGTGTTATGGAATGAAAAATAATAATAATAATACATGTGAATTATAATGTTCTGTGTTTAAGGTGAATCTCCTCCAGTCTCTCTGATCATCAATCCCAGCAGAACTCAACACTTTACTAATGACTCTCTCTCACTGAGCTGTGAGGACCAGAGAGACTCTACTGGATGGACAGTGAGACGATACACACACAGTGAGGGAGTGTCAGATTGTTCACAGTGGGGATCAGTTACAGGATCTACATGTAAAATCAGCTTCCTCTCCACATCCTACACTGGAGTTTACTGGTGTGAGTCTGAATCTGGAGAAAACGGTAATCTCGTCAACATCACAGTGCATGGTGAGTCTTCATGTAGTGTGTTTATTGTTAAAGGAAAAGGGAAAAGTTTCATTACAGAATATTCAGAACTCTGAGTTTCCAACTGGGAGAGACTGGTCAACAAGAGACACTTAACTGGTTTATCTCAGCAATGTTTTGAATATTCTGCAATTTTCGTAATTTTAATATTATCTGAAGACAGCAACAGAACGGCACAGTCGAGTTTCTCTCATGAGCTGAATCAGCTACAGTAGAGCAGGTGAAACACTGAATGTAATACACTACCGCTGTAATGTGGATCTACACAACTCTAGTTTTACACTCTTTATCTCCTTCGACTTCTTGGTTTTCATCCAATTCATTGCCACAAAACACAAACACAGGAATGTTTCAATCAAGCAGTGTTGTTCAGAGTTTGCTCAAATCACTGCAGGCTCTGCAGCTTTAAGGCAGTGTTAGTTTACAGATCTTGTGAGCATGAACTAGTAAAGGCAACCATGACAGATCAAGCATTTATATGAAAATAATCCATACCATATGATCTGGAGTGTGCTATATTGCTTATACCACAGCAATTTGGCACCAATTGCAATTTTTTTTATTTTATTGCTGAAAGTTACTTCTTATTCTCATTAGCAGCTGTAAACAGTTGTTTGCCCAACAATCTCATTTTTTTCTCTCTCTTGAAGTTAATAATACAAAAAAATGCTATTTGTCATGACACCTTCCATAAATTAACATAAAGCGCCATTTATGTTACAACCAAACTACTAAGATATGCAGTTATATACAATTAGTCCATGGCTTCTCACCAATTATATTTGAGAATTCAACTTCATTATGGCATATGGATATTTATTTTAATTCCATGTAATTGTCTGTGTAAAGAAATATTCATGTTGTAATCCTTTTTACTGTACATATGATTTTATGTGTTCTAGATGGTGATGTGATCCTGGAGAGTCCTGTCCATCCTGTGACTAAGGGACATCCTCTGACTCTATGCTGTTTATATCGCAACACAAAGCCCTCAAACCTCCGAGCTGATTTCTATAAAGATGAATCAGTCCCCCAGACACAGACTACAGGAGAGATGATCATCCATAAGGTCTCAAAGTCAGATGAAGGTTTCTACCACTGTAAACACCCAGAGAGAGGAGAGTCACCGAAAAGCTGGATCTCAGTCAGAGGCGAGAAATTATTTATATATTAATCTAAATACAACTATTATTATATAAATTGCAACTATTACTAAGATATTTTAATTCCTTGTAATTGTCTATGTAAAGAAATGTGTTGAATTGTTCAACAAGAGACTCTTAACTAGTTTATCTCAGTAATGTATCGAGAGTTTTGAATGTGTTGCAATTCTAATATTAGCTGAAGACAGCAACAGAATGGAACAGTTGAGTTTCTCTCATGAGCTAAATCAGCTACAGTAGAAGTAGTAGTAGTACAGTACAGCAGGTAAAACACTGAGTGAGGCTTTATTGTGGTTCTACACAAATCTAGTCTTGTCTAAGAAGTCTAGACTCCTTATCTCCTTTGACTTCTTAGTTTTAATCCAATTTAAAGTCGTAAAACACAAACACAGGAATGTGTTTCAATCAAGCAGTCTTGTTCAAAGTTTGATCAAATCACAGCAGGCTCTGCAGCTTTCAGGCAGTATTAGTTGTACATTATGCTATTAAATTAGTTTAGTAAACTAGTGAGAAGTGAGAATGAATTAGTAAGGGAAAACATAACAGATCAAGCATTTATATTCAAATAATCCATACTATATAATCATATAACCTGAAGGGTGCTATATTGCTTATACCACAGCAAATTGGCACCAATTACAACTTTTAATCTTATTGCTGATGGTTACTTCTTATATTCATTTATTTTCTTAACAGCTGTAAACAGTTGTTTCATCGCCACTCTCTTTTTTCTGATTTCTATAAAAGATGCATCAGTCCTCTTGACACAGACTACAGAAGAGATGATCATCCATAACAACTCTAACTGTAAAAACAAAAAAGAGAAGACATACTGAAAAGCTGGATCTCAGTCAAAAATGAGAAACCATTTATATATTAAGTTATACACAACTCTAAAATATTAATTTAAATACACAGTTTGTACATAAAGTGTGTATATGCACATTTCCTTTGAAAAATTGGATACAGGTGTGGCATTTTCCAACAATCTATGAATCGAATAATAACAGGTCTTAATGTGACACCCTGCTTTGTTTTTGTGGGAATGAATACACGGAAGGGAGGATTGGGACAACACAAAACTGCCCTTCCTGGCCAAGCATTTCTATGCTTACTAGCTTACAGACTCACTCCATGACACTCCAACATAAACATACACAGTGCAGTTCAGGTCAACTCTTCTGTGAGGCTCTCGTCTCTCTCCTCCATCTCCTCAGGGTTGCTCATTGAAAACGCAGAGCTCTTGTTAGTCAATAATAATCCACAGCTGCATGTTTATCCTTAACACTCATGCACCCTTCATTCACAAACTGCACTTGACCATGACCCACCACCACATACCTCATCCACCTGACTCGGGGTACGAGTGGTCCACCACAAAGTGCAACTTTTACCTGAATAAAAGTCTATTATCACTGTCATAACCCGGTCTAGGTCAGGCCACAACACACAGAGAAACAAAGGCACAGGTTTCCTGTGGTGTACATTTCCAATACTTTTCCAACAGCACAGCCAACCAATCCCCAATGCAGGACATGGGAGCAAGGCAGGTAAGGAACAGTGATCGTTCAGTGGGACAGGAGGCAGGTCATGTAGCACTAGGCTGGACCTGAACAAGAAAGAGACAAAGATGCCCATCCCACCACCAGCACAGACGCACAAATGGCACAGAGAACAAACAACAATACACAGGCAGTCGTAACACCTCTTCCATTAAGAGTGAAACTCAAGTTTACACCTCTCACTTGTTGGCACCAGGACAGTGATTCAGCCACTACATTTTCAGAGCCTTACTTATGCTGAATGTTTAGGTTAAAACTTTGTACAGTCAAGAACTAGCACAAAAGGCATTGATTGCTGTTTGACAAGCAATGTAAAAATACTATAGTGTTGTGATCTGTAAAAACAGTAACAGGATCATAGCTAGAACCAATATAAACTTAAAAATGCTGGAGGGCAAGTAAGAGGACAAGGGCTTCCTTCTCAATAGTGCTATAGTTCCTCTGATGGTGGTTAAACTTATGGGAGATGAAGCTCACGGAATGATCTATGCTCTGAGCATCTTACTGAATCAAAACAACACCAGCACCAGTACTATTGGAGTCTACCTCAAGTTTAAAAGGTTTCTTAAAATATCCAAGATGGCGCCTCTGTTTTTGTTTGTTTGTTCAGTTATAAGCTGTCCCCCCTGATCACATACAGCAGAGAGGAACTCTTACTCATTGGTCAATCGACTTGTGAAACCTTTTCATCGTCTTTCACCCAACCGGAGTGCTTTACAGAACTTTTAGTCAGAGGAGCAGCCGCTTTTTCCAGATTTAGCAGGAGACGCCGATGAGGGAAGTGAGCCGGAGCGCTTGTTAAACTCCGCCAGCGGGGATTTTGAACCACGCTCCAATCAATACACCTGGTGAACGTCCGCTCTCAGGCCAACAAGATGGACGAACTCCTGCTACTCAACAGAACAAACTCTGACTTTTCCAGATCTGTCGCCCTGTGCTTCACTGAAACCTGGCTTGGTGAGCACATCCCTGATAGCGCATTATACCTGCCGAGCTTCCAGCTTCTCCATGCGGACCGCATCATGGAGCTCTCGGGGAAATGGAAGGAGGCAGAATCTGTTTCTATATAAACGAAGGTTGGTGTACAGATGTCACAGTGCTAAAGAAAACATGCATCCCTCACTTAGAAACCATTTTCATTGACTGTAAACCGTTCTATTCTCTGCGGGAGTTTTCCTCGTTTATTCTGGTCGGTGTTTACACCACATTAAAGGATGCCTATCACTCTGTCCCTCATGCTGCCCTGGGACTCTCACAACCTTCTGGTCACTAGCCCAACATCTTAACCACTTTGCTACAACTGCCCCCAATTTACATTTATGTCATTTATCCAGAGCAACTTACATACATCTTATTATATACAAGTGAAAGTGAAGCCTTGCTCAAGGGCCCAGCAGTGGCTGTTTGGAGGCGTTGGGATTCACTCACTACCTTCTAATAACCTGGTTAGGTTTTACTGCAACCTGACATACATGAAACGGGCGACAATACTTGGCAACATCAGACTTCGTGGCAGGCCAAAAAAAAATGCTTTAAAACATTGTTGTACATCTTCGTCCCATCTAGATGGATGGCCAGAGAGACCATGGTCATGGGCAATACTTTACACTTGGTTTCTATACGGCTTTGGAACCACAACTTGAAAAACTGACCTACAATCATGCTCAGTGTTCAGGGGTTGTCCACTTACCCAATAATATATCCTCATCAAAGAAATATGCTGTAGAATGTTGCAATAACTGTGACTTATCTACAGTGGCAGCGACACAGTGAGAGAAAAAACATCTGATTTCTGGGCTACAGCAAGTTGCTCTCACCCAACGCCCCAACTATCACCATTCTCTTCTGGTACGGAAGGAGCATCTGGAACAATCACAGGAATGGAAAACAAATCTTTGTTGTCAAACATAGGATCTTCATAACACATAAAGGAGTTTAAAAAGATCATCAGCACTGGTCACTTTGCAAGCTTGGACATGCATCACCACACACAAACTAAAAACAGTGGGGAAACCACATGACAGTTCATCACTCTTCTTAAAATCTGGAGTGTCTGTTACAACAGATAAATGAAACATCCTTCTGCCTATGAAGTCATTGTCCAAAATAAATGACACTACTGACATGATTACATGACATCTGAGAGTGGACTGCAACTTTAACAAAGCCAGACACAAAACCAGAGCAAAGATAAACTGTATGCAAAGGGGCCTTCATTACACTAAGTACAATAACCTTAACTAGAACATCCGGCCCAGAAATAGACTGCCCAGACAAAGGAATGACACCATCCAGGATAAATGACTGAGTGGCTCTGGCATCTCTCAGAATACACACTGGTGTAGTCTCCAAGTTTGTATCAGAGATTGAAACATCACCATCCATAATAAAATGTTCAAAGGCAAGGTCAATCGAGGAAAGTGAAAATAACTGTTAAAGTCTTGTGGTACATACACTAAAGTCACACTCTTAGGGTTGTTTTGTGCTTTCCATCAGTTTTCCATGATTATGCGGGACGAGCAGCAACAAGGTGACAGTAAAACAGTAAAAAGATTCATGACAGTAAAACATTTTCGGGATTCACTGGTATTTTCTGGAGCTGGAGCTGCAATCAGAAACATCATGCCGTGGAAGAGAAAATACAGTTTTGTGCGTAAGCACAAACTCACCAGCCAAAACAGCAGCATCAGCGAACAAAGAAAATTTTTTGTTCATTTAGACAAACCACTATTTTGTATGAAATGTAAGTCTTAAACTCCTCTAGCAGGATCAATTCCTTTAATTGATCAAGGGTAACAACTTTACTCGCAGCACACCACTTAACAAATAGAGCTGATTTTTCACATGCAAATTTAACATCTGTTTGGCTGGCAGTTTTGGAATGCTTATGAAACTTCTGCTGGTAAACTTTACGGACGAGTTCATACACGCATAGCACAGCTGATTTAACAGTTTCATAATCCAGGCTTTGTTCTAAGATTAGGGCAGAGCATACTTCTTGAGCTTTCCCAACAAACTTGCACTGTAACAACAGAGACCAAAAGTTTCTAGGCCACTGGCAGCAATGCACTCAAACACAACAAAATAAGTGTCCACCTCACTCTCCCTAAACATATGAACTAAAGCAGTGTGTTTACTAACATCAAACCCCATAGGATTTACAGAGGATGTACTGTATCTTGGTGTGCCTCTAGCACAGGCGATGACTCACAGAGGGGTCAGGGTGGCTTAGATGCAGCACAGGGGATGCAGGTGAGCCAGGAGCTGGCCTATTTCTCAGTGCCAACTCTAACTCTTTACCAGCTCTTTTAGCTTTATCGCCTTCTGAGACTCAAGCTCCAGTGTTTGAAATTGTAGAAGCAGAGCTTGATGCTGCTGACGACTTAACTCAAGTTCAAGTTATTTTAGCTGTAGCGGGAGCATTGGTTCCTTCAGTGGTCAGCCTACTACCACGGGATCAATGTGTGTGGGGGACTCATGCTTGGCTGCAACCAAAAACATTTTTGCTTTTGGGAAAGCATTTTATTTAGTTATTAATATGACTTGAAAACACATTGTGCAATAAAGACATGTAGTTACACATCTAGAGTTTTATATTTATTGAAATGAATGTTATGGCATGAAAAGACAATAATAGTAATGCATGTGAATCATAATGTTTTGTGTTTAAGGTGAATCTCAGTATGTTAGCAATGTTTAGTTACTAATGTGAAGAAAAAATAGACACAGGTAGACATTTTATTCACATACAAACACCACTGTATAATCAAATCAGGTGTAAAAGTGTTCAGTACATATGATAATCAATGTGAATGCTAATTTCTGTGTTGAAGGTGAATTTGCTCCAGTCTCTCTGATCATCAATTAGAGCTTTGATGAAAAATCTTTCCTCCTGAGAATTACGCTCATTCAAATAGCACTGTCTAATTAAAATGAGTGTTATGGGATGAAAAAACAATCATAATAATACATGTGAATTATAATGTTCTGTGTTTAAGGTGAATCTCCTCCAGTCTCTCTGATCATCAATCCCAGCAGAACTCAACACTTTACAGGTGACTCTCTCTCACAGAACTGTAAGGACAAGAGTAACTCTACTGGATGGACAGTGAGACGATATGTACACAGTGAGGGAGTTTCAGATTGTTCACGTTGGGGATCAGTTACAGGATCTACATGTAAAATCAGCTTCCTCTCCACCTCTGACACTGGAGTTTACTGGTGTCATCATGAATCTGAAGAAAACAGTAATCCTGTCCACATCATAGTGAATGGTGAGTATTCATGTAGTGTGTTTATTGTTAAAGGAAAAAACATTTCACTACAGAATATTCAGAACTTTGAGTTTTCAACTGGGAGAACTTTTCAGCAAGAGACTCTTAACTGGTTTATTTCAGTAATGTTTTGAAAGTTCTGAATGTTTTGTGATTTTAATATTAGTTGAAAGACAGCAACAGAATGGCACAGTCGAGTTTCTCTCATGAGCTGAATCAGCTACAGTAGAGCAGGTAAAGCAATGAATGAGGCTTTAATGTGCTTCTACACAAATCTAGTCTTAGACTCATGTCCTTAAACACCATAGCTTTCATCCAGTTCAATGCCATAAAATACAATCACAGGAATATGTTTCAATCAAGAAGTGTTATTTGAAGTTTGCTCAAATCACTGCAGGATCTGCAGCTTTCAAGCAGTATTAATTGCACATTATGAAAATTAATTAGTTTAGTGAACTAGTGTGCATGAACTAGTAAGTAATACTATGAAAGATCAAGCATTTTTATGAGAATAATCCATACCATATAATCATACAATCTGGAGTGTATTATATTGCTTATACCACAGCAATTTGGCACCAATTAGAAATTCTTATTCTCATTTATGTTATTAGCAACTGTAAACAGTTGTTCCCTCACCACTCTCTTTTTTCCTTTCCCTTGATGTTAAAAAGACAATGAAATGCTGCTTGTCATGACACCTTTCATAAATTAATATAAAGCTACCATTTATGTTACAACCAAAATACTCCTGGAGACCTATTTCAGACAAGAATGGGACCAATTTCCAACACCAAAACTACAGAAACTCATAACCCAGATGTCTTCAAACTGTTTTGAAAAGGAGAGGAGATGCTACACCATGGTAAACATGCTCCTGCCCCAACTACACTATATTGCCAAAAGTATTCACTCACCCAGCGAAATAATTAAATTCAGGCGTTCCAATCACTTCCATGGCCACAGGTCTTCACCTAGGCATGCAGACCGCTTCTACAAACATTTGTGAAAGAATGGATCGCTCTCAGGAGCTCAGTGAATTCCAGTGTGGTACCGTGATAGGATGCCACCTGTGCAACAAGTCCAATCATGAAATTTCCTCGCTACTAAATGTTCCACAGTCACCTGTCAGTGGTATTATAACAAAGTGGAAGTGATTGGGAATGATAGCAACTCAGCCATGTAGTGGTAGGCCACGTAAAATGACAGAGCGTGGTCAGTGGATGCTGAGGCGCATAGTGTGCCGAGGTCGCCGACATTCTGCAGTCAGTCACTACAGACCTCTAAACTTCATGTGGCCTTTAGATTAGCTCAAGAACAGTGTGTAGAGAGCTTCATGGAATGGGTTTCCATGGCCGAGCAGCTGCATCCAAGCCATAC
>JAQQZR010000001.1:1336233-1359135 GCA_030068235.1 Notoglanidium macrostoma
TCACACCTATGGGCAATTTAGAGTAGCCAGTTGACCTAATCTGCATGTCTTTGGAGTGTGGGAGGAAACCGGAGCACTCGGAGGAAACCCACGCACACATGGGGAGAACATGCAAACTCCGCACAGAAAGGCACCCTGGGTGACCCGGGGATTGACCCGGGGATTGACCCGGGGATTGACCCCAGGACCTTCCTGCTGTGAGTCGACAGTGCTAACCACTTGCACCACTGTGCCACCTCCTCCGTTACTTCTACACCAAAATATATTGCTTTTCTTTCTCAACCAAAATATTTCCTCAGTTTCTTTTGAGCCCAAAAATATTCCTTCTCTTTCTCAACCAAAATATTTTTTCCATTTCCTTTTTAAACCAAAATATTTTGACTTTTCTTTTCAACCAAAATATCTCTCTTTCTCTTTCTCTTTAATCCGGCAGCGTGGCGTGCAACAAATAAAGTCCACGCGCCGAGCTGTGTATCTCGGCGTCTTTTAAGCACGGCTCACAGCTGTGGCGCGTCTCCCCCGATTGCGGGCATGTGATCGTCGCCTAGCGACTGGACCCATATTAGGACCCTGGGTTGGCCGCAGCTCTGCCTGTGAGGTGACTGGCGATGCCACAATGGCTTGCGATGTTACATCATTAACATTGTCTTTCTGTAGCATTTGGTGTTGACAGTTTCTACAGGATCGAGCAGCTTGTCATAAAGATGTAAGGCACCTGTAATGCAGGTGTCAAACCTCCCTGAAAGTTCATTTGGAACCCACCTTACAAATTTCAAAATCAGAAACACCTTTCTCTCATAGTTCCTTTTATAGCAGCTATAACACCTACAATGAGATTTAAGAAAACTTTACCCTTTACCTTTAACCTTTACCTTTAAGAATTTGAATTGATTGGCTATTGCATTCAATACACTCTGCAACAGACAATCAGATTTTACCCCAAGCCCCCCTCACCCAACCAAAACAATAAACAAAATAAACTCAGGAGAACTAGGGGGAGCATCAGGTTATGGACTGTAGCTTTAAGTAGTTATTACCTCAGGCTTTGATTCAACTCTCTGGGATGAAGAACAACTTGACAGATGTGTTCAGGCTTTTCAATTTCATATATTGTGAAATGTCATATAATGTCTGTGCATCAGGGATGTCTCTTCCATGGGCCACAAGCCAGTCTACTGACCTATTGAGGGCCCCACCCATGCCATCAGGTGCCCCTTTCCATGGCTTCACTCAAAGAAATTCCAAGTTATATCTTTGAATCCATGCTTGTAGACTTAACCATTCCAGACTTAAAAATATATGGATTTTTTTCTGTACAGTAGTGAGGATGCAGATTGCAACCAATTGAATGCCCTTCCCTCACCCCTCCCATTCCAGGTGCATATTAGAAGATGCAATGGTCATCAGGTGCCTGCAGTGTTTAATCATAGTTCAGTATGAGCATCAAGTAGCCATTACTTTAAATAGATATTTGGAAAATCTATTTAGTTATTTAGGCCATAGACTATAACTATAGGTCGTGGTATTGTCTTATTGCCAATGAATTTATTGTTACTTGTTCCAAGTTGTGGTAACTTTTTATTGCTAACCTAAGCAGGATGCTTTTTTCTCCATTTGAAGAGTCAATTATCGGCTAGAACAGCCATTAATGTTTACAAGGTGAGAGAGAGAGAGAGAAAGAGAGAGAGAGAGAGAGAGAGAGAGAGAGAGAGAGAGGCAGTGGGGAGGTCAAGCCAGGTCAGGTGAGATAATTCTATTTAGTTATTTAGGCCACAGGCTATAACTATAGGTCATGACTTCCATGAAAGATAGCATGGTGTATTTGGTGTTGTGGTAGTGTTTTATTGCTAATGTTAGGAGGATTTTTTTTCTCCATTTGAAAAGTCAAATATCGGATATAGCAGCCAGAAACGTTTATAAGGTGAGAGAAAGAGACAGAGAGAGGCAGGGGGATGTCAAGCTAGGTCAGGTAAGCTAAATGAGCTGTCTGCTGCATAAAAATATAGGAGAGAGTGTAATATCTCCAAAGAGAGTGAAGATAAGTAACGGAGGTTCGTATTTAGAAGATTATTTTATTATATCAGTCTGTGAAATATGATCAACACCAACAGAACAGGAAGTGGTATTTACATAGCAACCCTGTGCTTTACCTGTAGCAACGTTACTGTAGTCTGTGGTTTGGTTTGTTATCGCAGTGTAATGTGAGTCACTATGTGGAAAACATCAGCAATGCTAATGAGTGATTATATAAATACTATATAGGAACATGTCACGTGTGGGTGAACCGAAATACTCAAAGCCACAAGTGCAGCGGCGTACACAGATGAATGAGGTCAGTGTCCTTACCAGGGGATGATTGGAGGTGGGAACGCAGCTTTGTGGGCATAGAGGAAGCAGGCCGTCACGGGCTGGTCCGTTATCAAACGTGTACCGCGGCATGCGCAAAGAGGACGCGGGGGGGAATGGCGAGACACAGTCTATCCAGCCAGAGTGCAATGGCGGAAAAGAAACGCACACACAAATGACGAAAATAAAACAGAGCGTATGAAACAAACCTTTATCCAAGAAGGTTGATGCAAAATAGTCCTGAGTACTTTATGGAAAAACGGGGCTCATAGCATAAATCGTTACTGAGTTCACTTTGGTTAGGACCGTTGATTTTTGAGTCTCCATAAGATCCATTAATTTTGATGGGTCTATCTTGGATTTATTTAACACTCCCCAGTCCACGTTAATTATGTCTTTAGTAAGCATCATGAAGTCCCACACATCTCCTGTTCATCACTCATTTTTACTTATAATTTGTCCATTTCTCCTTTCTTCCATCTGTACTTGATTTTATTATTTCCAACGTGTCTGTGTACTGTTGTGCTCTTTGTTCATATTCTCCATATGTCATTGGCCTGTTCACCATCCCTCCTTGTACTGGTATTACTACGTGCCTCTGTCTCCCTTCATCCACTCTACTAGGTAGTGCTTCCCATCCATCTTGAGGCAGCATTCATTTACCTTCTTTCCAGTCAAACCATGAATACTCTTGACAGTCATATGTCCAAAGCCATAATAGTATGGATAGTCCCTGATACAGTGTTCTCAGGGGTTGCTTTTTATATGTACTATGCCTCTTAAGTGGGTGTGGTGTCTGAGCTGGTTACGGATCCATTCGGAGTTTGTTCAGCCCCTTATGCTCCCCTCTGTTTAGCTTGTTGTCATGCTCTGCATCTCATCTGAACAGTCTCTGACAGGCCACGAGGTGACAGGTCTGCCTGTTCATCTAGTATCTCCCCCTTTGGTCAGGTCCTTTCTTCTTCCTCATCGTCCGCTGATTCTGCTAGTTCCCTTACTCAGTCTGATATCTTCACTTGTTCGCTCTGGTGCTGGTGCCCTGGATCAGTGATTAATTCTTCTTGGATGGTTCCACTTTCTCTTGAAGACCTTTACATAGAGCCAGTCTCCTGGCACCACCTTGCATGTGTCTTCTGGTATTTAGGCTATCCTTTACTCTGTGGCACCATTCACCTGGTTAAACAGAGCTTGGTGGATATTAGCTAAATGCTTCACATACTCATGCAGTTTATTTTCAAGATGCTCAAGCGGGGGTCCTTAATAGGGACTCCTTATATAAGCAGATGGCATGGGGCACCCCATAAGCTTTTCATGTGATGTTAGATGCATATTACATCTAGTCTCCATTCTCTTCCCCATCAAAGCTAGCGGTAAGGCATTTACCCATTTCATTTTTCCTCCTGCACAGATCTTGGTAGTTTACTGTTTAATACTCCATTTGCCCTTTCTACCATTCCTTGTGACTGTGGTTGATATACATATCCTAATCTCCTTTTTATCTTAAGACACTGCACCACTATCTTTATTACATTGTTCACAAAGTGTGTTCCATTATCTGAACTCAACTTATCTGGAATCCCAAACCTAGGGAACACTTCTCTCAGCAGAAACTTAGCTGTTGCCATTGCATAATTTTTTGCTGCTGCATGGGCTTCCACCCATTTACTGAGCCTATCCTCCACAGCCAATATGTACCGATATGTCTATATAGTCCATCTGTAAATGCCTGAATGGACCATCAGGCGGTGGTATTGCACCTAATGGTGCTGTGAAAGATTTCCTCACATTATATTGTGCACATACTATGCACTCCTTGCATGCTTTATCTACCATTCCTGTCAAAATGCTGACCACTATGCATGTTGAATCCTTTTTATTCCCCTTTCATACATGGTCCACCGCATGTGTCTTTTATCAAAATTGTTAACAAGGAGAGTGTCACCACAAAATGTCCTTTCAGACTTCTCCAAAGTCCCTTGTCATCCTTCACAGCTCCACTTCTTTCCCACACATATACTGACACTGCTTCTTGGGCTTCCTTTAAAGATGTTAGGTCTGTTACATGATCATCATCCCCTCCCTCATCTGTAACCTCTGTAACCTGGTGCTCCACTGCTACTATGGGAAGTTGAGCATGCATACTCGCTGCATGTTTGTCTGCCTCATCAGCTGTATCATTCCCTCTAGTTATCACTGAGGAATCTGTCTTATGACCTGCACATTTAACTATGGCTAATTTCATTTGCAACTGCATAGCCTGCAACAGATCACTTATAGTTTCCCATGAGCAATCTTGGTGCCATCTGCACCTACAAATCCTCTTTGATCCCATATTACTCCATACACATGACAAACTCCATATGCATACACAGAGTCTGTAAATACATTACATACTTTCCATGCTCCCAATTTACATGCAGCTGCCAGAGCCTTTAATTCTGCTAACTGAGCTGAACACTGCTGATCCAGAGGGTGTTGGAGAACCACTTCATATGTATCTGTATCCAATTTGTATTCTCATATGACATGTCCTGCTAGATTGCCATTAGTCCCCTTGTAACATGACCTATCAACAAATAATATTCTATCGGCATTAGGCCTGCATGTCTTCTTTTGGTTTTAAAAAATTTGTTACTCTAATCTCACAGTCATGAGCTGTTCCATCATCTGGTGGCAACATGCATTCTGTTGGATTCATCTGAGTACACTTATGAATAGTTAGTGCAGGTGCAGATATCACATCATATCCTGTATGTCGTGTATTTGTCAATACAAAATTTTTTCCTGTAATTAATGCATACAATGTGTGTCACATGTACATTTCTACTTTATATCCCATTGTGATTACAGTGGCTTTTTCATAGGCATATGCTGCAGCAGCTAGACCCTGGTAGCATGGCGACATACTCTGTTCCACTTTATCCAATTGTGCACTGAAATATGCAATGCTGCTATCCTCTGCATGTGTCCTGTTTTGTTAGTATTATTATGGAGTCCTTCTCACATTGCTCTCTCATCAGGCTGCAAATCAACAAATCATCTACATATGCAAGGACTGTGATGTACATTTATCAAGCTCAAATGCTGAGTTAACACCCTATTAAATACAGAGGGAGTCTCACAATATTCCTGTGGCATGTGTGTATACAGTAGGTATATTTTTTCCCTTCATAAGTTAAAGGCAAAGAAATACCTTAAGTCCTCATGTAATGATACACTAAAAAATGCTGAGCAAAGGTCAATTACAGTGTAGTATTTTGTCCCAGATCTGATATTAGACAACAGCATGTGAGGGTCTGGCACTATAGGGTGCTCTGCTATAACTGCAGCATTAAGAGCTCTAAGATCATGAACTAATTTCCACTTGTCAGAATTTGGTTTTCATACTGGAAAGACTGGGGTGTTGCATGGACTCTTAGTTTCCACCAGTGCTCCAGCATCCACTAGCCCATGTATTGTGGGCCTAATTCCATTTAATGCTGCCTGAGTTAAAGGATATTGTCTCTGCCTAGGTAACCATGCCCCTGGTTTGAGTTGTATCTGCATTCTTCCTGTTGATTTTACCTTCCCCACATCCATTAGTACAGCTCTTAATGTTTCTTCATTCTCGCTAGTTAGCACACACTGTGTTGCTTTCCATAATGTCCTATCTACGTACACTTACCTTTTCTGCTATAGTTTTACTTACTGTTCTTGATGTATGTACCATCCATTGACATGTAAACCCTTGAACATGAAATTGGAATCCAGTCTATTTGCTTTGCTATTTTTACCATATCATCAAATAATTTGCTTCATACTCACTTGATACACATGGTACAGCATTCTCCACTTTGTACCATGGTTCATCCCTAGCTGCTATGCCCTGTGGTCCTACAATGAAGTGTCCTATTTTTACGTTTAAATACTTGCCTTCCATAAGATTTATATTATATTTATGTCATTCGGCAGTCATTCCTTATCCAGAGCAACTTACATATATCTCATTTATACAACTGAGCAGTTGAGGGTTAAGAGCCTTGCCCTAGGGCCCATCAGCAATAGCTTGGCAGTGCTGGAATTTGAACTCATGACCTTCCGATCACTAGTCCAACGTCTTAACTACCAACCAAGGTAAAGTGTAAGGGATCCATTACCATGGCTAAATCAGGCCTCATCTGTTGCGACCTTGGTTTCCACTCTTCAAAGTACTTGTTTATATGACCCTTGAAAAGTCTTAGCCAGTAAACAGTGGGCAAGGTCAGAGTTGCTTTTCTTTTTTCAGAGACCATAACCATCTGCCAATATTCTGGAATTTCTACTTGGGTTCCATCAGGTGTGCACATTATTTTTGCTTTCAATTTACACAAATTGTCTTTTCCTAATAATTTAATTGAGGTATCTTGTGAATACAGCATTTGAGCTATTACTTTTCGTCCTTCAATGTTCAGTTCTTGTGGTTCAATAAAATTGAGTACTTGTACCTTTCTGGGGAATCCTCTTGTGGTTTATTTATTGTTCAGGAGGGGGAGGTCCATTCCCTGAGGTTCAATACACAAAAATGTGGCACCGGTATCTATTAGAAATGGAATGGGGGACTGACCATTGATTGATATTTGTACTTTAGGTTCTTTTTCTGATCCCCATGGCTGGGTGCTTACTACCACCTTTGTCCCCTCCCCCTCCTGATTCTCTGGGCATCTTCAGAACCAACCTTGCTGGGGTTCCAACATATTCTGAGGGAACCCTTCCTCCTAATGTGGTACATGTCTTCCATTTGGGCAGTTACGGCTCATATGTCCATGCTGCCCACAGACCCAGCATTGCACCTGGAATCCATTATTTCCTTGGCCTACTCCGATATTAGGTTGCTGATAGTTTTTTGCTGATAGTGATGCATTATGGAAATTGCCTCTGCCCCAGCCTTTTCCTCTTCCTCTTTGTAGCAAAGAGCCTCTTCCTCCTCCCTCTCCTATGTATACATTTATAGGAGATGATGGCTGAGTTGGTGGCCACACCTGAGGCTGTTGTTGTTGTAGTGGCATTTGGGGTTGTATTTGGGGTTGTTCTTGTGGCTGAATCACTCCCCATTGTGGTTGCATTTGAGGCTGCATCAGGGTCTGTGTGGGTACAATAACTGCAGCTTGAGTCTTTAGACCCTCTATCTCTTTCTTACTTTGTTTTGTTAATTGACCCAACTGGGCTCTCTGCAGCTGCATGGTCAACTGATTTTGATATTCCTTTTCCTTATGCTCCTTTTTCTTATATTTCTCTATATGGTGGACTATGTGGACCTAAAAGTTTGACCAGTCCATTGTACTTAGGCCCACCATGTTTTCCAATTAATCTTGCACCTTCTTAGGCAGGCTCTTTGTTAACATTAATTGGAACAGTTTTCTGTTACCTCCATCCATGCAGTCCTTGTTTCTTCCACCTACTTCTTATGAAACTTAATTGTGTTTCATGATGAAGCCATCCTCACTGTCTATTTTAAAATACTCCAGTTTCCCAGGGTCCATTTTTGTTGGGTACTCCTTTCTTAGGCATGCCATACCACTGTTCTGAATGGCCCAAATTGCCAGTGGTCATACATCTGCATGTTCACTGAGGAACTCATACCAGCTTTCTCAATTATGCTGCACATTTTTTCTCTTCCACACAGCCTTAAGAGGATGTCCTTTACATCAGCTATAGCTAACCTGTAAGATCATGTATTATCTTTTGAAGGCAGTAATCCACCTCTGTCCTCCTTGATGAATATCAGAACATATGCGCATCAGCCTTCGCATGTCTGCATAGGCCCAGGGCTCATATCTTCTGTCTGAGCCCTTGATTGACAGGGGAGTCATAACATTATCCCCTTGTTCCTTCTGTCTGTTTCTACAGGGGTACCTATGATGAGGCTCGGGCTCTGGCAGTGGAGCTGGATCTCTCAAGTAATCGGAGTCATCCTCTTCGCTGCTGTTGCCATCTTCATTCTTCTTGACTTCTTGCAAGTCTTCGCCTCCCCATCTCTCTGGACAGTTCTCTCTGTAATTCTCTTGACAGCCTTCTTGGTGAATCTTCCCTATAATCACTGTCTGCATATCGACATCCATCTTCTGTGGTATGTCTTCCTTGGCCCATCAGGGATTAGGTGCCTGGGCTCGGCGCTGCGAGTTCAGTTCTTCCATGCCTCAGCCCTTCTCCATTTCATGACCTTGTAGTGTTTTGTGTTGCATTGATGTGACACCTGGGGACGGAAACTCGTCCAACATATTGAGGCTGCTTTACTATATTTCTTTAATAGCTTAGACATTATTTGTTTCTCAAAGCCCTTTGTCCCTATATTGTGTTACCAGACCATCCACTCGTATGGTAATGTTTGGGGTATTACTCTCCCCCAATTCAAAACTTGCTAGTATGTTAGCAACTGTTACCACCTTCACAAATTTTATTTGCCTCTGGGTTCTGCTTCTGCTCTGTCAGTTTCTGTCCTGATTTAGCCTTATCCACTCAACCTCCCTTTTAGTTCTTTTAATCTTTACTTTAAGATCAGAGTACTTTACCTTCTTGTACCACTGTCTATTTCCCTCAAACATCAACTTCCTGATATCTACAGCCTTCCAGTCTTCAGGCCCCTTTGTTAGCAGTCATTCCAAAATTGGTGCTAAATTCTCCCTTGTCCACCAATCAAATACACATAATCGTTCATGCCCAATTAATTTTCTATATTCCCGAGACCAAAATGTTATCAAATCTTAATTTAATGTCTATACACATTTTTGTTTGTTGCACGGTGTATCCATCTCTATCTCCATGGATTCTTTCATTCCAAATGGGTGTCCAAATCCCTGCTGTTTCAGCCGCTACCCATTCCTACAACTGGGTTGCTATCTTCTTCTCCCATCCTGTGATCTGTTCCTCTCCTGTCACTCATATGTTTTTTATAAACATTGACTCCCATGCATGGTCACTATATACTGGGTGAGTGGACAAAACCACATATCCCACAATTCTTACTTTTATACACTTTATTTTTAGAAACCCAAACTCTGTTCTTAATAATGTCTTCTTTTTTATCTCAACTTCTATCTTCACATTTTTACTTAATAAGGGTCACATGTCCAATTGTTGTTTTCTGAAAACTACTGTGAAACACTCATTGTTATCCTTCCAACAATTGTACTAAAGTTCCTCCTCTGTCCACCACACCTCTTTAATAAAATTTATTTTCCTTCATGCTCCTTTTAATGTAAGAAGCTGTCTTGTTTTTTTCTGGCTGCAACTTATTTTTCCTCAATTTGCTACCTTTTTACCACCTTCACTCTACAACCTCTTTCTCCCTTTAGGGCTCTTATATCCACAATGCCCACATATAGCTACTGTACTACTTTATCTTATTTTAAGCTTATCATCCGCAGTCTTTCTTTCCTTCAATAAAATCCTCATCCCCTCACTCCTGACAAATCCACTGTAAGGGCAATACTGACACATAGTTGAGTGACCAAACAGAAAACAAATTATCTGCTGCACCCACATGCAACTATGTTCATACTAACTTCTGTTTACTGCCAGCACTATTTTAACAGCTTAAAATACTTACATACTTGGTCCAATGCTTACATTTAATTTGCAAGTTTACAAGCACATTTACTCTCAAGACAAACACATTTATGCTTTCCCTCTTTATGAGCTTGTCAGGCTACCTACCCTATGCACTGCTATACTACACTCACTCACTTAAATCATTCACCCGCCCATTCATACATTTAAAATATCCAATATCTGAACCTATGAGCCTGTTGCTCCTAAAATAAGTGAGATTGTAGATCTCGGGGTCAGAAAGGTAACTTGACCCATGTTTAAACCATCAAAGGAAACCGCTTGGATGACCAGTACTCAACCTTCCGGCTTCAACTGTCAAAATCTTAATATTTGGAGGGTATCTATCTCCTGGGTCCTCTGGATGCTTTCCAGTTGATGTAACTATGGTGCTATGGGGCCTCTCCCCTATGTTACCCAAGTGGTAACCATTAATCTGGGTAGTGAGCCTATTTTCTTCACACCTCTCTGCTCATGTTTAAGGGAAAAACAACCTGGGTCAGGTCTTCTCATTAACCTTTAACTCTGGATCCTCAGCTGCCTTTTTCTTTCTGCACCTTAATTCTTCACACAGTCTGCCTAAAACTCCTTACTTAGCTTCACAATTTTTATTGTATTTTCTTAGTACTGCGTTTTATTTTCTTACAATAATCCATCATTTTCCTTTACTTTAAAACAACAAATGATGCAGACAGTACTGGTAGAGATAACACAGACAGCAGACATTAAGCATTTAAGCATATAAGCAGGCAGTTGATTTACCATCACAAAGACTCCTTTTGTTCTTAGTTAATTTGATTACTTATTGTGTCTGGAGGTCATAGGACATCAGCGGACTAGTTGTCACCCCGCTGACCAAGTCCAGCCTTCACACACTGTTCTAATTCAGAATTGGATGAAACGAGTTTATGCTTACCTTTTTTCCTAATTTGTTGCCATGTTCTAGCTGGACTTGCCAATTTTCCTGATGCAGAAACATCTCCACATGTTGGGCCAAGCCTGAGGCAGAAGATCCTGCCCAGGATGGGTCTCTCAACCAATCTAGGTTAACTTCAATAACTACAATAAATATAGACAATAGCCCACTACAGTGTAATCAAAATCTTCAATATCAAAATATACATTAAAAGACAATAATGAAATTGAACAGAACTTATCTGGAGTCATTCATGATGATAATCAACAGGCCTTTATTTGCAAACATTCATCAACACATTTCTTCCAGGAAGAGAGACAAGGATCTTTCAGAACAAAGTGTTTGTCTGATCATTGACAGACATTAAGGGCTGACCAGCTCTATTTTACACATTTTTTGACATGACTCTTCCTGTTTTTTTGTGGTTTAACACTGTACTCCCCTTCTCAGTTCCACCCTCGTTCCCACCATTATCTTTAGTTCCTATCAAAATTCTCCCTTGTTTACCTATGCTTTCCCACCATTAAACTTTGCCTTTACATTAATGAGTAACTTCTCTCCATATTCTCACTTCTCCATTCCCCATATATTATCCTGGGAACTTCCATTAAATATTACCTAACTCTATTTATTTCTTCCCACAGCCTTTTCTTATGGCTAAGTGTGCATATATTTTCCACCTTTATAATCTTTCCCAGGCCTATGGGCTAAAAATATATAATTGTTTTCATCTTTTGCCTTCTCCATTTTTTCCCCAAAGACCAATGGGCCAAATGCTCTGGAATATCAATCCAAATATTACTTGGATATTTTAGACCCACAAAGTTTGTCTAACATTTGCCTAAGTTCGATATCAAAACTGGAAATGTAAGCAAAAAGAGCATTCTGTTATGAAAATAGTGAGGACATCCTGCCTGCACTCTAAGAGCTCTGAATACTTCCTGTCATTTTGCCAAAAAGACTCAAAACTTATTTGGTACCAAGAAACCTTGAAGGAACTTATATGAGTCAAACTCTAATGCTGTTTTAACTGGTTTGTCATCAATCAAGTTCTTTGATATGATGGCTTACTCAACCATGCTGCAATATGATCCAGGATAAGAGATAAGATAAGATAAGATACCTTTTTGTCATTGCACAGAGTACAAAATTTGCAGCGATCCTAAAGGTGCATTCACATATAATAGATATCAACACAACAAAACACGGGTATATTGCACATGTGAATGTCTTTCATTATGTTCGCTGTTCTGCTGAGGCAGAAAGTGGGCAGTGTGCAGTGTATTTCCTGAGCAGATTTCATAATCTTCTGTAGGGCACTCCTGCCTGCCACTGAGCTGATGGCATACCACGTAGAGATGCAGCATACTCTCAATGGAGAAGGATCCTCAGGATGTAGAGTCTCTGCTCTGCCTCCTTGACTGCCACTGCAGTGTGTACCATGAGAGGTCTTCTGTAATGTGTATACCCAGAACCTTGAAGGCAGGAACCTTTTCCACACAGTCTTCATTAATGTGTATTGGGTTGTGGTCTGCGTTGTGCTTTCGAAAATCTATTATGAGTCTTTTTGTTTTGGTAGAGTTCAAGGTGAGGTTATTCTAAGTGCACCATGCTGTCAGTCTTTGGACTTCATCCTTATAGGCTGTCTCATCTCCTCCTGAGGTTAGTCCAACTACTATTGTGGTCGTGCCGCGTCATCTGCAAACTTAATGATGGTGTTGGTAGAATGGGAAGGGACACAGTCATTGGTGTAGAGAGCGTACAAAAGGGGATCATCTCACAGCCTTGTGGGATGCCGGTGTTGAATGTGAGGGTGGAGGAAAGGGCTGGGGTTGGCTTATTCATAAAGGCTTTGATCAAGTGGCAGGCAGTCTGTGAAAGTCCTAAGCCAGCGAGTTTGGTGACCAGTCTGCCCGAGATGTCCAAGATAAAACAGGCAGACAGGCGATAATATCATCTGGTCATCATCGCACTTGGATGGAATCTAGGCTTATCCCATCCTTGTCACCAGAAAATATTTTCAAGATTACTCAAAAACTAGGGGACCTCCAAAATTCAGGTTAATGTAGTTTATTTTGTTTAAGAGAGAATACTTGATTTCACACCCACAGTATCAAAGAAAATGAGAATCCTGTGGCTCACACACACAGAATTTGTACTCACCAAACCAAAACAAACTTGAATCTCAAGATAAGGAAAACACAGAAGGCAGCAAAACAGAATCATAAATCATTGAGCACAAGATACCAAATGTATGCATCCACTACAATTTTGAGTGAGCCAAGTTCAGATGCATATATACATAAATGCAAAAATACACAAATTCTTTAAGTACAAACATCATTGTACATGGTACATCTGATTGAACTTACATCTTATATTGAAATCACATACATTAAACAGAAAGCTTAGAAGCTCAGAAACAACATAAAAATAATCACAATACTCAGAAGATATTTTGGCAACAAATTTTATAGAACATGTCCAACATAGCTAATAACACCAGTCTGCATGTGATACAATATAAAATAATCCATAGAGCTCACTACACAGGCCATAAGATATAGAAAATTGGCTATTGAGAAACAACATCTTCACACAGTGCACACAAAATACACCAGATGATTACATTCAATCCATATGGAACTGCAAACTCGCACTTCTGGAATAAAATCACTAAGGAAATATCACGTTTTCTAAATCATAACATCCGACTCTGCCTTTCACTGTGCCTTCTCAAGGATACATCTGGAATCAACATCACAAAAGAAAGCACAATAATTCATCTTAAAGTACAAACATTTTTAAGAAAACCATACTAACAAACTGGAAAATAAAGAATAATATTAATATCACACATTGGAAAATCTAATAATCAACTACACAACAAGGGAAAAGCTCTTGGCTACAGTCAAAAATGAAACTGTTAAATCTAACTCTGTATGGACACCATTCTATTATGGGTATGTAGGTGATCTTCATACATCAGTTCTCAAGACCTTACATTAAAGTCTCTATAAAACCCCCACACACACAACCAAGCCATCTCAAGCATAATGCTCCCAAACACATGCAACAAAATCACACACTCAGACATTCACAGATAGCAAAATAGGTGTTGTACATCAGCTGAAATCCCACCTACTACTATTTGCACACCCCACACCCTCTCCTTTAACCCACTCAAAGTCACGTCTACTGTCTTGTCTTTTCTTGTCTATTGTTTTTTTTCTGTTACATCCTACGTCCACCACTCACCCAGACTAACCCTTAAACAGATTAAAGTAAAATAAAGTCACAATAGTCCTCAAAAGAGGGGCATTGTGACTGGCAAAAAAAAGCTGTAACAACAACAATAATAATAATAATAATAATAATAATAATAATAATAATAATAATAAACTTTTACACAGTTGATTTTTTTCTATTGAGTTTTCTTTTAGATTTAATCTTGTGAGTTTTTAATCAGTTTGTATGAAATTTGTTGTTTTTCTTCATAATATAAATCTTTTCTATGTTTACACTGTTCACTGTTTCTAATCCATTTTTAGGTCGGATTCCACTTACACAAGTGCCATGCGTTCAAGGTGATTTATTAAATTTACTCTTTAATTTGTGTGACTTGTCACTTTGTTCTCTTGGTGAATTCATTTCCTTATGTGGGTCTTGGTTTCCCATTTTATTTTTGTAGAAAACCCTTAGATAAATAGATATAAAACTAGAAGTCTACAGTTTCTGAACAACGTTGATGTTGGCTTGACAGAGCATGTTGAACCATATCAGAAGTGGTTGCTATGGTATTCAAGGTCGTTGTTAAGGTGTTTCTAAGTAGTTGCTATGGTATCCCTGTTGGTTACTAGATCAAACCCAAAACTCATTCCATGTCCTCAGAACCTTTTCCTGAAGAGGCCTGTCAAGGTTTGTTCAACTCCATGCAAATAGGCATGAGTCAGTGGTGTTTGAGTGAAATTAGGCCCAATTCTTCAATGTGTTTCTTCTTTTAATACCATCTACACACATCCTGTCCTTGGCTTCATCTCTGTTTCAGCCTGCTGAAACCCATAGTAAATCAAGTCCCACTATCTGGCAAAATGATATATTGCCTTGTAAGTTGGTGGCAGGCCTACATGCAGAATATCATTCTACTTGTAAGAGTAAAAGTAAATAATTCCTATATTTGAGCATCATTTGTTTTAAACTAGAACATTATTTCTTGTATCCATTTATTACATTGTTATGCAAAAAAAGCTTTACATCACTTCATTGTGCAAAAGCCTGGCAAATAATTAGTTTGTTTGATATTTGTAAAGCAAATATCAATTAAGATTAGTACTATAAAATTATTATTATAGCTAAGATATGATAAATATGACCAACCTTCTGGTATGCTTTAACAATCCTAATCCAAAACATCTGCTCTGAATATGCTTGTGTTCCTGAAGTGGGAGATGAGCCAAAAAGCTCAAAGCAGATGGCCAGAGTATTCCTACCACATCTGTATATACTGGGTCTCTCTGAAGGGCAGCTCATCCAGAATACTGGACAAACAGCTTCTCAGCCTCACCTGTACCTCTTACACACTCCTGGCACAAAAAGAAATTAAAGGATTTTTGAGTAGAGGGAGGGAGCACCACATAATGGCCACATAAAAGACCAGTAAACACTCCCTGTGTATTTGCTATGAACAAAAATAAATAAATAACCCCCAATAATAATAAATAAATCTCCTCCCTGTATGGGATCTATATCTCTGCTGAATTTCATGGTTCAATGTCAAAAATTTTGAAATTGAGGAAAATTGTTAATTGTGAAAATGGTACAAAATTGCAAATAGAAGAAGATTAGACTGTCTCTGTCATGCCAACATAATAAGAAAAGAATGAGCAACAAAACTGCCTTTCAGTTGAGAATAAAATAGTTTTACTTCAGTTACACTGTGGGGTTTTAATGAAACATCAGATCAACTAGAGTATTTTAGGATATGTCAGTATTTCAAATTGTATATTTATTTCTGACTGAATTATTCATGGAGTTTGAAATGACTCTGTTCACCTCTGCACATTTGGGAATTACTTTATGTATATTTTATTAACAACATAATGTTTTATAGGGAGTCCTAAAGCTGTGGTGTCCATAAAGCCTGAGACACATGTGTACATTGGAGAGACTGTTGCTCTCAGATGTGACCTACAGGGAGGAGGAGGCACTGAGTGGACATACAGCTGGTATAAGAATAATAACAGACTGGATACAGATAGATTCTGTACAGACAGCACAAAGAAGGAGTACAGAATCTGGTCTGTTAGTGAATCTTACAGTGGTGACTACACCTGCAGAGGACAGAGCAGTGACTCTCAGAGCTCAGAGATCAGTGATGCTGTTACACTGACTGTATCAGGTGAGTCTGTGGCAACAACATCTGGATTTTATAGTTTCATGCTTACAGTATAATTGAGGTGAATTAATGTGATTAATAGTACACAGCAAGAATTAATAATTCACCCCTTGCCATTTTCCCAAATTTGTAGTGTATAGGCTGTAACTGAAAATCAATTTAATTGGGGTTATACATTTGAGATTGTATTATCAAAAACATGGTTTCAGCATCAAGTTTTTTAGCCTGCAACGAAGGATTACATAGTTAGTACATCTTGTCAGTTATTGAGTTTATCACTCTGTTTCACCCCTAGTGGAATAACAGAGACTAGTTGCTCCTCTTTCCAGTCTTCCAAAGATCCTTAAAATGATTTAATTTAGAACATGAACTCTAATTTAATTTGTTGAATTTATAACCTTATTTGGATCAGTCCCAGGCCTGTGGGCAGTATTGTTCAGCTAGATGATTATGTCCAGATCCTGAGTCTGTAGATTTTTACTTTACTGTAGGAAGTAATATTTCTGTAGAAGTCATCACAATTTTTTAATAAAATGCAGATATGTGAAGATGAGATTCACTCTCATGTGAGATACAGACTAGTGGATACTGGTGTTATTGCTTAGTTAACAAAAAATAAACCAGCCAGTGATGATGACAAAAAGAATGAACACATTCCTAATGTCTCTCTGCCTGATAAAGGTATTTTTATCTGCATGAAAACACAGTTAGAAGTGCAGAAATTAAACTATGATGAAATAAAATGCACCACCACTGAGTGTATCTAAAAGCAGAGATTTTAAAGGTACACTGTAAGAAATAATCTTCACTTAAATACATTATAAGAAACAGTGTAAATACTACATAGTTTACATGACAAATAAAATTTATTACAAAAATCAATAATGTAAATAAGAAAAATAACAAATATAACATGTCTTAAACACTGGTTACATGTATGTAATTAAACATCTGAACCCACAGCCTTTTGTAAAGTCATATTTACAGCTAAATAAAACCATTTCATAAAATATGGTAGAAGAGGTGATGAGGCTTCAGCACAAATTCACTGCAATAACAAAATATATTTACTGGATAAAAATAAAAATAGACATTCATGACAAAACTGTTATTGTGTATAAAGTAAATGTACAGATTTATAATTTTGTATTTCCTGTGTAACAGAGTTCCCACAGCCAGTACTGAGTGTATCTCCACAGAGCTGGCTGACTGAAGGAGACTCAGTGACTCTAAGCTGTGAGGTTACAGACTCCTCTACAGACTGGAAATTCAGCTGGTACACAGAAGGTTACTTCAGTCCAAATCCAATAACAGACAGTCGTGGGGATGCTGTGTATGGCGCCTCCTACACTCTCAGTCATGTTGCTCTTAATCACACAAGAGTTTATATGTGCAAAGCAGAGAAAGGAAAACGGGCATCTGACCTACCTTACAGTAATAAGCAGCCACTATGGATCACTGGTGAGAAAAAATATCAAATCAACTGTTATTTTGGAATGTTGAATATGTTATATGTTTAGATTAAAGACATATACAGAGGTTGGTTTCTAAACATGGTTTTAAACATGTTAGAAAATATTTGCTGAAAACATGTGAAAAGTCTGAAAAGTGTATATTACTGAATTGTGAAGTAAGAATGTTAAACAATTTCTGTGGCTTGTTTGTGAGATATTGTACATACATCAGGGGAAAAAACAACACTGCTAATCAATGGGTAATTGTTAGTACTTTGATTCAGGTTCAATCTCTATCAGACTCTGCAACTGTGTCTCTGTCTCTTTCCTCCGGGTGTCAATCGCTGTTAAACTCAGTCTGATTTTACTGAAGACTTTATAAGAAAGATAGTTTTTATACATAGAAACACAGATGTTATAGTATTCTCAAGGGAACAGATAAGTAGAAAAACACCTTTGTTTGGACAAAAGGAGACTTGTAGTCTCCACATATGACATAATAATTGTCTCCTGCATGAGGAGTGCGACATAAGATAAATTAGGAACAGTACATCATGTTCTTTACGATAGCTTCAACCTAAACAAGTTTCAGTCATGTCACAAGGGCCTAAATTATCTAAAGATAACAGGACAGAGAAGAGAGCAGGACGCCTTTAAATCTGGGTAAAGGACAGCCAGAAAGACAATCCATGGCAGCAGGGTTAAAGGGGTCAAAGGACAGAAGAGGGACAAGATTTTCAATCTAACAATAATCTTTTATGAGAATCTGCAACAAGAGATTATGTCTGTTTGGATTTTACGTTTATGGATAATGGCAAACATGGACTGAGGGTACGGTGTAAAATTAACGTTAGCACCTGCCATCCATCAAATGAGGGAGATTGTTGTGCTTCTGCATGCAACATTAGAATTATCAAACATTCCAGCCACATTGGCGGGTAGTTTTGACCGAACTGGAAATATAATGACAGTGCGGGTTGTGACTTCAAACCTAACTACACATCTAATCAATTTGGATCAGTTACAACAAACTCAGGTCTGTTTGCACAATCAGTACTAATAAATCCATCTGCTGATCGGGAAATACTGTATGTGTCAGGCAAAACCCACGGGAGAGGACACAAGTGCAGATACATATCTTTACTAAGCAGAGGTACCAAAACACAATATTCCAAAAGAGTAGTCAAAACAGGCAGAGGTAAATCGATCGGACAAACAGTATAACGTAGGGCAGGCAAGGTCATAAACAGGAGAATAAGCACAGATCAAAACCAGAATAACAATCACAAAAGGATACGCTTGGCAGATAGAAACACAAGCAACTATTGCTTCGCAAGGAGCATGTGTGCGCGAGTGAGTGTATAAATTGTCTGTGAGGAGGGTGTGGTGTTAATTGGCTGCAGCTGCAGCCAATTAGAACTCCGGGGAATGGGACCTTGCGCCTGAGTGTTCATGGGAGTCGGAGTTTTCCTCTGAGGCAGGCCTGACAGAGCTCCCCCCCCAAAGAGCTACCTCCGGGAGCTGAACGTCTCTGAGGGTGTCCTCGAGGCTGAGGTCCAGGCTGGTTCGGGTGATCATTGTGGAATTCACCAATCAGTAAAGGGTCCAGAATGTCTCTTGCTGGAATCCAGCATTGTTCCTCGGGGCCGTAGCCCTCCCAGTCTACTAGATATTGCAGCCCCCCTTTTCTTTGCCATGATCGCAGGATGTTCCTTACAGTGTAGGTGGGTTTGCCGTCAATTTCTAAGGGAGCCGGAGGTACGATGGGTGGAGAGTCAGAATCCAGTGGACCCGGAATGATGGGTTTGAGCTCCGAGACATGGAACGAGGGTGAGATGCGGCTGTGGTGGGGGAGTTTTAACCTGTAGGTGACAGGGTTGATCTGGCGGATGATCTGATAAGGACCGATGTACCGGGCGTTGAGCTTTTTACAACCAGGAAGGCCCCGTAGGTTTCGCATGGAGAGCCATACTCGGTCCCCTTGTTGATATGATGGGGTGGTACTTCTGTGGCGGTCGGCATAGCGTTTATTGGTGTCGGCAGACTGTCTGAGGTGTTGATGAGTGGTTTCCCAGACCTGTTCACTGTGTGTGAACCACTCGTCGACAGCAGGTGATGAGGTAGGGTTGGCGTTCCATGGAAATATAATATAATTGTTAAATCCTTTGCATTAATGCTAAAAGTCTGCATCTGTATTCCATCTTTATTAATGCTTTTCAAATCCATTGTGGTGGTGTACAGAGGCAAAATTACAAAAATTGTGCCACTGTTCCAATACTTTTGGAGGGGACGAAAGTTTATTATATTATTAGACAGCTTAAACCAAGGATAAATTATAACTGTCTGTATAAAGAAATATTCATGTTTAATCCTTTATTGCTTTAAATGTGATTTTCTGTGTTCTAGATGGTGATGTGATCCTGGAGAGTCCGCTCCATCCTGACTGAGGGACATCCTCTGACTCTACACTGTTTATATCGCAACACAAAGCCCTCAAACCTCCGAGCTTATTTCTATAAAGATGGATCAGTCCTCCAGACACAGACTACAGGAGAGATGATCATCCATAAGGTCTCAAAGTCAGATGAAGGTTTCTACCACTGTAAACACCCAGAGAGAGGAGAGTCACCGAAAAGCTGGATCTCAGTCAGACGTAAGAAATCATTAATAATAATTTAAATAGAGCTGTGACTTAATGTGTTGAGTTCAGTATCTTTATATAATGTCAGCTATAGTGCTTACACGACTTCACACTATGACCATTTAGTCACATTTTGCGATCAGTTTTGGAGACTGCAGAACTAGGCACACCAAGACAACTTGCATATATGCCCTCATTTTTGAAAAATTATTAAAGCATCATATATCATGTGAAACCAGGAGGGAGCGACAATTTGTGTGCGCACATGCACCCGTATGTTTGTGCATATGAAAACAAACAGATGTCAAAAGCTGAAACTACACTACATTACCAATATCATGCTACTCATCTAACATGAAGCTAGTTAGCTATTTACTTAACTAGCTACCTAACATGAACAATCACTACATTCGCTAAATAACACAAAAGACAAGTTCCATGAGGAATTCATTGGCTCCAACTAATTTCCATAAATCCTATAATAGCTAAAAATCATTAATAATTTTTCCAACAGAGTTACTTTTTTTATTAGTTCTGGACATTTATTACGATTATACATTTTTAATTTAAAGTAAGTCTACTACAGAGTGCAGATCTACTTACAGACAATAGTGTTAAATAAATGTACATTTAAGTTCAGCAATTTTGTGTCTTATTATTATTATTATTACTATTAAATTGTTGTAATTTATCATATGCAAAAAAGATATATCAGCATTACATATCCAACATGACCAATTACTATTTCCTCCCACTGACTACATCCGATGAATCTGCCAGGTTGTTTTCACTGAGATGTCAATCCACTGTGGGATATGATGTTACATCAACCCGAACAATAGGAGCGTATTCATACATATGTAGCATGAAAACACTGTGTTGTGGTGCATGATGATTGAAAGGTCCACAATGTAGGATTCAACAACCTCCATTATGCCCCTCCATTAACTCCCTCTCCAAGCATCTATTAATACATATGGTTGTATCATATCCCTTGCTGTTTTTCAAAATTTGGGTTCTCACACTTATTAGCCAGCACCAGTAAATGCTAATTCCTCTTGATTTCTTCTTCCTTGTCTTCCTTTCGTCTTATTTGTCATCCTTTTGGTGCTTTCTTCAGGATTCCTGCTGCCACTTGAAAAAATGTGAAATGTGGAAGGTGCTCCAGTACAAAAATATTTTATATATAATTAATATTTATATATATATATAAAATTTTCAGTAAGGAGCATCAGTGCTTCATGTGGAAAAAGTTAGTCTGGAGCCCTAGGATTAGTTTATGCAAGTATGTTACATCCATGTATACGCACTTCAGGAAAACTTCTACACACAAATGTCTGGACGCTAGTACTGTATATATACATATACATATGTATATACATATGTATATATAGACATACACATATATATATACACACACACACACACACACACACACACACACAGACAGCCAAAAAAGAACATTTATTCAGACATCAAGAGATTAATACAACTATATATATATATATATACAGTATATATAAACAGGCAAAACAGGCAACGGACAAACAAGCCCAGGAAAACAGGAGTTCAGTGAACAACAAGTGACAGTTTATTTGTGAACGTTGCGTATTTTACAAGTGCAGACGTGAGGGAAAGTGTCAGTGCAGTCCTTTTTCGGCGTGTGTCTGTTGCCACGGGGGTTGCTTCCGGGTTTTCTGAGTTCCAAGGGAATCCTGTTCATGTTATTTTGGATTTTGGACTTGGGACCCAGTTGTGTGAGAGCCCAACACAAATTGTACCATTTGACCACTAGGGGGGTGCTGTAATAAGCAAAAACATGTTTTGGCTAATAACTGTTTATATGATTGCATTACAAAAATAAGTCTTAATGTCTTCTAATACCATGAAATGTCACCAGGCTCAGCCTTGGGAATTTTCATGTCCACCTAATTGATGTGGCCACCATATTGGATTTTATTGAAGATTTAAGAATTTTTCACAGGGCACAAATTTTATCCAATCTTCCTCAAATTTGTCAAAGATGATCTGCGTACCAAGCCCCATAAAAGGTATCAGAGGCATTATTGATTTTCAAAGTCATTTGTCCATCATCGCCTAATTAAATTGGTGGTGAAGCCATCTGTCAAGGTGTGAGATCATATCTCAATAATGGTTTGATGATTTGTGTTGATGTTGAACAAATCTTTGTATTTCGACTCAAGACCACCCCCTGAAGGTGTGGACCAAATTTTGGGTCATTTGGCCACTAGGGGCACTGAAATAAGCAAAAATGTGTTTTTCCTAATACGTTTCATACTGTAATTAATTTCCCAAACTTGGTTCTGATCTGCTGGTGTTGCAGTTTTTCTTGAATGTTTCATTCGATATGTGTATGTATATGTTCATATATTCCTATGTTCTTGTATGAAGCACTGTCACTTAAATGCAGTTTGGTTGCTTTTCTGACATAAACACCTGGAATTAAATTGTAATGAAACAAACGACCTTTTTCATTTCTTTACCAGCTCGCACTGATGAAGAGAGAATTGAGAATGCAGTCATAGAGGAGTGAGCAAAGTTCATCTATAAAAAGAGGATGCATTTA
>JAQQZR010000001.1:1359235-1370153 GCA_030068235.1 Notoglanidium macrostoma
AGCTGTTCTGTATGGAGGAATGGGCTAAAATTCCTCCAAGCCGGTGTGCAGGACTGATCAACAGTTACCGGAAACGTATAGTTGCAGTTATTGCTGCAAGGCGGGGAGACGACTGAAGAGAGAGAGAGAACTGAAAGCAAAGGTTCACGTACTTTTGCTACTCACAAATATGTAATATTCGATCATTTTCCTCAATAAATAAATGACCAAGAATAATATTTTCGCCTCATTTGTTTGACTCTGTTCTCTTTATCTACTTTTAGGAAAATTCTAAAGGGTTCACAAACTTTCAAGCACAACTGTATATACAGTGCCTTGCAAAAGTATTCTCCCCCTTGACATTTTTCATGTTTTGTTGCCTCACAACCTGGAATTAAATTGTTTCTTAATCTTATATTATGTGATGGATCTGCACAAAATAGTCTAAATTGGTGAAGTGAAATGAGAAAAAAAAATGTATAAAAAAGAATAAAAAAAATAAAAAGCTGAAAATTGGCATGTGCATATGTATCTTTGCCATGAAGCCCCTAAAAAGTCCTGGTGCAACCAATTACCTTCAGAAGTCACATAATTAGTCCACCTGTGTGCAATCTAAGTGTCACATGATCTGTCAGTATAAACACACCTTTTCTGAAAGGTGCCAGAGGCTGCAACACCACTAAGCAAAAGGCATCACACCATGAAGACCAAGGAGTGCTCCAAACAAGTCAGGGACAAAGTTATTGAGGAGTACAAGTCAGGGTAGGGTTATAAAAAAATATCCAAATCTTTGATGATCCCCCGGAGCACCATTAAATCCATCATCTTCAAATGGACAAAACATGGTACCACAACAAACCTGCCAATTGAGGGCCGCCCACCAAAACTTACAGACTGGGCAAGGAGGGCAATAATCAGAGAGGCAGCACAGAGATCGAAGGTAACCCTGAAGGAGTTGCAGAGTTCCACAGCAGAGACTGGAGTATCTGTCCATAGGACCACAATAAGCCATACACGCCATAGAGCTGGGCTTTATGGAAGAGTGGCCATAAAAAAGCCATTACTTGGTGTTAAAAATAATAAGGCATGTTTTGAGTTTGCCAAAAGGCATGTGGGCGACTCCCCAAATGTATGGAGGAAGGTGCTCTGGACAGATGAGACTAAAATTAAACTTTTCATCCACCAAGGAAAATGCTATATCTGGCGCAAACCTAACACATCCCATCACCCCAGAACACCATCACCACAGTGAAACATGCTGGTGGGAGCATCATGTTGTGGGGATGTTTTTCAGCAGCAGGGACTGGGAAACTGGTCCGAGTCAAGGCAAAGATGGATGGTGCTAAATACAGGGATATTCTTGAGCAAAACCTGTGGCAGTCTGCTTGTGATTTGAGACTGGGACAGAGGTTCACCTTCCAGCAGGACAATGACCCGAAGCATACTGCTAAAGCAAAAGTTTAAGGGGAAACATTGAAATGTCCAGACCTCAATCCAATTGAGAATCTGTGGTCAGACTTGAAGATTGTTGTTCACAAGCGAAAACTGTGTAATTGCCGCAAAAGGTGGCTCTACAAAGTACTGACTTTAGGGGGGTGAACAGTTATGCATGCTGAAGTTTCCTGTTATTTTGTCCTATTTGTTGTTTGCTTCACAATAAAAAAAAGAAATACATCTTCAAAGTTGTAGGCATGTTCTGTAAATAAAATAGTGCAAGCCATTGCAAGCCATATATGAAAATATAAAAATTCGCTACTTGCTTCCTAGCAAAACATAGCAAGTCTGTTCTGGACAATTCAAGCAGGAACATTGCACTTCTCCTGAAATTCCCAAAAAATGAATGATAATATTACTCACATTAAAACAAAAGTTAGGATGTGAGGCCAGCAGGGTAGTGTACTGTAAAGAGTTTTATACCATAGAGAAACTCCTACTGATATTTCTGCTCCTCCATTTCACTAAAATGTGTTTTTATGAAGTGACATTTCATAATGTATGAAACAGTGTCTTTCATAATGTAAAAAACTAATTAAAGCATTGGCAGTTATTTTTGTTATCAAATTTATATTGATTTATTGATTAGTTGTTGTAGCCCTTATACATTTTGAAATTGTTATCTTGTAAATAGTCACCATTATTACTAAATAATCTTATTACAGCTTTTGTAACTATAACGGAACACAGTTAACATTTTTTGTATTCTAAATATGTAATGCCGTTCCATGTATTCGGTTACTCCCCAAGCATGAAGACTTGCTCTCCCCAAGAATTTCCTTGTTACTCCCTGAGATCTGAAGGTCATAAAGGTGCATCCAGGGGAATCTGAGGATGATGGTGTGCTTGGCAGTAACTGTAATGCAGAACATTCTTGAGGGAGAGCAACTAACTCAGAATAAAAGGGGTTTGGTGCATAACGTGACATTTCCATTTTCTATGTGTTCTCCATCAATAGCATAAATCTTAAAGGGATGCTTTAGGGGTTGGGTGGGTATGTTGAGTTTCACGATGGTACCGTGATCCTTTAAATTGCCTGCTACTCCAGTCAATCAGTGCTGAGAGGACAATGGAGAGTTTAATCTGTTTACTGTGAGTGATTGGTAAGAAAAAAAATAAGATGGACTCACCAAGGGGGTGCATGAGGGGGTGGGGGTCCTCTCAATGGGACTGGGCTGGACCAGATTTTTATTTTTCACAGACAAGACACTGTTCCACAAAGTGATTAGCATGACCTTTAATCCAATCCTTTTTTGCTCTCCTATCAGTTTATCTTATGTTCTATTTGAATTTCTGCTCTTTGTGAATTCACTTATACTGTGTATCTCTTGATTTTCTATTGCCTTTCAGTTAAAATAAGTAATATTATACTAATATTAAAGAGTGACCAAAAAAACCTATATTACAGAAATCAATAAACAGTTTTATTTCTACTTCATATTGGTTCTATAAGTTTATACCATAGAAGTATTTCAAATTATATGTTTACTTCTGGTTAAATTATTCATAGTTTTGTTGAAATAGCTTTTTGTACCTCTGTACAATTGATAACTTCTCTATGTACTTTGTTAACGGCAGATTTTTTTTTTTTTTTAATAGGGTGTCCTAAAGCTGTGGTGTCCATAAAACCTGATAAACATGTGTACACTTGTGAGAGAATTATTCTCAGATGTGACATAAAAGAAAGAGGAGATTCTCAGTGGACATACAGCTGGCAAAAGAATAATAAAACACTTAATGCACAAGGAAATAGGTTCAGTGAAGACAGCATAATGCAGGAAGTCACTATTGGATGTGTTATAAAATCTGACAGTGGTAATTACACCTGCGAAGTACAGAGACGTGGCTCTAACTGCTCAAACATCAGTGATGCTGTTACACTGACTGTATCAGGTGAGTCTGGCAAAAACATCTGTGTCTTATACTTACAGTATAATAGTGGTGAGATCTGAGAATCTGAGAATTCTGTAATTTTAAGAGACTTGACCATCAAAGTAAAAGCAGACACAACAATACTTTACAAATTGTTTTTGATTCTTCCAAGGAATAAGTCAGTGTAAAACAGATATACCAGTTGCATGTAAATAGCACATTAATGTAAAAAAAGAAACAAAGAAAAAAAAAACATTTTCATACCAAAATGTGGAAATACAGACTGCATAACAGAACTCATGATTCAGTAAAGATTACAGTGATCATAATTTTTCTTTTTTTTTCACTAAAGCTTTGAAATCAAGCACTGTAAATAAATATATTACAACTACCGAACTATTACTGTTCTATTTTATCCTAAAATGAATTGTTGGAAATATACAGCTCAGGAAAAAATTAAGAGACATCTGTAAAATTATCAGTTTCTCTGGTTCTACTATTTATAGGTATGTGTTTGAGGAAGATAAATATTTTTGTTTTATTCCATAAACTACTGACAACATTTCCTCCAAATTCCACATAAAAATATTGTCACTTAGAGCATTTAAATGCAGAAAATGACAACTGGTCAAAATAACCAGAAAATAAAAACCAGGTGTTTTCAGACCTTGGCTAATGCATAGAAATAAAGATCATATTCAATTTTTAAACAACACAATACTAATGTCTGAACTTAGGAAGAGTTCAGAAATCAATATTTGGTGGAAACCCTGACATTTAATCACAGCTTTCATGCGTCTTCCCATGCTCTCTTGCTACACTCTCTCTTTAAGTCTTTCATGGTTTCATAAAGTCATGTTTGACTTTATTCCACTCCTGGAGCAAAAATTCAATCAGCTCACATTTGTTTGATGGCTTGTGACCATCCATCTTTCTCTTGATCACATTCCAGAGGTTTTCAATGGGGTTCAGGTCTGGAGATTAGGCTGGCCATGACAGGGTCTTGATCTTACCATCCTCCATCCACACCTTGATTGACCTAGCTGTGTGGCACAGAGCATATCCTGCTGGAAAACCCAATCCTCAGAGATAGGGATCATTGTCAGAGCAGAAGGAAGCAAATTTTTGTTCCAGGATAACCTTGTACATGTCTTAATTCATGCGTCTTTCACAATTTAAAAAAATCTGCTCCATTGCAGCCTTGCTGAAGCACCCCAAGATCATCACCAATCCTCCACCAAATTTCACAGTGGGTGTGAGACACTGTGGCTTGTAGGCCTCTCCAGGTCTATGTCTAACCATTAGATGACCAGGTGATGAGAAAAGCTGAAAATTGGACTCATCAGAGAAGATGACCTTACTCCAGTGCAGTCCAGTCCTTATGGTTGTTAGCAAACCTAAGCCTGGCACTTCTTTGTTTCTCATTGATGAAGGGCTTTTTTCTAGCTTTGCATGACTTCAACCCTGCCCAGAGGAACCTATTTTGAGCCATCCTTGCCTTAACCCTAGCTGCCATTTCCCATTCTTTTTGTAGGTCAGTTGATGTCATCCCATGGTTGTTAAGTGACATTCAAAGTTGATGATCATTCCCAGTCATTGGAGAGTCATTTTCGCCCTCTGTCAGCTTGTAACTTTGTTGTCCCCATTGTCTGCTGCTTGACCTTGTTCTTATGAACTTCCATCTTTTAAATATTGAAGATGGAAGCAACCTGACACCCACTGTATCCCTCGGCCAGAAAAGCCAGAATTGAACCCTTCATTTATCATTCAGAACTTTTCTCTTTAACTCTTTTGGCATGATGAATTTAGATATTTTAGTATTACAATTAAATTTAAGGTTCTACTAGCACTGTTTTAGCTATCAATACTGGTACTATTGCAAGAGGATAGTGATGACCACAGCAGTGGTTTTTATTATACTTTTCTTCATTAAGTAATTTGGTTCCGGTGATAACCTAATCAGTACCTCATTAAGTAAAATGAGGTGTGCTTGTGTTGGAATTCCACCACAGACAATGGAATGAAATGGCTGATAGAAATGCAGATTTAAAGGTGAAGGATGTAGGATCTTTGCCATCTAGTGGTAACATTTCAGATTTGCAACCAACTGAACCAAATTGTCCAATCTGGACAAATGTAGAAACATGGAGGTGCAACATTAGACATGGACCCACGTCCTATGTAGCTATAAATTGCTCATTCTAAGCTTTTGAAAACACAATGATTCATAGGTACAGGTAATTATACACTAAAAAAATATGCTTATGGCAATTTTATTTCATTTCTTCTAATAAATTCTTTCTCAATATGCTACATACTGCACCTTTAAGAACAAAATTGAAGCGGAATCTTAATTTTTTCCAGAGCTGTCATTAAGTATTTCTCATCTGTGGATGGTGATATTACAGGCTAAAGTAATGATGTTAAAATCTAAAGTGAAAGTAAAATAGTTCAGTGTGCCTTTATCAGGGAAAGACATACTCAATAAATATTACATATGTAGCATTAACAATAGGTTTATATTAATGTTCTCATGCTAACACATTACTGTTGCTTGCCAGGGATTGGAGTCAGAGGTAGATGTAAATCCATCTGATTTAATAAATGCAATACAAAAACAAACACCATAAACAAGAACTAGAACAAGAACTAGGCAGACATGAAAATTAAGTGAACATGAGTGTCAGAACATACATACCAGTGCTCATTAGACTTCATGGGTAATATAGTCATGATATTTCTACAGTAACAGCTCATTCACATGGACTTGAATGGTGGACACTTCACTTAATGTAAATAACCACAGCTAATAGATTTTACTGTATCAAGACAGACTAAAAGGACATTTTTTCTTTTTACATTTTTGGCTCCCTGATATTTAAATTAAAGTCTTTGGCATTCGTCTGTCTTTTTATTTAATGTTCAGTTTCTCTTCTTAACTATGAGTGTCATGATCTGTCCCTCACTGCATGTACAGCGTGCTCTGTTAACTATGCCATGTGCAGCATGCTCCCGATAATCTCCGTCGTACAAAGAGCTACAGCGTGCTCTGTGAACTCAAATTCATATTAGCACTTGGACTCAATCAATATAGCCGACATACTCCCAGGCATCCTGTCACATGAATGTTAATTGGATGCAGGTGAATCCAATTCATACACACACAGTTCAAAAGGACTCTTAGTTTAATGCTTACTTAGGGAAGTATTAGTCTGGCCTGTCTGCTATTGCCAAGCCTTTGTGTTTGTGTTTTCTATTCTGTTTTAGACTCAGGTTTATTCAGTGTTTGGATTTTGCCCTTTTGCTTGCTCCATGTTGTTCTGTTTGCCGATCTCCTGACCTTGATTCTGTTTTTTTGATTTAGAGACTGTTCTGCTGTTTTTGTACCTTTGCCTCTGTGTGTTTAATAAACACATTTACTTTGACTGCCGCCCCCTGCCTGTGCATGTGTCCAGCCAAACCCTACAAACCTGACAGAATGCTTCGCCAAAATTGGGACGCAGCAGGATTATGGGAGGACGGTCGCATGCATACTATGCCTTCAGTTTTTTTTGCAGTATTTATGGATAGATGCTCTGGGCCCCTTCGACGGTTTGAAATGTGCACCCAGTGTGTTTCTGCTCTAGTGCCATCTGTTTTTTGAGAGCTCGGTAGAGCCTAAACCTGTGGATGATTATATGGGTGAGGTGAATGGTTTGCTGGCTCATGGGGCCAGCACTCTGGTGGGCAAAATACCTCCACAACATAGAACACCCATGCATGATAAGCCCCACTCAATTTGGCACCATGCTCAAGTGGATCTACAAGATCATTCATGATGAGGCTGAGAAGAAAGAGGCAGAGTCACCTATGCAGGCTGAGAAGGCAGCCTGCACTCCAGAGCTCTCTACAGTGGCTGAGAAGAAGGCAATCGCTCCAGAGCCCCATCCAGTGGCTGAGAAGGAGGCAACCACCTCAACAGCATCAGAGGCTGTTCCAGTCTCAGAGCCCGTTTCAGCTCCAGTTCCAATTTCAGTCACACTCCAACAATCCAAGATGGCAGCACGGCAGTAGCACACAGTGGCCACTTCAGAACTAAAATGGTGCTACTTTGTTTCTTAGCGTGACTCCTATGGCACATGGACACTGAAACAAATGGTTTCACCACAACTGAATCCTGGGCTTCCTGACTGAGAGACCTCAGTCAGTCTGGATTCGGAAGAGTATCTCCAGCACCATCACACTGAGCACTGGAATCCGCTAGGGCTGTGTGTTCAGTCCACTACTGTTCACTCTGCTGACTCATGAATGTGCAGCAATGCACAGCTCAAACCACATCGACAAGTTTGCTGATGACACAACCATGTTAGGTATTATCAACAAGAACAAGTCAACATACAGAGAGGAGGTGCATACAGAGGTGCAGCACCTAACAGACTTGTGCAAAGTCAACACCCTGTCTCTGAACATGGACAAAACCAAAGAGATTGGTTATTGTTGACTTCAGAAGAGCACAGAGTGACCACTCTCCACTGAACATCAAAGGATCCCCTGTGAAGATTGTAAAGAGCAATAAATTAATTGGTCTCTCTTCTCCTAGTCCCTCAACACCATCTCCATGGCCAAGAAAGCCCAGCAATGTCTCTACTTTCTGCAAAGTCTGAGGAAAGCCCATCTCCCACCACCCATCCTCACCACCTTCTACAGAGGGACAATCGAGAACATTCTGAGAAGCTGCATCACTGTCTTGTATGGAAACTGCACCATATCTGACCGCAAGACCCTATATCAAATAGTGAGGACAGCTGAGAAGATCATTGAGGTCTCTCATGCCTCCATCACAGACATTTACCACACATGCTGCATCCGCAAACCCACCAGCATTGTGGACAACCCCTCACACAAACCCTTTACCCTCCTGCCATCTGGCAAGAGGTATCAAAGCACTCGGGCCCTCACTGCCAGACTGTGTAATAGTTTCTTTACACAAGCCATCAGACTCCTGAACACTCAGGGACTGGACTGACACAGACCCACACACACACCCACACCCACACACACACACACACACCCACACACACACACACGACATACTGTCAACTACCTCTGCAATGTTTCCACATGTATGTCAGTGATTAGGATTTGTAGGACTTACATGAATTGAATTCGTGATGTACTGTCTTGTCTTGTGATGTCTGCACTGTCTTCAGTGTTTGCACACATGGCCATTATGTAGTCTGTGTTGTCTTTGCAATGTTTGCATTTAATTAATTGAAATATAGAATTTCACCAAGGTGGATGATGAAATTTTAGGGGAAGCCGGCC
The DNA here is from genome assembly GCA_030068235.1 of Notoglanidium macrostoma. Classification (NCBI taxonomy): domain Eukaryota; kingdom Metazoa; phylum Chordata; class Actinopteri; order Siluriformes; family Auchenoglanididae; genus Notoglanidium; species Notoglanidium macrostoma. The sequence goes on from JAQQZR010000001.1 coordinate 1,367,885, forward strand.
TTCGTGTGGAGTCTTAAAGCAATTGCATGTGATGCACAGAAGTGCATAAGTTTTTACTGTTAAACATTAAAAAAAAATGCAAAAAAGCATGTGAAACAATATGCATCTGAAACAAGAGAACTCAAATATACAATGTAAGAAATCATGGTTACTTGATTACATTGTAAGATATAAATGTTTTGTAAGAATACATTTAATCATTGTATGATTATATATGTACTATATAAATACAAGTATTTACAAATAGTAATACTATACAGTAAGTATAGTTGTCACATTGTTACAGCTATATACTGTAAAGCAATTTCATATTTGTGGGCTGTGGTAGCTCAGTGGTTAAGATGTTGGACTTGTGATTGGAAGGTTGTGAGTTCAAATCCCAGCACTACCAAGCTATCGCTGATGGGTCCTTGAGCAAGGCCCTCAACCCTCACCTGCTCAATTGTATAAAATGAGATATATGTAAGTCACTCTGGATAAGGGCGTCTGCCAAATGACATAAATGTAAATTTCATAAAATATAGCGGAAGAGGTGAGGTTTATGCTCAAACTTAGAGTAATGAAAAAATATAAATATTTAAAAGTTTTTAATTTCATCTAAATTTCACAAATTATTACAAATTATTGTGGTTCTGTTCTTTTGCATCAAATTCATTCATTCATAATAATAAAGACTTTTTTGTAAAATTACTTTCTTTAGTTTTAAATATGACTTTATTATGGGCTGTGCAGTACAGATATGCAGTTAAACTCATCTAAACACAGTGTAATTAGTTTTATATCCATATATATTATTTGTGTTTATTCCTTACTCTCTATTTGGTCTGATATTAGATACTCGTGGCAAGATTTTAACTGTAAACTGTAAAAATACAGATGTATAATGTTGTATTTCCTGTGTAACAGAGACACCACAGCCAGTACTGAGTGTATCTCCACAGAGCTGGCTGACTGAAGGAGACTCAGTGACTTTAAGCTGTGTGGTTACAGACTCCTCTACAGACTGGACATTCAGCTGGTACAGAGACGTTCCCTTCAGAGGCAACAATGGTCATTTCATTTATAGAGCAGTGCCCCTCTCAGACAGCAGCAGAGGATCTGGAGGCAACTACACTCTCAATCCTGCTGCTCTTAAACACACAGGAGTTTATGTGTGCAGAGGAAAGAGAGAAGAACGAGCCTTTGAAACACATTACAGCAATCTACAGCCACTATGGATCACTGGTATTTACAGATGTGCATAGATGTGCTAATGTGTATCTTATTTTTAATACAGAGTATTACAACTGTGCTAATGTTTGGTGCAAAAATCTTTATATTCCCCCTCCTGAGTGAGGAATGTTTAAGGCAGTGAATAGCCCTAAGCACTGGTAGAGGATTATTCTCATTCAAATAGCACTGTTTAATTAAATGAGGTGTAAATGTGTTCAGTGCAAGTTATGCCATGAAAACACAATCATAATAATACATGTGAATTATAATGTTCTGTGTTTAAGGTGAATCTCCTCCAGTCTCTCTGATCATCAATCCCAGCAGAACTCAACACTTTACTAATGACTCTCTCTCACTGAGCTGTGAGGACCAGAGAGACTCTACTGGATGGACAGTGAGACGATACACACACAGTCGAAGAGTGTCAGATTGTTCACAGTGGGGATCAGTTACAGGATCTACATGTAAAATCAGCTCCATCTATAGATGTCACACTGACATTTTCTGGTGTCACTCTGAATCTGGAGGTAGCAGTAATCCTGCCAATATCACAGTGCATGGTGAGTCTCTGATTAGGAGAAAATTCAACAAGAAACACAAAATCTGTTCAACATAGTACATGTCTTCAATCTCTCCAATTCCCTAACTCCACATGCGGAAGTGTTGGACCATTTATAAGAGTGCAAGTATCAGGTTGGAGAATTTTAAGTGCAGGTATCATTACATGTATATATCAAATAGATTCCAAATACCAGATACCACATCAGTATTAATGCATCTCAAAGAAAGAGACATGTGGCAGTATAACAGTTTCAGTGTATAGTTCTACAGGTTTTGTTGTGCAGATTCCTGCAGGTTTAGTGTGTACTAATCTATACTCCGATAAATTAGATTCCTTCCATTATTATCTAAATATCACAGTGTATGGATTTCTTTATTGGAATCATTAAGTTACACATGTGATTTTCTGTATTCTAGACGGTGATGTGATCCTGGAGAGTCCTGTCCATCCTGTGACTGAGGGACATCCTCTGACTCTACGCTGTTTATATCGCAA
>JAQQZR010000001.1:1405760-1416398 GCA_030068235.1 Notoglanidium macrostoma
ATGCCAAAGTGCATGATATGTAAAGTTACAGTCATGTTTTTTAAGCGCAAGTTGAAAATGAGTTACTCTGTACTGCCTTTAGAGCATTACGATGGCCTATATGGCACCTGCCTAGGAAAAATTGAATTTGAGGCACATAAGTCAAGTCAATTTCACAAATAATCTGCAAGTTTCACAAGTGCCAAAGTGCATGATATGTAAAGTTCCAGTCATGTTCTTTGAGCACATGTTGAAAATAAGTTGCTTAAGTCTGTGACTATGGAACAATTGTAATGGCCAATGCCTGTTTATATTATTGTTTATAGGTTTCAAGGCTGTTTGTAGGCTCTGTATGTTCTGGTTATTTTGTGTAAGCATGTCACACATTGTCATGAATCTTTAATGTGCAATAATCGTGATTTTAATGAAATTCCTTGTTTTTCCGTTTGTGACTTTTATTTTGAAATGTCGCGGACTGTTAAAAGCCCAGTTACTGCTTGAATACATCACAGGAGCTGGATTATTTCACATTTTCACAACTTATTAAAGGTATTATTTTAATAAACAAATTGTGTATGTAATTTCACAAACACACACGAGTTTGTGAATGTGGGAATATACAGAGAATATGCAGGGAATATACAGAAAATACAGAGAAGACTTGTGTATGTTTGGTGAATATTGAACCCACTGCTAACTTTACTCCGATTGTCAACCGGACCGATATTTCATGTAATGAGGTCAGTTTTTTACAAAACATAAGAGATTAAATAATGAACACTAAAAATTTATTTAAAAACAAAATCCGGGTTTACAGTGCACTGTTCATGATTTGTGTGCTGAGGCTAGTTAAGTTGCAATTTTACAAGAAAATTTCTGTTAAAAATAGAAACAAGAAATTGTATAATTTTCAAAAAGGCAAAAGAAAGAGAAGTGATAAGGAGTAGTGAAATGAGGCCCAGATGATTATTTCACAACTATTTAAGTTAAATATTTAGTAGCACATTCGTTGAACAGGTTGTATTTAGCAAACCAAATAGGTTGGCTAGCTCATTTTAGCTACTGGGCTAAAGCTAATAATAGCTACCATTAGTTGTTTCAGTGATTAAGTCTCTCCTCTTTGAGTGTGTGATGGTGTGAACTGAGAGCACACAAAGTTAATGAGGAAATGGCTTTGCTGCCAAGAATCACAAAGAGGATTTGAAACTTGAACATTTCTAAGAATATATTTTTCCCTATTGGACTTGCCTGTGTGTTTGTTCATTAGACCTACTGCACTATTCCTCCAGAGGACCCAGAATTCCTGGCTATGACCCCACCTGCATCTGCATGATTTAATACACTGTGCTACTATCACTTGATTGGATGATGCATAATTGCATGAATGAGCAGGTGTTCCTAATAAAGTGCTCTGTAACTCCCTCTGTAGTAATCATGATTGATTTGCACATCACATGTGATTTCTGTCTTCATGATGTACACATGGGTATTCTAAAAATTCCATGAGTAACTACAAACACCTTATTTTATTAAAACATGTTCATAACATGAATGTAGGCCATACCTGTTGTAGGAACTCCGTAATCAGCAGTAGCTAATGATTTTGGTGGAACAGGATTACATTAATAATGACATAGCAACTCGATTTATTTGTTTGAGGCTATCACACTTAACTTATTCTCTAGACTATTATCTAGTGAATTTTTAGATTACCTGCATAATAGACAGTTGAGAGTCAACAACATAAAGTCATCTATGCTACAGTGTAGCAGCTCATTTTGGGTAGATTTAGACATCCATTTGGGATAATATAATTAAACAGGATTGACAGGTTGAAGCTACATTTCCAGCCCAACTGCATCTCAAAAATGACACAAAATACCTGAAACTAGCAAAATATGTAGAAAAAAAAAATCTCCTTTTTCTCAGACTTTGGGGAAATGAAAATTTTGCTCCATTGGGCCTCTATTAGCACTTGTTGTAGTTCTCATTGTTCACCACTAGGGGCAATAATAACTCTGTGGAAGCTGAGTTTCTGTGATCACTGTGTTTAGAAAGCTGAGCAAATTAATGTAACATCAGCGGCATTTGGTGACTTTTTTTTTTTATCTTTGGTGACTCAAAATAGATCATTTACATTTCAGTGGATTTTACAATGTTTGGATTTGTGAATGAGGATTTTATGAAGATTTATGAAGATTAAATATATGTTGAAGATCTGATATAAATGGTGCGGCTCTGCCCTTTGGATCAGCTACCAGTGTCTGTAACGTCCCTGGATGCCCGGAATTATTGCTTCTCTGACATAAAATATATTTATATATATTTTATAATATATTTTGTACTTATAATTTGGTTTTGCAGGAAGACCTTAAAATGATTGAGTGCTTCCTGAAGTGACTTTATTGCAAAGAAAAATAAGTGAAACCTCTTCACACAGGATATAATGTAATCTTTACCAATATCTCAGTTCAGCTTTCATATTATAGCAATTAATATACAGAGTAATCTTTCCAGATGTTTGTATGCAGTCCATATAAAATTACTTACATCACTGATTCACATGAGACTAAAATCCAAAAGAGAATCTGATGGTAATAACATTACCCCAGGTGGAGCAGAGTGTTAGTCTGATGCTCACTCATATGCATCATGCTCTTGTCCACTCATCTGTAATAATGATGGTAACCAGTGGCATAGAAGGAGGGCATGTTCATGGAATTACATTAAAACTTCAGGTCATGTTTTGAAGCTCACTTTTACATGGACATTGTTTAAATGATAATCGCCTCCTCTTCATGCACTGCGAGCCAGGAGATCCCGGCCACACGTGCAGTGTGTTTTTCATCTCCATCATGGAAACGTGCTTACGCATCCCAACAGAGAAGACACAGACTACAGCTCCCATGAGCACCTGCTCCTCAGCCTACAAGCCAATCAGAGGAGGGCAGGTGCCTTTCATTCATGGATTGATTACGCCGGGATTAAAAGACTGCCAAATGCGCTTCGTATTCACAAAGCATTTGTACAGCCTTGTGTTATCAGCCGAGCGTTTACCTTACCTGTTTTTGATTATCTGTGTTTGACTTAATTTTCTGTATTTCTGACTACTCTGTTGGATTTCCCTATTGACTCTGTTTGCTGATCGCTTGACCCTATTTCTGTATTAGATTACTCTTTAGCCAACCATTTATGTACCTTTGCCGTTGTGTTAATAAACACATCATTGCTATTACCTCCGTGTCCCGATCCTGCACCTGTGTTTTACTATGCCGTGACGGTGCCAGCAGTGCCACCAGCCGCGCCCTGACAGAAAGAGGAAGGAAGAGCAGATATAAAGTCTGTATGCACCAAATGAGAAGTTAAAGATCTTAAATATACTCACCCTTTCTTTCTTTCTTAGTAGCATGATCTGACAGCAAGAAAGCACAGGAAGTGTTGAGGCTTTAACACACACCACTTTTCTGTCAGTCAGTCAGTCATTAGAGGGACAGGATGGAGCTCAGTCCACTTCCTGTGATGCTCTGTGAGTAAATGTTCTCTTTGTGTCTTCATTAGAGTGCGTTTTGGGGTATAAAGTTGTTCATCTGCAGTCTGAGTGATGAACTTATTGTGTCAACATGTGCTAAATGTTACAGTGTGACAGTCTGTTGGTTTTATGTCCCAGTGCTAAGATGATCACCCTTTAATAATAACATTTGTTACATATTTGGTTACTTTTTGCAATAAAGACAGTAATAAACAGAATAGTGACTTTTGTATTTCTTACAAATGGTAGTTTAGATTTCCTGAATATGAATGAATCTTGTGAGTTTGGTGTGCCTGCAATGTGCTATTTCTCTAAATAGACTGAATCATTTTCATATTTATGTCATGTTCTCTGTTTCTGTCCCCTTTTTAGTGTTGGCTTCACTTAAACCAGTGGCCCATGCTCAAGGTGAGTTTTATATAGTTTATCTTTTTTATAGTGTCCATTTTTTATTTGTATTGAGGCTGAGAAGGTTGTGTAGAATTTATCACTTTGTTAATAGTTTGTTAATTACCATTTACTTTGTGCTCTTGGTAAATTCACAAGAATTACTTTTAGATAAGATAAAGAATATAAATAAAATGAGAAGTATGAACAACAAAAACTTAAGATGTGAATATATAGTTTTATGTGAGTTTCACTGTGGTTCTTTAATTAGAAATAAAACCCTTTACTTTAGAGATGCATCAGTACTGGTAATAGTATTTCTTATTAGTCCATTACAAAGCTCATTTACTCACGCTCAAAAAATGTTCCATTTTTTAGGGAATACTAAGGGAGTATAATAATACTAAGTATCAAGGGAATACGAAATCATCACAGTACAACAGTATAAGTCAGTTTAACTTCTGGGATATCAATCTGTACAGTTAGGATGCGTAAGTGATTGTGAATGAGTTTTATCTGCTTTGGTGCAATTGAAAGCAACATCTATGGACAGGAGGTTATAACAACAAGACAACACCCAAAAAGTGATTGGTTTTGCAGGTGGTGACCACAGACCATTTATAATTCCTTATCCTTCCTGAGTGATTTTTGTCTCTAGTTTTGCATTTTGCTAGTGCCCTTGTCACTACCGGTAGCTTGAAGCAGTACCTGCAGCCCATTCATGTTGCACAGGTAGTCCAGATGCTCCAGAATGGCATATCCGTACATGCCATCTCAAGATGGTTTGCTATGTGTCCAAGCACAGTCTCAGGAGTATGGAGGAGATACCAACAGACAGGCCTTTACATGAGGAGAGCTGGACAGGGCCATAGAAGGTTAACAACCCAGCAGCAGGGCCAGTATCACCTTCCTTGTGCGAGGAAGAACAGAACCACTAACAGCTGTACAAATAGGGGGTAGGAGATCCCAGGACACCATCCATCGGCTCATCAGGAGCATGCCTACAGTAGACTTTGTTGGGAGTGAATACAGGCACATGGGGGCCGTACACACTTCTGGTCCAGATTGAGTTGTCATGATGAAATTCACACAACTTGGATCAGAATATAATTTCAGGTTTTTACTTTGATTTACTGTGTGAATTTGAATCCAGCCCTCAGGGGGTTAATGATTTTGGTTGGCATTGACCCTTCTTACATAAAAAATGATCAGTTTACCGAGGAGAACAATCTGTCACCAACTGATCACTAATTTAAGGGTCCTATCAGTGGTACTACCTCATCCCTGACATCTTCTGGAACTGTTAACCAATAATACCCATAACATTAAAATCACCTGGCTAATATTGTGTAGGTCCCCCTTGTGCCACTAAAACAGCTCTGCGCAGTTGAGACATGAACTCAACAAGACCTATGAAGGTGTGCTGTGGAATCTGGCACCAGGATGTTAGCAGCAGATCCTTTAAGTTCTGTAAGTTGTGAACCTTTACAGCCTTCCCTATAATTCCATCAAGTCAGTCTTCACATGCAGGACATGACACAGGCCCATAAATTCACATAATATTGTTTAAAATGACTCTGTCCATCTCTGTATACTTGGTAATTACTTTATGTACAATTTTTTAAACAACAGTCTTTTTATAGGGAGACCTAAAGCTGTGGTGTCCGTAAAGCCTGATACACATGTGTTCATTGGAGAGGGAGTTACACTCAGATGTGACATACAGAGAGGAGGCACTCAGTGGAGATACAGCTGGTATAAGAATAATTACAAACTCTATCAACAAGGGCAGGAAATCTCGATCTGGTCTGATCTAAACTCTGGGGGTAATTACACCTGCAGTGTAGAGAATTCAGAGCTCAGTGCTGCTGTTACACTGACTGTATCAGGTGAGTCTGTGGGTTTGTTTTTGTTCTTAAAACCTTATCATTAGTTTAAGGTTTCAGATTTTGAGCTGTCAGTAACTGAGGTGTGTTCAGTGTTGATTTTCACTTCCCTGTGTAATAGGTCCTAATTTCTTCCACAAGAATCATCATGACTTTTGCAGTTTCATCTGGGATTTATATTAAATTTACATTATAATTGTGGTGAGTCAGTATGAATAATAGCACACAGCAAACTTTTAATCAGACTGAAACCACAATAATATGAAGGCAAAAAATATGATATGAAATTATAAGAAGGTAGTAAATCTCATCTTGTCTTATCGCTGCCATTATTTGGTTCATTAGAAGATTTATGGAGACCTTGGAATTATGAGGTTTTATCGGAAAATTTAAAGACATTAAGTCAATGTTTGGCCAAATTTGCACTTAAAGATCTTATTCCAGTTCCACTGAAAGATGTCGTCCCTTCCTCTACCTCATTTATGACCTCATCTACTGATGGAAAAACAACATTACAACCAAATATTAAAGAATTCTCTATTTACATGGTAAATGAGTTCTTACTCTGATTACCAGCATCATCTACATCAGTCTCTCTTATCACCTGAGGAAAAGTCACTCATGGCATTTAAGCACAAGCCTCATCATCTCTTTACTCCACTGATCTCTGTTCATGCTAATTTCAACAGGGAAATAATCACTCACTCATTCACTCATTAGGTCATTTAAATATTTTATAACTTGGTCTGCTGTTGTCTGTACAGAGTGTGAAAGAGTCTTCTCTGTTGTGATGATGATTTGACAGCACAGGAGCATCACAAACATTTTAAAAGCTGGGATCTGATTACAGACTGAATTGATTAGTCTTCTGTCTGTTTCACTACAGCATGTAGCTGTTTAATAACCTGATCAGATCATGAGGAAATCACACTTAGCAAGGTTTTACACACCTTTATGAAGACTTCATTTACCACTGTGTTTGTTAAACTGGCTCGTTACTCAACATGATCCTTACAGAAAGATGCTAAGGCACTTTTAGAAAATATGTTAAAACATTTTCATGTATTTTCAAAAGAACTATTTTTTTTTTTTGTCAGAACCTGATTTTTCATAATTTTTTGACTGTTTTACTGATTTCAGCTTTTCAGCAGATTTACAGTCTCTCATATGTGTATTCAGTAAATAGCATATTTATAACATTAATTATTTTGAAAGTAAAAAGTCTAATTGAATCATATAATTTCAAGGTCTCAAACTGGCTGGATGCAGGTGCAGGAATAGGTCTTTATTTACAGAACAAGAAAAACAAACTAAAAACAGCTCCTCCTTCAGAAACAGGAAAACTTGTACCAAAATGAATGAGAAGGCAAATACTTAGTCTAACACTTAAACATGAAACCAAATCACAAGCTTGTAGGAGCAGAGGAAAAACAGGCTAAGCTAGATCATAACTGAGAACATGAATCCTGAACGAGACATAAAGTACCAGATTCACAACAACCAACTTCAATAGAGTCCATGTAGTGAAGGATAAAACAATGATAGTGACCACATTAGAATAACAGGAAATCAAGATGAGGTGCGGAAACACAAAATAGAATCCGAGATAATATTCCACATAAAGTCACCGAGGTGATGTTACGGTTGGGACCCAAATGTAGGGGCTAAACTGTGGCCTAGATCTATACTTGTGGAACCAATATGCGTGAGCGGCCAAAACAGGATTGTATACGGTGATTGTATTTATAGCCTGGCCAAGCCAGGATACAAACCCGGGACCTCCAATTTCTAATGAACCTGCGTTATCCCGCGGAGCTATTGGATGTGTGGTATGTAGTGCTTGTGGACTTGTCATTTTGTAGATATAGCTATAGATAGATAGATAGATAGATAGAGAGAGACAGCCCTCTTACATTCGCCTCTTATCTTAACTTTCTTCTCTCCTCCTCTCTTTCACTATCCTTTCCACTTTCATTTCTCTACTCTCTTCCTTTATTTTGTTTTCCCTTTTCCTTTCATTTCCTTTCTTTTCCTTTATATCTTTTCTCTTTTACTTAAATATACCCACTGACAGTGTGCCGTGGCACAATTTAAGTCTGCGTGCTGAGCTGTTCTTCCCAGGGGCTTTTAAAGTGTGAAGCCCAGCTGCAGCGAGTTTGTGTTGATTGCGCCCACATCAGCGTTGCCTAGCAACCGGGCGCATATCAGGACCCCGGGCTGGCCATGGCTCAGCCTGTGAGGTGGCTTGTGCTGCTGTCCAGATGTTCCCAGAGTGTTCTGATTGTTGTGGAACTGTCTGATCAGGCCTGGGTCTAGGATATGGCAGGCAGGAACCCAGGAACAATCCTCTGGTCCATAGCCCTCCCAGTCCACCAGGTACTGAGTGCGCCCTTGCACCCAATGGGAGTCCACATTACACCAGACTGTGAAGGCCGATGAGCCGTCTATGGTGCGGGGAGGCGGTGGAGGCGCTGAGGTGGGTGCCTCAGAGAGTTACAGAGAACGTGTTTGAGCTGTGACACATGGAAGGTGGGATTAATCTTCCATGAGCGGGGGACATCCAGGTTGTAAGCCACCGGGTTATAACGTTGGAGAATCTTATATGGGCCAACATAATGGGGCAACAGCTTCCTGGATTCGACTCGTACTGGGAGGTCCTTTGCGGCCAACCACACTTTTCTGACCTGGTTGATTGGATGGGCGGGTTACCCTCTGCACGGCAGCCTGCAATGCTTGCCAGGCTCTCTGTCAAGTCTAGTGGCACCAGTGCACCAATTGCTCTGCCATTGGAACCCCCTACCTCCTCCTCCTGGGCTGCAAACATAGACGAAGGGTACCCAAATTGGTACTCAAATGGCAACATACCCAGAGAGGAGTACCAAAGGGTATTGTAGGCATACTCCACCCATCCCAGTTGTTGGGACCACAATGAGGGGCGCACTGAGACTAGATACCTGAGCGAGCGCTCAAGGTCCTGATTTACTCTCTCGGTCTGGCCATTTGACTCTGGGTGAAATCCTGAGGAGAGGCTGGCGGTCGCCCCCAGAAGGCGGCAGAATGCTTTCCAGAACCGGCTGGCAAATTGTGGCCCCCTGTCTGACACCATGTCTTTGGGGAGACCATGTACCCGAACCACATGCTGCAAAAGGAGCTCAGCTGTCTCCTTCATGGATGGAAGCTTGGCCAACGGGATGAATTTACATGCCTTGAATTTACACACCACGTCAACACAGATTAGAATGACTGAGTTTCCCTGGGAGACTGGCAGCCCTGTTATGAAGTCCATCGAGATGTGGGACCATGGGCGTGAGGGGTTAGGCAGAGGACTGAGGTGACCTTGAGTAGAGTGTGCATGGTTCCTTGTTTCTGGAGCAGGTCTGACAGGCTACCATGTAGTCCCAGACATCCTCCACCATGACAGGTGACCAGAAGTGTCACCCCAAGAATTCTAGGGTCCTGCCCACTCCTGGGTGTGCCGCAAATGGGGACATATAACCAAAGGATAGCGCCTGGGGTCTGACAGCAGAAGGGACTTATAATTTTCTTGGAGGCCCCCCTCCCAGGTCTGGTTCCAGACATAGAGCATCCAGGATGGCTTGATCCAGACCCCATTACAGTAGTGCCACAATTCGCCGCAAAGGAATGATCGACTGGGAAATGGACTCCAATATGTCTGGATCCCACTGCCTCAAGAGGGTGTCTGGCTTTATGTTCTTCATGCCCAGTCGATAGGACAAGACAAAGTCGAACCGGGCAAAAAACATAGCCCACCTGGCTTGATGAGGGTTCCATTTTTTTTCCTGCTGGACATAGGCTACATTTTTATGGTCTGTCCAGACGAGGACCTGATGCTTAGCTCCCTCAAGCCAGTGCCTCCATTCCTGCAAGGCCAATTTAACTGCCAGGAGTTCCTGGTCCCCTACATCACAATTTTGCTCGGGAGGTGTGAGCCGATGTGAAAAGTAGGCACAAGGGTGCAACACCTGGTCCTTGCCACTCCTTTGGGAAAGAACTGCACCTACACCAATATGTGAGGCATCCACCTCCACTACGAACTGGACCTCAGGGTCGGGCATAAGGAGGACCAGTGCTGTGGTTAGCCTCTCTTTAATGGTGTCAAAAGCCTTCTGTGCCTCAGCTGACCAAGAGAACTCCTGTGGGGACCTCTTTGTCAGGGTTCTCAGCAGGGCAGCCAGGGAGCTAAAGTTCCAGACAAATCGGCGGAAAAAGTGAGCAAACCCCAGAAATTGCTTCACTGCGCGTATTGATGTTGGAAGGGGGCCATTCCGCAACAGCCTTGACTTTTGCTAGGTCCATACTTAGTCTCCCCTATGGTAGCACAAATCCCAGGAATGTTGTGGTGGAGACGTGAAATTGCAACTTCTCCAGCTTGACCTATAGTTGTTGATGTAAGAGTAGTTGGAGAACTCGCAGCATGTGGACCACATGTTCCTCTAGAGATGCACTGAAAATCAGGATGTCATCCAGATAGACAAATGCATAATGATACAGTGCCTCACGGAGTGCCTCGTTAATAAATCGTTGGAAGACCGTGGGGGCATTCACCAGGCCAAAGGGCATAAAAAGGTACTCATAGTGCCCGGCTGGCCTGATGAACGCAGTCTTCCATTCATTCTCTGCCCAGATGTGGATTAAATTATAGGCGTTGCGCAGGTCCAACTTTGGAAAAATCTTGGTGCCCGATGCAGAAACTCAAAAGCTCAAGTCAAGTCAAGTGGCATTTATTGTCATTTCAACTATATACATGTAATACATTTTGCAGTGAAACGAGACAGCGTTTCTCCAGGACCAAGGTGCTACATACAAGACAACACAAAAGTACAAAAATATGTGCAT
>JAQQZR010000001.1:1436914-1449462 GCA_030068235.1 Notoglanidium macrostoma
CAGTAATTACGGGGAATTTCCAGTCTCTGCTAGGTTGCCTGTCGGCTAGCTACGATCCAATGGAATGGTTTCATTCTGATTCAAGCGACGCAGCGTTCTCATTATCGTTGTTATTATTATTAGTGCATGACCAAGGGCTGGCCAATATGATACCAATATCAAGGTAAAAAAAGATCACAATCCACTTTTCTGCTCTGAGATTTTGCAGACAGTGTTTTTATAAAAATGGGAAACTAATTAGAAGCCACGGATTAGGTGTTATTTCCAGTTTGTACAATACGTTATTACTTTTGTAAATATGCTGCTGTTAATAAACCTGTTTTTTATCGTCGGATTTTGCACAGTTTTGTTTAGATGCCATACAATCACTTGCTAATCATAATACCTATCATTTAAACATCTCTGACTAACATGACGGTCATACCACCTGGTAAAATGTAGAAAGTTTCAAAACCTGTACGTTTTTCACATCATACAGCATCATAAAATTATAACATGACGAAACATTCGGTGTGTGAGAGAGAGAGAGAGAGAGAGAGAGAGAGAATCAGCACTTGATAGACATCTAATCTAAAATAATCCCTTATAAACACTGACGCGAATACATCGGAGCAACACGTTAACCAACAGGAAGTGAAGCGGGGGGAGTTTAAGCGTCTGTTTGCGTGTAGGACCAAATGTTCACGATGCACGCTCTGCATCACACACATTTACATACAAGACTGCACACATCCTTAGTCTGAACCGATGCGTGTTCACGACTTGCAACCGTGCAGCTGAACTGGAGGCTGAGCAGGAAGCACTGTGTACCTGCCGAGGATGTGCGCGTCTCCGGTTTCCACACACAGCCGGAAGCTGAGCGCTTCGAAGCTCGAGTTCTCCAACAGCTTCATTGCTGAACCAGGAGCAAACAAAATAAGACGTGAGGCGGTGCTCGCACACACATAACCGCTTTCCAGCATCACACAGTACAACCGCAGTAACACTACAATAAAGCAATATCATTATTATAACAAACGCGGAGAATAATAATAATAATAATAATAATAAAAAGAAAGCTTGGTTTGTACTTTACACTAAAAAAAAAAACACATCCTTACAAAATAAACAGAAAAATCACACATGCCCAATATAAAAATAACCTTTAAGAAACATATCCTACAGAATAACACAGCTTTTTTTTTTGGTTAAAAAGCAAAAATGAACAAAGTTTAAATTAAATTTAAGGGGTAAATATTAACTAACCGCAATCAGCTCAATTATGGACCTTTTTAAAATCACAATAATACAATTTTATTATTAGTCGTCTGGTGTTGCGCTGTAAAACTGATTTATATACTATTTTCGCTTTTAAAACTGCTTTTAATTAAAAATGCAAAATAATTTGGCATACAATTGCAATTCGCACACCAACATGTGTGCAATTATTATCCAATCTCACTTAATTTATGAATCATAATAATAACAATAATAATAATAATAGATCAGGTAGGTTACCTATTCAGCTTTTCCATTATAAATTTAAAAATATATATATTTTTTCCCCAAACTCAGCTAAAAGTTGACCTTTAGGATAAACTTTGAATTGTTGTCAAATAAATAGCTTCATTTATATAGACTAATACAAGATCACTTATTGGTTCACTCCATCACATACTTTCTAAAATCATTAGGACTCCCACACACCCCCTAAACTTTTTGTCGTTTACTTATTTATTAATTTAAAAGGTCATCATTTATTCATATTGTGGTAGTTTTCAGCTTTCGATCAGACAAGCCCAGTGTCGCCCGCCCTTCCTTCTCTTTAAACAAGGTCTCATCCCCAAAACCTCCCTACTCCCTACACTCGTGCACTACACAGGGTGCAGCGTTCATGTCTTCTGCGCGCTACCTAGTGCACTAGGCTGTGTTCTAAAAACCCAACAAATTGGGACGCAGCCTCGAAAACAGCTTCCTGGTTTAAAAACAAAACGCTTTCTTTTTAGGAGACATTAATATAACTAAAATATTATGACATAATGGATAAAAATATAAAAAGGTTAGACACACTGATGCTGGAATCCTAATAGCTCATTTAAAGTAACTGGTTACGGTTAAATAGGCTACAATTTAATGACCTTACCTTATTTTTTTTCCCCGTCCAAATACTTTAAAATGGAGTAAAAACCAGCTAATAAAGGAGAGTTAATGTTTAAAGTCCAAGTAGCTCGGTTTGACCCTTAAGGTTACAATGTAAACTGCTGCAGCAAAACGGTAACAATGTCGCCTGTTTGTTTGTTTGTTTTTTTGCCGGATTGTTTACACAAACTCAGTGCGTTTCACAATTTAACGGTCGCAAGGGACATATTCTACTTCCGGCGTGCACTCTTATTGAAAAACTCGTTGGAAAACTGCAGCTTTGTCCGAATAAAAGCGACATAAAATCCAGAAACAGTCTCGACTCCGACTGCAGCCTCATCCCCCTCCTGTTTCAACCGACCTACAGAGACAAAAAACCGGAGATAAAAATCTCCTCCGTGGGATCAGAGTCGGTTTAATCGACGCGACCTGATCTACAAAAGCTCCAATTCCTCTTTGCTTTAAATATTGATCACATATAAACGCGACACGGCTCGATATTTCTGGCTCTTCTCTCTGCTATGGGCGAATATTTTCAACGCCTGTCTCTAAATAAAACACCCAGAACACCCACTTTGACACACGACACGTGATTGGCTGTCTCTTGTGTCTGTTAAACTTTACGTCAATTTCATTGGCCAGAAATTGACCGTATGCAAATATTGGATCGGCGAGAAAACGCCCACTTCTGTCCTTTGTCAGTTCTTTTTCCAGTTTGTTCGTTTCATGTTTACTTATATGTTTTATATATATATATATATATATATATATATTTTTTTTTTTTTTTTGTATGAATATGACATTCAATATATGTATAATCGCAGAATAAGCTACGTGTAGTTAATATCAACATACGTGTAGTTATTGTTACATAATAATTTATGTTACGTCATTGGCTACAATTGTAATTAAGTAAAATATCCGACCTGTGTGTGTACGTGACTGACGTGATCACATTTACATTTAAATTCACAATTACAGCAGTCACTTGGCAGACTTCCCTGTTGCATTACAGGTTATTGTTTCGCTTTTCTGTCATAGCTCTTTATAAAAACTGAAGAGGACAAAGTTGTTTGCAAGGAAGAAGGTATTGCGACGTCATAGCTAACCTCATTGCTTCATGATAGAACTGTGATGTTTTATTTGGGTAATAATTTTAAAACTTGTTGTTAAATCCAACAAACCCAATTTAAAAAAAAAAAAAACAACTGGCAAAGCATTCTTCTTCTTTTTTTCTTTTCTTTTCTCTTACCTCTATGCAAACGTCCAGTAATGTCTGTATTTGTGATAGACTATTTTTCATATCTTTTACAAAGGTTTTCTCATTTTCATTGGCGAGAGACTAACCTATTTAAAAGTAATGTCCAGATATTTCCGACTAAGTCAAAACCAAACAAACAAAAATAAAAACATTCCCGATAGACACAAGACCTCCATCACAAAAGATGTTACATATCTCTATATAACTATATATGTCAATTTATAGGTGCAATATAAGAGCTTGCATGCTTATGTAAGCTCAGTACAGTGTATATACTGTAGTGTGTGAGAGAGAGAAAGAGACAGACAGACATGACTACACAAGTCATTCCCATCAGTCTCCATTATTCACAACATATCATGATTTTTCTTCTTCTTCTTATTCTTATTATTATTATTATTATTAGGATTTTGCTTTTTTCCTAAGAAATAAACTATTGTGATTTTATAACTTTATAGCTTTGAGTTGTGAACACAGCATATGAATCTATATACATGTTTATTCGTATGAGTTTCAGCAGCATGCGTCAGTCTGATAGTCTGACCTTCCTGATACTCTGGGTTACTGATCAGAAGGATGGGTTTATGGTTCATGCTTCAGCACAGACAAGCTGCCACTATTTGATCCTTAATCTTATCGGCTCCAGGGGCAAAACATCCTGATCCAGTTTCCTAACAAGCTGGGATTAGCAAAGATAGTCTTTATTTGCCTCATAGGCATTGCAGTACAGAGAAATCCACAGTATTGTAATGCATATGAGTCAAATAAAGGTTTCTTTTAATAATAATAATGAAGATTAGAGGGCAATAAACACATGGAAAAAAAGAATATGTCTCTAACTTAACACCTACAAAGGTGACCAAGGTAGGCGTGTGTTATACAGTGCACACTGTTTAAAACACCAAGAACAACACTGATACAGCTGATCCACTCAAGCCATAGCACACAGCACCATGTGCTTAAGTACAGTGTACAATATGCAATGACATTCTTACCTGTCAGTTCTTCCACATCAACACACCAATAGATACAAACGTACCTTGTCTATGGTAACAGCTCAAAAACAAAGACAAAGGATGGCCTACGTACTCTAAGGCCAATGAACGTTACAAAAGCGTGGTATTTCACACAGAAAAACATGGTGAAGTTCTCTGTGACGATGTGTTTATTTAGTATTTATAAAAGGAGTCTCCAGTGTCAGCATTTGTAAGTTTGTAAAGGTGATTGAGGTTCCCCGCCACAGGAAGTCTTCAGGGCGTAGGAGCTTTGTGTTTTCTTAGCAGAATGACAAGCTGTGTCTTATAACCCTTAAGAGAGACAAAAAAAAGAAAAGAGAAAATAAGGGTGAGTGAGTTTTCCACCAGGACAGAGGAGCTTGCACTTTGAGGTTTCTCAGCAACATGGCAAGCTGTGCTGGTTTGTCTTATTAACTTCAGCCAACACAGAGAGACAAACATTCACACTCACACTCACACCTATAGACAATTTAGAGTAGACAGTTGACCTAATCTGTATGTCTTTGGACTGTCGGAGGAAACCAGAGTTCCCGGAGGAAACCCACGCAGCCTCGAGAGAACATACACAGAAAGGATCCAGTCGGTTCGAGCCCAGCTCCTGCTTGCTGTGAGGTGACAGTACTGACCACAAAATTGTAATAGAATGTAGGTGAATTGCTGTGGGGTAAACACTTCAGGCCATGCTGTGACAAGAAAATAACCCACGCCACCCTGTCATGACCACCAGCCTCACTTTTCTGTCCTGTTTCAAACCACTTGTCCTACATACAAAATCTTTTTAATTTGCAAACACCTGTTCGGAACTGAAATCCGCGTGTGTCGACCTCAGTTTGTACGCCACCACAGAAAAAACCCCGAAGAGAGATCACGTTCCATTGCGCATGCGCAGAGGCAGTGCGCATGCGCGGTGCAGGCGGATCAGCCCGATACGGGGTTGTTCGTAATGACACATTTTGAAAGCAACATGAACATAGTAACCATATTCGAGCTGGAGCTGAAGTGAAACTGGATACTTTTTTTCGCCTTCCTCTTTCGTAGGAAAGTAGTCAAGATAATGAGATTTGAGCTTTTTTTTTTTAAGTAAGTGCGCTATATAGTTATGTAACAGTAACTAAGTAACAGGCTGAAAGGGAAACGGAGGTGGAATGCGAAGTTACCGACGGTGACGGTGGAGAATGTCGCAGAGCTCCGGAGCTCCGCAGCTGCCCCCGGGTCCTCCGCCCTCCTCCTCCTCCTCCCTGTGTGACTCCTACTCCTTGTGCTCCTCTCTGCCCGGGCTGGAGGCCTCGGCGGCGGGATGCAGCACCGTCCTGATGTCGGTTAAAGTGTCAGCGAGTCACTCCGGGATCCGACCGCTGTGTCTGCCCGGCTGTGGCGATGACGCTCTGCGGCTTCAGCTCAGCATGGACCCGGGGAAGGCGGGGGAATTCCGGCTGGCCCTGAGACACAGCAGCGGGACTAACCCGGTAACCAGAGCCTCTAACTTTAATCAACTCGAACAGTATCTCTGTTAATATATCCAAACACGAACACGCTCTCACTTAACGGATTTTAAGGGTTACATTTTTCATTTCCGCTCGGACCACTGGGTGTCACGTGATCACCGTGTTATTGTTTACTACAGCGATGTAGAGGCTAAAAGTTACACTCACTAAAACAAGAGACCGACCTAAATATCTGGAAATAACTTTAGCCGTTTGTTATCCTTCCAGTGCTGCCGAAGGTTTCCAAAGCAAAGTAGTTAACTTTATAAACAAACAAACAAAAAACAGAAGCTAGTGACGTGTTCAATGAGTTGAAAACTCTGACGTCACCACAGGCCGTTCAAATTTGCATATCAAGAACGATAAGATTCTCAGAACTGAAGAGTTTCACAGAGTAGATTAGAGCAAAATGTCTTCTTTTTTTTTTGTTGCCACAAATACAGTACATGTCCCTGTGTTCGGTCAGTAAACGTGGTCACTTTCCTGTGAGGTTTTATATAAATTTATAATCATCTAATTATCTAAAAAAAAAAAAAATTAGGTTAATAAATAAAATCTGTTCAGCCCAAAGTTAAGCCTCACATTCAGAATGGAGCTTTTATCCGTGAACAGAACAGATGTTGATTGAAAGAGAGCAGTATTTAGCTTTTATGTAAAAATGTGTCTTGAATAGAATAGAATGCAGCCTTTGTGTCAGAAATAGCGCAGGGTGATGTGATCACCCCTCTGAAGTTTAACCGCCCGGTCTGCAGCATGTAGTTCTGCGTATACTACAGTCATTTATCCGTTTTTAATTGACGGATTAATGACACGTTAGACATTTTAATGATTTGTAGTTCGATGTAACGGCTATTGGAATGTCCGAGAGCCATTATTTCCTGTTATTGCTGACGCTGGAAACTCCTTGCGAGTACTGATGCCAAGTATTGATAAATTAATTTAGAAATAAGGAGTTTACACAAGTGAGACCGAGCTGAAACTTTGGCTGTGACGGTATCAGGATTTTGCTGCGTAATTGTTGATTGTAATCTTGTTCATGCTGGACCTCATTCATGCAGCGTTCATCATAACTCACTTATTATGCAGATTCCCAGCTAAACCTGAGCGTCAGTGTCTAAGATTGGCCTCAGTGTCAAGTAATTAACATGCACTTTGTTTCACATTCAGCTTTAGTATTTTGTTAATGTTAGATGTTGTAACTGTACACATATCTCTGTTTTTCCCTCATTAGTCCATCGCTGAGTTCGATCTCAGGACGGTGCGCTACGAAGTCAAGACACCGCGGAGTCACGAGCTGGTCTTAGCCACGCCCCCTTATGACCGGATCACCTTCAACTTCCGCAGCGAACAGGAAGCTCAAGCCTGGGCCACTGTCGTGATGTCATCACTCCGCGAGGCCCATCGAGGTGAGACACTCCGCCGTACGCGTCCTCTCATTGTCTGATGATTGTCCTCCAGTTGTAATCTTTAAAACGGAAAGTTCTACTTTAATTATCCTTCACATGTGAGCCACTTTAATACAACAGTCCGAAGCTGCATGAGCCACACCGTGTCAAAGTGGCATTTTAATGACGCACGCCATAAATATTAGGTTTTCCTTTCAAGCATTGATGCAGTGTGTGGCTTTGGACAATTACATTTTTTTCCTCTCTTTTACAATTCGATGTTTTCTCCCAGCAGTAAAGAAAGTTCTTGCTCATTTAGACTGACTCTGTCTGACTCCTCCCCTCAGTGGCCACTGGTTGTCTGGCAGAAGATGGACAGCTGATGCCCCAGCCTCTGGTTGTACAAATGCCCGCCTCACAGTCCAGCACGGGTACGTCCTCGCTTCCTCTCCTCTCTCCGCTTCCAAACAAAGCACAAAAGTCTCAATTGTGCATTGTGTAGCTAAAAAAAAATCACCTACTGTCTCTCGTCCCACTGATCTGCATACTTGCCCTCTCTCTCCCACATGGTCTGTTTACAGGAAAATATATTCAGCGTGCTGGATAAATGTATTTTAACTGCAGGTCAGCTGCTTATATACAAAATTTAGTTTTAAACAATGCGCCGAAGGTTCTGCGCCTGTGCTTCCGGAAGAAACGGCGAGTAAAATCAATTATGTGTTTGTAAATTAAATCTCGGTTAAATGCCTTTTCCACCTGGCGCTGAGGTTCTGCATGCCTGTGCCATTTTCTGTAATCCCGCTCACATTTTTTCTTCCGGTCTGTTCTTTCGCTTTTCTCCTCTTCTATTCTATTCTATCGCTTTCTGCTCTCGCTCTTCTCTCGATCTATACTTACTCGTCTCTGTCTCTGTTGTCTCTGTCTGCAGAGGAGCTGTGTACGGAGCTGGGTCGGGCTATAGAGGCCGGTGATGTTCAGGCTGCGTCTGTGTGTGCCGAGTCTCTGGCTCGTCAGCACACGCCGCTGCGCGTTCAGCCAAATCACAAACACTACACCAACGAGGAGATCAGGTACAAAGCAGAACATATCTGCCGTCCCAAGTCCTTTGTCAGATATACATGATACACGCAAACACCGTCTCTACGTACATCAGCCGTTCGAGGTTGATTTCGCTTCTCTCACGCTGAATGGAAATGACTTCAGGCTGGGAGTGCGTACAAGAACGTCTCCTTAACTTTTATACTTTATGCATAAGTTTATACACATTACACAGCTAGTTTATATCATTGTGTGTTTTTATCATTTCCAAAAAAGTTTTTATATTCATTATATTCTTGCTGGTGATTGATGGTTCACTTAATAATAAATAAGTGATAAATGGTAGGAAATAAATTGTTGAGCGTTTGTACATGACGTGAAAAGTTAGCGACCACGTTGATGCTCTTTCTGTCTGCCCTGTAGTTTATCGGTGGAGTTGGAGGACGCTTCCTCTTCCTGTTGTGTCACGGTTAAAGTCTTCCCCCACACCACGGTGGCTGAGCTTAAACAGCAGGTGAGCATGGATGAGGCTTATCTTCGTACAAAGCAGGAATTGAATAAGAGAGTGATTACAAGTTATTCCTGTCTGTAACTGTTTTTGTGCGTTCTTGATAGAAATGATAGAATTTTGTAAATAAATACTTTGCGGTGACCAAACAATGACTTCTTTTTATAAGAAAGACCTGATAATCGATCATTTTCCATTTTGCAAAATTGTTCTGTTCTGTACAGGACATCTTCGTTCATGTAATATGTTTTGATATGTAAAGAATCATGATGATTAAATGAATATGCAAATGAGTACAACAGCATCAGTCAACTTCTAAGGACGTTCTGAGCACGCGATGGCCACTTAATCCTGAAAACACTTGGCAACACTGCGTCTGAGTATATAACTATACATATACACCTTCTCTCTCTCTCTCGCGCTCTCTCGCTCTCTCTCTCTCTCTGCTGTAGGTGTTTGTGCAGTACGGTTTCCATCCAGACGTCCAGCGCTGGGTCATCGGTCAGTGCCTGTGCATCGACTCTCGCTCTCTGGCATCCTACGGCGTGCAGCAGGACGGAGACACCGCCTTCCTGTACCTGGTATCCCGACAGAGGCGGCGGCAGGACCAGGAGAACTTCCCGATCGCCCCCGCTTCCTCAGGAGCGACACAGTCTGTCGGCAACGGGCCGGAGGGGGGGCTGAGAGCCTACAGCACGCTGCCCACCAGACTGCACCCCCACCACAACAACACTGGTGTGTGTGTCAATAGAACAAGACAGCTTGTAGCTCGAAATAAGTAACAATACCTAAAAACAGGCTTCGTAATCTTATTATTAGTTTATTATAAGCTCATACTGAGAAATATTATATCTCAAATCTATCTTACTGAAATTTGTCTGTATCCAAAATATTTCCTGCCAAGTCATCATTTTTTGACGTGTTAACAATATCAGATTTCCCTTTTAATCTCGACCTCTCACCTTTCAGACACCCGTAGTCTGGCCGGGACAGAGAGGTTGGGCTTGGGTGAAATCCGAGACCTGATTAACCTGCAGATGCCGCAGCTGAACAAAGCCCTCTCGTCCAGCAGAACTAACACACAGGTACATGCAAACACACACACACACACACACACACACACACACACACACAATCACACAGATGCTGAAAAATGAAAAATAACAGATTGTAGTAATAACTTGACTTGAATCTAACTAGATTTTCTTGAACTCAAGTAAAGAAAGGATTTACTCTGAATTGAGATATTGTAGTACGCTGTTTTAATAATAATTATATATAATAATGTCTTAATAATAATCCGATACATGTAAATTGGAGTAAACCCTCCACAACATCTCATAAATGAATCAATATTGTGGTGTGATGAAGCAGAATCATGCATTTATTTGCTTTTAGTTCCATTTAATGTTGAGGGACATCTGCGAAAAAGCTTAGTTCCTGTTCTCGCTCAACATTATAAACAGTCATTCCCTCTCATTTTTCTCTCTAAGTGGTGCTAAAATCCTGAAACCTTTCCCATATAAAACACTTGGAGTTGCTGCTTTCTACAGTACAGAGTCCTTCCTACAGAAAACGTCACCCATACCGACAATTATACATCCTGAATTTTTTTAACCCGCTTATTATTCTTAGATCATAAGGCGTGTCTGTCGGACAAGTCCCAGCGAATGAGCTGTTACTATAGAAACGATATCGAGCGGGTCAATATAAACAGGGCTGCTAATTTATCGGAAATTATTCGACACCTTTTGACCAATCAGAATCCAAAAACCATTTACTACTGTGGTATTACGTTGTATGTGTGATCGAATAAACTGTCGTAGGATTATGTCCTTAATACACACTTTTGTGTTTGTGTGTACAGCTGGGTTGGGCGTGTCTGTCCTGTACGTACATTAACAAGCCGACGCGTCCTGGCTGTGAGATGTGCAGTGCGGACCGACCCGAGAGTTACACGGTGCCCGGAGGATACAGACCTGACTCACTGGAACTGCGACGCATCCAACAGGAGAAAGAAGCCATCAGACAGTACCAGCAGGTCAGACATCTCACACACCCTCACTCTCTCACACACACACACACACACACACACACACACACACACACACACACAACTGCTGACCTTATACTCCCAGCTACAAGCTGTGAAAGCAAAATATATTACGCTCATTTCAATAGATGAGATTGGCATCCTCTTTATATCACAGGAATACAAATACATCAAAAAGTCTCACAAAATATACATAATACACGATCAGACGTTATAAATGACATCATCACACACGCAGACATGCGGTAGGACTGTTTTCTTTCATTACAAGGAGAATGCAGGTTGATGGTTGTCGTGTTTGACTGATTAAAAGGGAAAGATTTGGACTCGGATCTACGCAGCCAAAACATGTGGTGTCTATTTTCAGGTTTGCACTTCCACTGAGGGTGCAATGTAGCTAACACGTAATTCCACCAGTTCAGCGCATGTCTAAATCACCATACATGATTATGTGACTACATAAGTGTATATATCTTTAAAAAAAAAAAAAAAACAGCCCAACATCCAAATGATTTCTTATATAAAAACTTTAGGCCACGCCTCCTGCCTAACTGTGAGACAGCAAAATCTGTATTAAAGAACAAAAGTGGAGTTATTTTATTGCATAATACTAAACTGGTAGCTGTAAGGTTTTTTTATTTTTTACTTTATAGCAAAATTAGTCTCATAGAATGAGATCGGAAGGTAAATTGGAGGCTAATAGCTTTATTTACGTATGTGTAGGCTCAGCTCCAAAGACAGATTTCTAAAACGTTTTGATCCCTTTAGTTAACGAAAGTGTTTTTTTTTCTTTTCTTTTTCCCATCTCCAGGCAGTAGTGTATCTAATGCGTTATGGGAAGGCAGGATCTTAGACTTTGATCGGCTCTACGGTCTGACGCTCTTCTCTTCTGTCTGGTTTTCTTTTTAAAGGAGAAAGGGAGGAGGGAGGAGCTGAGGGCCAGCAACTCACTACAGTACAACCTCGACCAGGACTACTGACACACACAAACGTAGATTTCGTGCACAGTCCCTATTCACACATGAACACTTGAAGACACATGAATGTCTACCGAGACGTTTTAAAAATACACACGGGAGCAAAAACAAGACATCGTGATAACGGAAACTGTGTCACATCTTGACAGGACACCTGAGAAAAACACACACCAAAGACTGAATAATTATTGCGCTCGGGCGGCGTGAACACTTCGTGCATGCCAATCTCATCTATTGTACTTTAGCTGAAAACTAAAACAGTGGCGTTTTAGTTGTCTGGCAAAACAATGAATGAATTTTTCCTTAATGCTGAAGGGCACTTGATGGTTCGCATATATTATAAGCAGTTTGAGCATATTGAGTATTTAAGCACTTCTAAATCTCAAAGCACTTTTGTTTACATTGATGGTATGTATGTATGTATTTTTGACTAAACCTCCGCTGCAGATTTCTGGACTGTTGGCATGATAAACCAAGCTAGAGGGACTTTTATTAACTGAAGGAACAAAATTGCGCTTTGTTCGGTATACAAGTATATATATATATATATACACTACCAGTCTAAAGTTTGGACACGCCTTCTAATTCAATGTTTTTTCTTTATTTTTATTACTTAAAAGACGCTTCATGCCTTAAAGTAATGATGGACTGTTGTTTCTCTTTACTTAGTCGAGCGGTTGTTGACATAATCTGGATTACTCCAGTTGT
>JAQQZR010000001.1:1481658-1492095 GCA_030068235.1 Notoglanidium macrostoma
ACAAATAGTTTTTCCGCGTGAGAAATACAATGTGTGGCGGGAGCGCGTGACAAAAGACCGAAAAGAGTGACTGTCACTGCCTGACTCAATGCGTGACACCTGAGAGCCCTGCTGCATTTCTAAACATGAAGAAGCACCGAAGTAAATTGCACTGAACCTTGACTGGATTTCATAAACTAACAGAGATATGTACTTGCTGGCATCCTGTAGGAGGCATGGGTAAAAGTTTTCATCCCCATCCTGTTAGTGTTTATTAAAGTTTGTCCTCTCTGGGTCACATGACTTGGGTCAAGTTACCTGAGATGGTTTATTCAGCCTGAACAGAAACCATCATGTATCACCCAAAGTGCAGGAGATACTGAGCATGTGGTAAGTAATTATACATTTATGGATTTATATTCAATAAAAACAATAATGTGGCATTTTTCTCATACGCCGAGCAAGAAATAGAGTCGACACCAGAAGATGAACTAAAATGGGAAGAACTCCCCAGTTTTATTTCACAGCAGAGCAGGTGGGTAGGAACATGTGGCAGCCCTAATGCACACGCTTACTCTAGCATAGCCTGTATCACTGGAATCCTACTCTAAGTTACTCGAACATGAAGCCGAGGATGGCAGCTTATATTGTTTAATTAACAACACTAATCAAACTGACTAGCTTATCCCCAGTAGTCATTCCCCATACATAGAACACAAAAAGAGTGTTATCAACACTGGATATTCATATAATATTATTTACTAATAATTTAATACACTATTGTACAATTTGTATACAGTATTATACAGCATGTTAATTTTGTGCTGACTCGAGCATAATTTGGAGGTTAGCTGATGTGATGCAACTTTCTTTAGCAACTCAGTGCAGTTTCCTAATTGTTAGCGCTTGTGTTCTGTTGCCACTTTCAAGGTTAGAAATGAATCTGCTGAAGGTGGCCTGGTGCAATAAGGGCTGATGTAAGAACATACAAATGAAGTTGTAGCTTTTAAAGGCCAAGTCACACAGGAAGCTTCTATAAAGTGTCACACAAACCAGGAACGAGAAAGATACCCACTGCACCACCATACCTCCAGTGCCACCAATATTAGAAGTAAAACATTTTAAATATTTTAGATTTTAAGTAGTATTTTATTTCTCGAGTCTACTTATTTAGTACCTATAATCAGTATTACTCATTACCTGGTGACAGGTACTGAATGACAGGTACTGAATAACCCCTCCAGCTTTCACACGTAGCTTTAAGGAGTGGGAAACCAACATGTGCTCGGCTAGAATACAGATAGTCCTGTGGCAATTGCTTTAAGACATTTCATTAAACTACTGCAATGAAACATTTACCAAAGTGTCAGTATTATTCATTTATTCATTTAGTAAAAACGGGGATTATTTGCAGGATTTAAAATGCATAAGGGCTGCAGCAACTAATCAACAAAATCAATAAAAATCAATAATAAAAATTGTCAATAATTTCATAATTAGTTGAACTGCGTTATGAAGCACACTGCGCACGCGCTGCGTCACTTCGTAAAAACACATTTGAGAGAAATCTCAGAGAATAAATCTCACATCAGTACAACTTTCTTACACTGTCCTGCTGGCCTCATGACATAACTTGTGTTTTAATGTGAGTAATATTATCATTCGTTTGTGGGAATGTGAGGAGAAGCGTGATGTTCCTGCTTGAATTGCCCAGAAATGCTTTGTTATATTTGGTTAAGCAGCAACTAGTGAAGCTTTTTGAATCAATTAGCTTAAAAAAAAAGTAAAAAGTTAAACTAACCTATTTCTCCGACTCTGCTTTCGTTTCACAAGTTGATCCCAAAAAAAGTCTGTTGTGTATTTTGAGCCTACATGGCACCCGTAGAAGAGCACCTAAGGAGCATAGGTAACGACATGTGTTGTTATGTGGTTGCTGGCCATGAGACGGAACATGCTGCCGTCGGAAAAATAAAGCAGTTACGTTCAGTCGGAGTTCTGTCCTGATTCACATATTGTTAAGTGAGTTATCTAGACATAACAGAGTCGATTCACCGATCTCGGGCATTGTAATCTAATAGTCAAATGCAAATCTTTGGAGTCGATTCCACATACTGAAAATAATTCGCCTCGAGTGCACAAAGCAAGCAAAGTGACCTTAGAATTGGTGAAGAATTGTTTTTTTTCTGCTTCCCTCGCTGGAAGGGCTAAAGACAGCACTGGTGTTCAGTGTGCGAGGCGCGGAGAAGTAAACGGCGGACAGTTTAAATGCAGCATGGCTGGAGTTATTGGGGCAATTGGGCCCTTCGACATAAGTATAGCGCAGTGGAGCTCTTATACTGAACGCTTTGATTACTTTGTCACGGCTAATGGAATCGCTGATGAGAAAATAGTGCCAACCTTTTTGAGTGTCATGGGACCCAAAACTTTTAACTTGCTATGCAATTTATTGCAGCCAGTAAAGCCAGGTAGTAAAACATACAAAAAAATCGTGGACACACTGTCAAAACATTTTTCATCGAAACCCTTGGTAATCGCAGAAAGATTCAGATTTCACAAACGGAACCAGGAAGAGGGAGAATCAGTTACTGTGTTTGTAGCAGCATTACGTAAGCTAGCAGAACATTGTGAATTTAAGGATGCTTTAAATGACACATTGAGAGACAGGCTCGTGTGTGGATTGAGAAATGAAGCAGCACAGAAGAAATTACTCACGGAAAGTGACTTGACTCTCGAAAAAAATGTTAATATCGGTGTTACAATGGAAATGGCGGCAAGTTTAGCCCAGCAGTTACATGCTACAGGGAGAGTGCCAGACTCAGCAGTGGGAAACCAAACTCACAAGGGACATGTTTCTGCTGTGGCAAATCGGGACATCTGGCATCAACATTCTGGTTTAAGGATATGAACTGTCATAATTGTGGAAGAAAAGGCCATGTAGAGCGAGCATGCAGAAATAAAAAGAGCACAGGGACAAGCTCAATGACTAATGAACAAAGGGATTCTGTAAAACATAAAAAGAAAAGACAGGTGCACATAGTTCAGCACGGTTGTGAGGAAAGTAGTGACTTTTCAGATGAGGATTTGCCTACTACTGTCAATTTGGTGCAGATCATACATGAAGATAAGTGCTCAGAAGGATACTGGGTGAAACTTAAGTTAGAAGGACATCAGGTGAAAATGCAGATAGACACTGGGTCAAAGGCATCACTTGTGTCTCACAAAATCTACATGAAATACATGAAGCACCTCTTTCTACGTCCTGTCGACACCATTTTTCGAGGGTATACAGGACATCGGGTATGCATGGTGGGAATGACAGATGTAACTGTTCACTGCAATGTCCAAACAGCAAGGCTGCCAGACTTTGCAGCACTACATTAAAATAGAAAATAAACCACATCTGCAAACTGCTCTCTGCTTTCAGGCCTCTGACACTGTTACTGTTCTGTGTGTGTACAGGACTAATGAGAAATGTTTGTTTCTGTCAAATCTTTGCTCTTATGTTTAACACTAATTCATGATTATTTAAAAAAAAAGTGTTGTGCATTAGTTTGGTAACAATGTGAATAAGACTGAAATGGCTGAACTAAAATGTTTTCCTGCACAGATTCAGGACTCACTGACATCATTCAGGACATTCAAACTGCAGATGAGCAACGTTAAATCCCACCATTTACTCACAGAGCATCACAGGGAGTGGACTGAGCTCCATCCTGTCATCCTGTGTTCTTACAGACAGAAAGAGAGAAAGACACAGTGAGAGAGAGAGAGAGAGAGAGAGAGTGTGTGAGTGTGTGTGTGAGAGAGAGAAAGAGAGAGTGTGTGTGTGTGTGTGTGTGTGTGTGTGTGTGTGTGAGAGAGAGAGAGTGAGAGAGAGAGAGAGAGAGAGAGAGAAAGAGAGAGAGGTGGGTGGGTTGGTCATTGCAGACCCTGTGCGCTTTTTTTTTTTTTTACATTTTAACATTTTTTAAGGCTCATATTGTCCTATTTTTACTAAGATTAAAATGATTTGTTTTAAAGAATAATATCCTGAGCAACAGTGATGTAATAGAGCATCTTTGACCCTGTTTACACTTGGTTTTAAAATGCCTCTTGAGCATTTACGTCACAAATGGACAGCCAAGACACATTGCCGTTTACACCTGTGTATGTCATGCATCTCCAAGATGTCCAGCAGACTGCTTTTTTAAAATTCCCTACTGCCTACATCACTTCTACTAGAAGGTCAAATGTTCCCATGCACAGTTATGTTAAAAGATTTAACCTGCAATATACACTATATGGACAAACCTATGGACGCCTGACCATTACAGCAACAGGGACTTTCATGACATTGGGTTGAGGTCAGGGCTCTATGTGGGCCAGTCAAGTTCTTCCACACTGAACTCATCCAACCATGTCTGTATGGAGCTTGCTTTGTGCACTGGGGCACAGTCATGCTGGAATAGAAAAGGGCCTTCTCCAAACTGTGTCCACCAGGTAGGAAGCATAGCATTGTCCAAAATGGCTCGGTATGCTGAAGCATTAAGATTGCCCTTCACTGGAAGTAAGGGGCCCAAACCCTGAAAAACAGCCCCACACCATTATCCCTCCTCCACCAAACTTCACAGTCGGCACAACGCAGTCAGGCAGGTAACGTTCTCCCGGCATCCGCCAAACCCGGACTCGCCCATCTGACTGCCAAACAGAGAAGCCTGATTCGTCACTCCATAGAACATGTTCCCACTGCTCCACAGTCCAGCGGTGGTGCTTTACACCACTCCATCTGATGCTTGGCATTGGACTTGGTGATGTGAGGCTCGCATGCAGCAGCTCGTCCATGGAAACCCGTTCCATGAAGCTCCCACTGAACAGTTTTTGTGCTTACATTAATGCCAGTGGAAGTTTTTAACTCTTCAGCTATGGAATCAGCAGAACGTTGGCGACCTTTACGCAGCATGCACCTTTGACCCCGCTCAGTGACATTACGTGGTCTTATGCTTTGTGACTGTGTTGCTGTTGTTCCTAAACACTTCCAATTGCCAATAATACCACTAACAGTTGAGCGTGGAATATCCATCAGGGATGAAATTTCACAAACTGTTGTATTGCAAAGGTGGCATCCTATCACAGTACTACACTTGAAATCACTGAGTTCTTCAGAACGACCCATTTTGTTTCACAAATGTTTGTAAATGGAGACTGCATGGCTAGGTGCTTGATTTTATACACATGTAGCAACGGGTCTGATTGAAACACCTGTTTTCATTAATTAAGAGGTGTGTCCCAATACTTTTGTCCATATAGTGTACCTTCATTATTCTCTCGCACTCCAACAATGTACATCAGCGCGTCTTTCCACTTTTACTAGCATGTCGCACTACTACCAAAACAATCACCTCATCCAGCGTTAATGACGTATTTTCCTGTTACCACCATGTCAGGGACACATCGGGACAAATTAGCATTTACACTAGGGAAGGTATGTGGTCAAATTCATCCCAGACAAAGCGATTTGAGTGAATGTGTCTAGAATGTGTCTTTGAGGTCATTTACACTTGTATTTAGCTCTGTCCAGTTGTGATTAGATCGCCCAAGACGCATTTTAATACCAAGTGTAAACGGGGTCTTTGCCATTTGTTTGGCCTGTTTTCTCATTTAGAAGTGGTTCCACTCCCCCTTTTCTCTCTTTTGATGGTACAGTCCCATCTGCCTTAAGAGAGGATCATGAGGAAGAAAGGTGAGAGTTTAACAAACAAACAAACAAATAAATCCTCTAATATATTATTAAACCTGAAATGTATCAGGGAATTTGTTGTATAATAGTTTAAAATATTTATAGCGCTGAAGTTTTAACTAATCTCGTCATTAGTTTAGTTATTTTTTCCCGACTGCCGCGCAGGCTAATGTAGTTATCTTACACCTGCACTGAGATGTTAATGGTTCAGTATTAGCTTGTGTTAGCCACTTTAGCAGTGTTGCTAATGCAGTAAACCATTAGTAAATAATAGTTATGGATTATCACATTCGAGATTTAAAGATCCTCTATGTAGTATTTAACCACCTAAATGATCCACACTTACTCCTCCTTTTCCAAGTGTGTTTTAGAACATACTGTGCCTGTAAGTACTTGGAAGTATGCTACTTCACACTCCCTTGCTTTTTCTATGCTAAATAATAAGTATGATGCTCCATTTATCAAAACTTTGGTTCTCAGACTTCTTAGCCAGCACCAGCAAATAATTTCTGATTTTTGTTCTTTCTTCTTCCTTGTTTTCCTTTCTTCTTTGCCATCCTCCTAGTTCATCCTGCTGGATTCAAACTGCAACTTCTAAAAATGCACAATGTGGAAGATGCGCTCTAGACAATTCTGGGTTACTGTAGCAGGGTAACATGGTGGCTCCAAGAGTTCGACCCACTTCATATGTAGGCATGAGGGCTCGTTCTAAGCTTGTGAAAAGACAACAACTCGTAGTTACAGGTAATTATACACTAATGAAAACATACTTCTGATTTCCCTAAGTATATTATGGAATACATACTTAAGTTTCCTGCCTGGCAGGTGCAGGTAATCCAGGTTAATCAGCCTTGAGAATTTTGGGTAACTGAGTTCTCCCGAATGGCCGCTCTCACTGTGAGCCGCTGCTGCCCTCTGCTGGCTTTTAGCAGTGTGGCATGTTGTCTTACAGTAATATAAGGGAATAAATGTCTATTTATACAATAAAATGTACATGAAACGATTTTCCTGCTACAAAAGTGAGATGTTCCTCAGACACCTACCAAACAGTCTCCCCAATTGTGTAGACTGTGTTAATGCTCATATACAACATTGATTTAGATACAAGCTTGATTTATCTTGACACTAATCCTGAGATGCTAAGAAGTGCACTTATGAGGAAGTTATCTAGCAGGTTTAACAGTGAAACTTGTATTTCACTTCATAAGTAGCTTTAGATTGTCTGAATCACTGCCACTGCTGTAATGTTAATTTCCTGTGTTGTGTTTTGGCCATTTTCAGTGTTTTGTTAGTCCTGTAGATCAGTGTAGCAGTGTGTAGACATGCAGTAAGAGTAATAACACTTCTGTTTGATTCCTCATTTACTCCTGAACTTTACTGCACTGAGATCCTCTACTTACACTGAATAATACTGCAGGATCCAGTTATCTGCTTTTAATTATCTAACCCTAACCCTACTTTATTAATCCCATGTGGGAAATTCCAGTGTTACAGCAGGAGACAAGAGACAATAAAAGACCATGAAAAGACACCAATATAACAGCAGAAGGGGGTTTAAATAAAACAGGAATTAAAAGCAATAGAAATAAAAGTAGACATTTCATTTAACCATTTATTTATTTTTTATTTATCTTATTTTGTCTCAGTAAATGTTTAAGCTTTAAAGAGTCCATCACTGTATAAAAGTATAAAATGGTAAAAATGCTTACCTTGACAAAGCCACAAGAGTTTCCTCAGTGTATTATTTGTACTTCATATGATACATTATTGCTACCAGGTTAAATAATTCAGTTAATTTATGATGATGCATTTATTTAATTGATCAAAACATTTCATCCACAAATCTCCTCACACAACTACAGTTAACGTTCACACAGCTGAAAAGTCAAACAAAACTAACAACAGTGACTGAGATTGTAAATCTACTCCGCATAGTTTAACTACAGAGCTAATCTCACAAAGCAATAGAAGAAAACACAGCAGTACAAATACAGTAGTGGTAGAACTAATACTGGGAAGGCACAAAACACAATATTAGTTCCCACCACATTTCAAATAACAGGCAATGAACTTGTGTTTATATTGCACACATACAAAGCTTTACTTCCTTTAACTCCAGTAACACTGGGCTTTTCACCAACTGCTCTGACTGCAGTCAGCTGTACAGAAAATACAGCCTACACTGGAAAATATTACACTGCACATTTTCATTCTGAAATAATGCAATTTAAACCATATTCACTCTCTGGATATTAGACAAATCTCACTAGTGCATGTCTGTTCGAGTCTTTAGTCTCTATTAGTGATGCTTTTTAATTTTATTTTTTAAACTTTCACCTCATGAGGAGGTTTGCAGGCTTTAGCTAAACAAATCGTCAGAACAATGAGGGTGTCTATACGATGCTGAGAAAATAACAGCATGACATTAAAATGACATCAGTATTATTTTAAAATCCACACAAAGCATTAAAGAACAAGAAGTGAGGAAATTATTTAACAGTAAATGCATCCTCTTTTTGATGAACTTTGTTCACTCCTCTACGACTGCATTCTTAATTCTCTCTTCATCTGTTAAAGAAATATTAAAAGTTAATTTAAAAGGTGTTTATGGCAGAAAAAGCAGCCAAACAGAATTTGATGTCGTCCTGAACCCAGTTTAAATGGTGTTTGTTTTAATGCTTATGAATGACAGTGAAGTGACGAGTGACAGTGCTTCAGGAAAAGATGTTAGAAAATGAACATCATTCATTCAGTCATCTTCAGTAACTGCAAAATGGAGCTCAGAGATTCTTTATCAGTGATTACATCCTTTAGTGCTGTTAAATTCTACCTCTTCCTTTTAAAGCCTGAATCGTATTTATACTTAATATTTACATTATTGGTGAAGTTAAAAATGTAACTCCACTTGAAGCGTCTGTCACATGTAAATTCCCCCTCAGACCTCAGCAGAAACAGATGTGCTGTGTTTCTGCACTAATTAAAGTCAGTGTGGTCATTATATGAAATGTACTGAAAGAGTTCTTACCTCGAGCTCTGTAACATTTGATCAGCAGAATGATGGTCACCAGCAGATACGGAGAGGCCGTCACTACACTACTGATCAGCCTGAGCACTGAGAATGGAGCTGCTACACCTGATGGACCTGATGCTGAATAAAATAATAATAATTACAATAACTTTTATTCATGCTGAACTGTTTGTATCTTTGAGCTCAATCTGCAGTACAAATAAATCTATTTACACACAGACACACAACAGCATGTGAACACACTGCATATTGTACACAGACTTACATAAACTAAGCAGTATAGGTTATATTACACAGAGGTTCAGAGTGCAACACATTAAGTCACAGTTGTATTTAAATGGATCTTTAAATTTCTCACATCTGACTGAGATCCAGCCTTTCGGTGACTCTCCTCTCTCTGGGTGTTTACAGTGGTAGAAACCTTCATCTGACTTTGAGACCTTATGGATGATCATCTCTCCTGTAGTTTGTGTCTGGAGGACTGATCCATCTTTATAGAAATCAGCTCGGAGGTTTGAGGAATTTGTGTTGCGATATAAACAGCGTAGAGTCAGAGGATGTCCCTCAGTCACAGCATGGACAGGACTCTCCAGGATCACAGCACCATCTAGAACACAGAACATTTACAATATAAATAAATGTTATCTACAATTAATCTGTATATGAATCTTTGTATTATGTACTAATGAACAGAAAATGAAAGGGATCTGGAAATATTTCACAATTAGTGATCAAAATAAATTAGACTGCAAACTACAGCATCTTCCTACAATATGAGTAACCTGATAAACCCGTGATGCTGTTTAAACATTATGTTTAATAGGGAGTGTGAGGGCGGCCCAGCTGAGTGCACAGAGCAGTATCAGTGAACATGGCCATTAATAATAATATATTAAAATAAATTTTTAAAAAACATGTTTTCATGTGAACAATTGGTAAATCTGTTAATTGATTCATGTATCGAGATTATGGCTGTGTGCAAAATTTCAGCTTAACTGGACAATGGGAAGTGGGTAATAAATTGATTACAAGATTTGATCCAGACAACAAACAAACAAACAAGAAGTGAAGTTATTAGGAGCGTGGTGAAAAAAAATAAGCTTGAGGTGCCATTATTTGTGCACACAAAAGGTATTCATGAGAGTGGAGAAGTGAAGGGAGTGATGTGCACTTCCTTTCCCCTCGCTCCTCACCGTCTACCCTTTGCTTGTGAGTGAAGCTGAAATTCACTTTGTTCTCATTTTTAATGACCAAACTCACTGATTCAGCTCAGGATGTCCCCTTGTACTCTCAATTACAAACACTGTTTAAATACTGTAGTGTATTAAACATAACTAAGTGAGTTAGGTGCACACAGCAGCAATCAACATAAACAGAGAGAAATAAAATGTTCTACCACGTCCATGATTGATTAATACTCAGTAAGTTACTCATTTCATTATCATTATCAGTGTGGGTATCAGGAAGCATGTACTTGTAGTCATAGTCTGAAAATAAATGCTATATATATATATATCCATACTCAAAAATACAGAACAGAAATTTGAGGTAATGTACTGAGAAAAAAAATAAAGAGGTCTGTGTCCCCTTGAACAGTTTCCCCCAGAAGGAAACTCAGAGTTCTGAATATTCTGTACTGAAACATTTCCCTTTTCCTTTAACAATAAACACACTACATGAAGACTCACCATGCACTGTGATGTTGACAGGATTA
>JAQQZR010000001.1:1554180-1590202 GCA_030068235.1 Notoglanidium macrostoma
CAGTAATTTATAGGAACTTCGGTAATTCCTTTGGCTATAGTATTACTATAGTAATATTAACAGTAATAGTAATAATAATAATACTTTTTGCTTTGTTTGTATTCTATGCTTTATTATGAAAATATTGCACATAAATAAATATATTTTATATATTTTTAAATAATCATATTTTATTGCATTTCATGTGTTCGAGAAGAAGAAGAAGAAAATTCCTTTTAAAAATATCAAATATTTTAGTTTGAAATATAAACACAAATTAAAATATGTATTTTTTATTAATACAAATCTTCCTACTGCTTATTTTTCACTAGTAATAGTAGCATTAGTAGTATTTTATTAAATAGAATAGTCATTTTAATGGCTTTGAAGAAAGAACAAAATTTTATATCTATTCACTTAACTTAGCCTGTAAGCCACTTTTCACTGATCATTTAAGAAACTCGTGCATCCATCTGTTATCTTTAACGTTTATCCATCAGTGTTGTGGGAAGCCAGTAGTAGCCATTTGATCTAATCTGCATGTCTTTGGCTTGTGGGAGGAAACCGGAGCACCCAGAGGAAGGCCATGCAGGCATGGGGAGAGCACACAAACATGCAAACATGTGAACTCCACACAGAAAGATCCCAGTCAGTTGGTAGGTTTGAACCCAGAACCTTCTTGCTGCTAAACACTACACCACCCTGCTGTCCCATTTAAGAAACCATCTAAAACAATCCACCATCTTAATTGTGATGACTCGTCAGTGTGTTTTAACAACAAAGATTATTACAGAGTGGGTTCTACTTAGAAACCCTTCTTAAAGGAAACCACTTTGTTGTCGGATACATAGAACTTTTTCGGGCTTCCCTAGAGGAACAACCAAAGAACCTTTACGCAGTTCAGAATGCAGAGAGAAAGTCACTGTTGAAGTCCTTCGCTCCCTCTGATATCATATAAGGCTGGAGCGCATTAAGATAATCCTGTGATATGCAGCAGCTCCTTCTGATGAGTCAGAATCCAGAATTCAGCAGCTGTTTGCTAAGAGAAAATAAACACTGTCTCAGATTTGCTTTCTGCCACATGTGCTGTGATCTGAGCAGGAACATGAGGGAGTTGAGTGTCATCAACGTAAAAACAGTGGCATGAAAATGAATGTGAGGGCACAGGTTCACTGAGAGAAGTGGTTCAATGGTTAAGGTTTAATGGTTAAGGTTCCAGGTTACTATTCAGTAAGCACCAAACTGCCACTGTTGGGCCCTTAAGCAAGACCCTTAACCTACTCTGCTTCAGGCAAGCTGTTTCATGGCCCTGTGCTCAGCTTCTTAACAAATTTGTGAAGAATAGAATAAAAAAAAATGGTAAGTGTGCATTAAAGTATATGTGGCCTAGTACTGAGCCCTGTGGGACACCTGCAGAGAGGTTGTTAAGGTATGTTAAAAAGGCCTCAGAGTGGGGTGAGCAGCATTACACGCCTTTAATTATACTTTGATTTTGAAGTGTGGGTCAGCCATTTCTTTTTTTGCTCCACAACACAGAGATGAAACCATCAGTCACACCACCTAGTAATCTGGAACACTAAATGTATTGCAGCTACAGATATACTTATATACTTATTGCTGCTACACTACTCGACAGTTTACAGGTTACAGCCCATATTCTGTGTATTTATTGTCCTGTACTCGTTTCACACTGCTGCACATTTGGACATATGTAGTCTTGCGTACTGTTGTGTTGCACCATGGTTCTGGAGAAATGACACTTTGTTCCAATGTATATAACAAAAACCCACTACTTGACTTGAGTGCGGTTTGACCAGTTACATAATCAAACACAAATTCAGCCCGATTTTGCTACGGTTTTGTCATGGCTGACCAATTTCCAGTGTTAGGCCTTGATATGAACATCAGAAACAAGGAACGGACCTTGTAGTGTGATATAATCAAAGAACATTGATGTGGCATCTGGACACCCCACTACATGATGAAAAGTCAAGCATGGCAGAATTTTTTTTGGCATCTTCTCTCCTAGTTTGACAACACCTTAGACATGTTCTTTAACGTTTCTTCCATAGCCATGATCGACAATTTCTTGACCATCCTCCCGAAGGACTCACAAGGACCTGAATGATGATTGGTTGGGGTCAAACTTGTAGTGTTGCCAGTCTTCCGACCAAGAATTTACATGGCAAGAATTTATGACACTATGATGACACAATCTGACATGGTGAGCATCGTGAAAGACAAAAATATTGTGTAGTCTGATCCCTGCATACACAAAGTCTTATGAAGCCAAAACTCATCAGGATGGACAAGACTGACCATGTTAAAGTCTGATGAAATGTCAAGGACGATGAGGGCTCACTAGAGTTGTGGCTGATCTGGAAGCACAACCATAAGGCCATGCAGTGTGCCACTTTGACCTTGTCTCTGAATGTCCCTATATAAGGTCAAAGCTGTCGAATATTCATAAGTAGATTTGGTCATCTTGCACACCAAGACATAAACAACATGTCCACACCCCCCACACACACATTGATAGATGAGATGAACGTATGTCGCTGTTTAGTGAAACACACCTCTGAGAAATGGCGACATATGGCGTGTGTTTTAGAGAAATGAACTCAGCAGTCCTGAAAAATATTAAGGCTGAGATCGAAGCTGGCCAAGACCTCTAAATAACCGGCCATCTCCTGTCCTCATCAGCCATCCCGGGCTAATTAAATGGGTTAAAATGATTATGAGTCCCAAATGTGTTTGAAAGCTGTGCTGCAGAGTGCAGCAGTTTGTGCCAGTGTAATTAAATGTAGTATTTATTGCAATAAAAGAGACAGCACGAGCTTCCCCCTTTAAATTGTCTTTTCATAATGAACACATTTAGCTGGGATAATTCAGATATAAACTATTTCCATTCGTCACTGTGATTTGTACTCTAGTTAATTGGAGGAGTGATTATGACAGAGCTCGGAGGGAAAGCCGCTCCTCCTCCTGGGAGGTCAGTCTCCGGCTCAGGCTGGAAATATTCATTTCACCCTCACTTGATGTGATGAAAAAAAGAGTGATAAATCTGTGGGATTGCTGCAGGCCAGTGTTAACCGCCTTCATATTTCACCAGCCGCTTTAATCGCCATAATCCTGCGCTGCCTTAATGAAATTAAAGAGAGAGAAGAGATGAGAAGAGAGAAGAGAATTGAAGAGAAGAGAAGAGAAGATTACAGAAAAGAGAGGAGACGAAAACAGAAAAGAATAGAGAAGAGAAGAGAAGAGAACTTCTAGCTACATCATTCCTGATCTGAAACAAACAAAAAATAGAAAAAAAAAATCTTTTTACGAAAACGTTTTCTGACGAATGTGTTTTTCTTCTAATTTTGCCATAAATACATTCCTTATTCTATAATGTATCCGTCATCAAAATATTATACTGTAAAACACCCTATAAATGTGACTTTTTAAGCCAAATAAATGTGTACTGTGCGCTAATTTCAGTTCACACGTCACAAAGTTTACAGCTGGTTTTTTTTCGAAACGTAATTTCCGGTCGAGGTGACGATACCCTAAACACTTTCGCTTATTTCTCTGGATTGGCCCTTATTTTAAAGATAATGAACTGTAGATTTAAAACATCCAATAAAGCTAACTTTTCCATTTTTGGACCAATCAGATTAATTTTGGGTGACACTATCATGATCACAGTCACTTGACAGGAGGGTTGGTATGAAATCCAAATAATAATAGAAAATCAATAATAAAACATTCTCAAAAATAAAAATCATTTGTAAAATTTATGTAGTCCTAGTTTACTAATACTACTCCATTTATTAGATACTACTACTACTACTACTATTAATAATAACTATTATTATTATTATTATTATTATTATTATTATTATTATTATTTTTACTATTATTAGTAGTAGTAGTAGTTAAAAAAATTAAGGAATTTATATAAACAATTCTAAACTTTAAAAATAAAGA
The DNA here is from genome assembly GCA_030068235.1 of Notoglanidium macrostoma. NCBI lineage: Eukaryota > Metazoa > Chordata > Actinopteri > Siluriformes > Auchenoglanididae > Notoglanidium > Notoglanidium macrostoma. The sequence continues at coordinate 1,558,132 of JAQQZR010000001.1, forward strand.
AAAATGTTTTAAAAAATAAGATAAATGGTCTATTACATCACTGAAATGTGAAATAGTACTGAATAAAAAAAACACTGGTTTATTGTGTAATGCAATTAGCAATAATTAGTTATTATTATTATTATTATTATTAGTAGTAGTAGTAGTAGTAGTAGTAGTAGTAGTAGTAGTAGTAGTAGTAGTAGTAGTAGTTTGTTTATTTGTTTCACTGACCTTGAATCTTATTATACTAATATTACTTTATTGTTATTTAACTACTGATAAAATGAAAATAAAAGGGTCTGAAAGCTTCTAGCTCTTCTTTCATTGCACATCATGTGTTTACAATGATTAATAGACAGCTTCCGTTTACCGGCATCCATATAATCAGATCATGAGTGACTTGTTGACATTTAAATAAATAAAACTTTTAATCAAGCATAAAAAATAGTAATGACCAGTATATTCTTCCAGTTATGGAAGTCACCTTCTTGAGATGTTTAGATTTTTTAAAGTTATAAATATATATTTCGCTGCGTTTTAGAAACGGTGTAGAAATAGTTTCGTATAAAACAATTCAAATAAAATTCGAGTTGTGAACAATTTTATGTTTTATTGATTTATTATTATTTTTTTTACTGTGTTTTATGATATTCGGAATTTTCAGTTTCGAAAGATCACCTGTACTTTAACAGTTTAGCTACTCAAAATAAATCTATAGGCTTCATTGTTAACATTATAAAGCAAACCATGTTTAATCGGTCAGGATAAAAACTTGAAAATAAATATAAGACAATCTCTCTGAAATTCTCGGTATTAGAACAACATCCAGCCCCAGGTCGAATATCACTCAGTCTACAGTGAAAAGGTTGGTTTGAGTAAAACGCCTGTGTTTATTTATAGTTCGAGTTCAGAGTTTGTTTACGGTGCAGCCATTTGTTTTGCTGCTGTTCTATTGGGGTTTTTGTGCTTTTTTTTCATTTCTTTTGTTTTACATTGCTGTTACATAAAACGTAGCCAAACCAGAGACAAACGTCAATCAAATAAACCAACCAACCAATCAATCAGCAGCTTTATTGATCCCACAGGCAAATCTGTAGCACAACCAGGATCCAGAAAATAACAAGGGCAGATTGGAATATATTTAATAAACACCGAAAAAAACGAAGCTTTTATTGGATTTGCAAGAAAACACACACAAATAAAGAAACTCTTAATTAAGTCTGGTTAGGAGGTTAATGGCGCGTGGCGTGAAAGAAAAGCCGGTGTAATGTTTCACGCGACTGAGAGGAACAGTCTCTGTGGGAGTTACTGATTTCCCCCGAGCTAATAAACAGAGAGAGAGAGAGAGAGAGAGAGAGAGCAAAAGCTCATCAGCCTGATTGAGAGACAGGTGAAGGGCAAACTCAGTGCCACTCATTCTCTCTCCCTTTCACTCCATTAGCTTCCAGAGGCTAATTAGAGAGAAAAAACATCAATCCACTCCTCTGTCACTCCATCCCTCTGTACCTCCATCCCCATCTGTCCATCCCTTTACCATTTCATTCTATCATTATTCTAAATTTCACCCCCACATTGCTGCAACCCCATCCCTGCACCACTCCGTCCCTGCATTGTTCCATCCCTCCATCACTCCATCCTTTCTCACTACACTCCTCCATCACTCCACTCTTTAGACTCTCATTACTCCATCCCTTTATTATTATATCCCTCTATCAATCCAGTCTTTCATCATCCTTGATCATTACAGCCCTCCATTACTCCATTTCTTTCACTCCATTCCATCACAACTCCATTCTTGCATCATTCAAAGCTCCTCTCCACCACTCCATCTCTCCTCTACCCCATCACTTCATCCCTCCATTGGTCCACTCCTGCATCCCCCCACCCTTAAAATCCTCTATTACTCCACTCCTTCACCATTCCATCAGTCCAACCTCATCAAACCACTAAAAAGAAGGAAATTCTGGTGTCAGGCGCTCAAATCAATGCAAAACAGTGAAAATAATATGGGTCAGGGCAGGAGAAGTGTGGATACACAGGATACACAGCTGCCATGCAGACCTGCTGAAGAAAAGATATAAGAGGAAGCGTATATGTGTGAGATTCACTTCACTTTGAATTACCTGATAAATTCAGAATATTATACATAACATTATATAAATTAATATTCTATTAGAAAGACAGGATAAATTGAAATGTCCACACAGTACAACACATATTGGGTTTTAAAAGGAAGTTTCCAGTGTTTAATGTAGGGTTTTTAGAAGCTTGAAGCATTTAGCCTGTTCATCACGTATTTCATAAAGAAAAATAAATATTGCTATGACTGCTTTGTTACATTTTGTATTATTAAAGAACATTTCGTCTAATTCTAAAAGCCTTCTAGTGTTTAAAACTCGAAGAAACACGTTCAGGTTGAAATAAATCCTGTAGAAAAACAGCATTGGGCTGTTAAATAAATAAATAAACACCAGCGTTGCCAGATTTAAGCAAATTTCTTCCAAACTACTTGTAAAAGAAATTTCTTATTGGGCTCTTGGGAAGCAACAAAATGTGAAAGGAGTTTTTTTTTTTTTTAAATAATAATAATAATAATAATAATAATAACAAAACACTCTATCAAGCTATATAACAACAAAAATTTACTATCCTCATCTGACCAGTATTAATCATCTACAAAACAGGCCAAACCTTGATAATTATTTGATTTGCCTTCCACCTATCCACTGGACTCGAACGTTACTGTTTATTAATTGTTAAATATTTATGTGTGTTTTTAAACAATGTTTTGGGGGACAAAATAGCCAAAAAAATTTCACAGAGCCAATCTGGCAACCTTGCAGTTTAAGGTTGAACTCATTGCGCGTGGGCGTGTCGCGAACAACCAATCCGATATCGCTTCCACAAAGTTGCCTTTCCAGCCCAGATTACAACGTTATAAGGCGAAGAAGCAGCTCACACACGTCAACACACACTCACCTACACACCTACACACACTCACACACACCTACACACACATGTGAGTCCAGAAGACGGCTGGAGATCCGTGTGGACCGCATGGAGAAATCCAAAAACTTTCGCATCGACGCCATTCTGGCCGTGGAGCCTCCCAAAGCTCAGACTTCACCCCTGGCTCTAGTCACCTCGCTGTCCAGTTCATCCTCCTCCTCTTCATCATCATCATCATCAGGAAGAAGAAGCGTCCCGGGTTCGGACTTCCTGAACTCACCTTCAGTCATGATGGGACTCCATCCTCCGAGCAGCTCTCTTTACCACCCTCACATGTTCTCCTACCCTCTGGGACAGCCGCCTGTGCTCTCTTACCCCTACCCTCCTCTTCCTCATCATGATGAGCCCCTGAAGCTGCCCCCTGGATCCCTGCAGCTCGATCACTGGCTGAGGATCTCCACCGCCGGGCTCGCGCTCCCCAAACTTCAAACTGACTTCAACCGTGAGTACATGCGACTTTTTAACACTTTAAAACAAACAACAAGCACCCTAACACCAGTATACACAAGTTAACAGCTGCTGTGATCATTTTCAGTAGTCTATTTAAAAAACAAAGGTGCCAAAACATTATTCTTAAACCTTTGTTGTTTAAAAAGCTGTTGGTTCCATCTTTGGTTTGATGCCACAAAATAATTCATTACCATCACATCAGTGAAAAACAAAACAAAACAAAACAAAACAAAACAAATCAAAGAAGGATGCATGTAGAGAAACGTCTTTTTTTTCCCAGGAACAAACATATTCTAAAAATATCAAACATGAATCAAAAGGTTGTTTAATTATTTAGCGAAATAATTTTAAAAAGTGCAATAACCTTTCACAAAATGCTCATTTAAAATAGTAATTAAAAAAAAATCTAGTTCCTTAAAAAAATGTTATTGACAAACTAAACAGCTACAGTGCTTATTTAAAAAAATATTGAACCGACGCATGAGAAAAAATATTACTTTAGGTTCAATCCTTTCAGCTGAAGGTTCTTTAACCATTTTCGGTGGTCACAATTAAACAACAATAATAATAACATCTCAAGGGTCAAATATACATTAAAGAAAAAACATTTTAAAAGCTACTTGACCGCTAATTTATGTTTGTATTATGTAAAAAACAATTTTTCCCCTTTTCACTCAGTATACGTGTATAAAACATATAAATAAAGACATATTTACTTTGAACAATGATCATTTTTCCCCACATAGGCTACATAATGCACAATAAATACATTACATACTGTATAAGAAGATCAATTACGCGTCTAATTGTATCATAATAAGACCTTTGCTGCTGATTTTTGGTCGGTCTTATTCGTTTTATGCAGATTTTCTTGCGTTTTCTCTTACACAGAATCTAATAAAATGTAATCAAATCTAACGATTGTTAGTTTTAGTCCGGAAGTGACAGAACAATAAATATTTTGGTGGAACGAATGATTTGAGTTGGACTGGAGGGCGGAAGTGTTCTCCCTCCATCTCTCTCTCCTTCCTTTCTTTTCAGACAGAGGGTAAAATGACCAGATAATGGACAGAAGGGGGGAAAAGTATCGGCCCGGTGAGAAAACCACAAACCGGTCCAAGTGTTTACACACCGAACACAAATGTGTCTCTGTGTCGGGTTTACTGAGAGCCCAGTGCGAATGGCCTCGACTTAACGCACACACACACACACACACTACTAAAGTGTATATTACTACTACTAACACTACTACTACTAATAATAATAATAATAAAAATAATAATAACAATAATAATAATAATAATAATAATTTCTACTTGTGTATGTTAATATGGTAAAAAATAATACAGCATAATACAGCATAAAAATACAGCAACCTTTTGAGTCGGGGCTGTGGAGGCAAACATAAACCTTTTCCCTACTAAACACCGATTTGATCAGAAACACTGATGGATGTCAGTTCCAGAGGGTTGCTGTTATTGGGAGTCGCTCCTGGTCCGGTGGCCAGTGTATCTTTTATGCTCTGTACGACCATAATAGTCGTTTTTGTATATCCTCAAATACGAATGAAAAACGTTTCCCCCGACAGTAAAGATCTTCGTGCTCAGATTTGTGTTAGCTGTGTGTAGCAGGCCAAATCAGCTAATAGCCTAAAACACCTCATGTTTACATTCATGCTGTTTTAAATGTGAACTTTGGACGCAATATTATAAACGATTAGAAGCTAACTTGTAATTTTTTAAGGCTATCAATATTTACTGAGCATCTGCAGGTTGGGTTATTAGACACTTCGTTTTGTGATCAGGAATAAATAGGCTACATTGGAGCACCGATTTGCTCGTTTGATCAGGTTTTCCTTCCATGTTTCAGAAAACAGCACTCCAGATCAGTGGGACTTGGAGGTACTAGCCTATATTACATTAGATAACTAGTATCTGACGCATTTTAGGAAACAAAATATTCTCAGCTCACGGCTGGTAGGTGTGTATTTTGTTTGTTTGTTTGTTTTCTCGAAAAAAACAAATTTGCAATAAATGAATAAAACAAAAATAAATAAAAAGCTGACAAGACAAAAAGACAAGCGCGCGCGCGCGCGCGCACAAACGCAAATATAAACGGGTTCTGAGCTGTATGTTTGTAAATGTGGAAAAATAAATAGTTTTATGCACAGGCGGCGTTTTTAAACCTGACCTGACACAAAATAACATAGCTATAGTAGAGCTAATATAGAAAAGCACACTCACAGGACACAACAAATAAATAGATAAACAAATAGGTAAATAAATAAAATAAATAAATAAACGGCACAATCACAAATCTCTCTCTCTCTATCAATGCGCATTTCTACCATTTGCTCCCAAACTGTATAAGTCTAGCTATATGTCAAAATGGGGGCTAATCAAACTGTTTTTATTTTAAATAAACAACGTGTTAATCGATTAACCAGTGACTAGCCAATATCACACAGCTTGTTGATATTAAGTGCAATGAGAGCGATGGATCTGGCAACCTATAGCATCCTGTAGGCTATCTGTCCATCCTTTATCACTTACATAAACACTTGAGAAGAAAGACTTTAGAAAAAAAGGGATTTTTATTATCGGCAAATTTTGCGCACTGAATTTACTGCTTTGCATCCGTTTCTAATTTTGCACCAATTTTCGAAAAGAAAAATCTTTGAAATATATTTAGGCTTCATGAATTTCAGTGCTTCTTACTATTTGTTTTGTTCTTTTGCTTTAATGAGAGTATGTACTGGATGGGGCATGGACTCCATTTTAAATCGTTTTGTCTGATCACATGAGGAAAAATCTGACCTTTTGTACAGCACTTATTCTCAATATCACAAATTTGCTTGCTTTAAATACGGAGCTAGAAGATCTATTAAATCTATTGTGTTTTTACTTTCTTTGGTTTAAATATTAAAAACAATTCTAAAACCTGTTTATTAAAAAAAAAAAAAATTGGTGAATTTGTGCCTGTTTTCTGTGTGTGTGCAGCTCAGGCCCATCAGTCCACACTGCTGGGGAAATGTCGGAGACCTCGTACCGCCTTCACCAGTCAGCAGCTGCTGGAGCTGGAGCATCAGTTTAAACTCAATAAATATCTGTCCAGACCCAAACGCTTCGAAGTGGCCACGAGCCTGATGCTCACCGAGACCCAGGTACACACCCAACCTCCTTCTCCCTCTCTCACTCTTAAAATGCAGTTGCTGTTGAATGTTTGTGATAAATTACATATTCTGAATACAGTATTTACAGCAAATTAGAGAATATTACAATTACATTGATTTGAACTGTAATTTTACAGGCCTAACAATACATTCTCGGGAAATAAAGGACATTTTTTTAAAATTGTGTCTTTTACCTACATAAGTGCAGGTGGTGTAATGGTTTCTAGGTAAAAGATACTGAAGGTACAAAATATGTGGATGATCTGTGGTGAGGAAACGTACACATAGGCTGTGTTTTAAATGAGCATAAAACAGACCATTTTTATTTTATTTTAGAATTTGCTGTTAGCAAGATAAACAGGTAAAAATAAATAAACACGAATTAAATTAGTTAAAGTTATGTGGATGATAATAATAATAATAATAATAATAATAATAATAATGACAATTTTGTTTGTTTTTCTATTTTCTTTTCCTATTTTCTTCCATTCCAGGTAAAAATTTGGTTTCAGAACAGACGAATGAAGTGGAAGCGTAGCAAAAAAGCGAAAGAACAAGAAGCGGCTCAGGAAGCTGCCGAGAAACACAAAGGAACCAAAGAGAAGGAGAAAAGCGAGCAACCCGATTCGGCTAAAGGCAGCAGCAGACTGAGGGACTTGAGGGACAGTGATGATGATGATGAAGCGGACTCGTACATGTGCAATTCCTCGGAGTTCTCCTCGGAGGATGAGAGAACCAACATGAGCCCTCAACCCTGAGACCCTGAGCCTTTCCTGGTCCACCATCGAACGCTCCCTTAGAGGGAAACCTGCATGTGTGTTTTCCCGTTCCGCAGTATGTAGTCCTGCTTTCCGGGGACTGATGGTATATAGATACACGCTCAAGGAGACTGGGATGTGGAGTGAATCCTAATTCGCGTCTGTTTTGAACATCTAGTGCACTACATAGGGTATAGAGGCCATTACTCCATGTCATTCTATTTTTACCCTATTAAGTGTTTGCAGTACTCTTATAAATGAAGGTGTCCAGAAAGTCTCTTTTTGGCAGAAAAACGCTAATTAATTTTATTGGGAAAAGAGTAAAAAAAAATGGCTGAAGAATCATCAAGAGAAAGGGCTTACGAGAACCAAAAATGGCTGTTATGGAACCCTAATATGGTATTGCTCTTTAAAAACATTTAATAACAAGGGGGTAGGGCACAGAGTCCGCAATTTCATACCCTACCTAGTGCACTGATTCTCCAGTGACTCTGTATTGGACATCCAGTGCCCTGGCTGAAGAAGCCATCACTCCATGTCTTTATATAAATGGCTATAGTGTACTACATAGGGAAGCAATATTTATCCCATTAGGTGTACTCATAAAGGCTCTACCTTGGATATATAGGGAAATACATCACCCTTAAAAATTTAAGTGTTGGGGAACAAAGGTTCTTTATGAAATGATACCATAGAACAGTGGTCACCAACCATGTTCCTGGAGATCTACCATCGTGAAGGTTTCATACACCTCTGTTAGTTGATCAAGAACTTCTCAAGGCAAAGATTGGATTGTCAGCTGAGTACGATTATAGTTGGAGTTAAAGTCTTCAGGGGGGTGGATCTCCAGGAACAGTGTTGGTGATCACTGCCATAGAAGAACCATTTTTGGTTTCTGAAGAACACTTTGAAAGGATCTTGGTGGTGTGAAATGTTTATTACATGTATTGTGCGATTAATAATATAAACAGCTGAAAAAGGTTCTCTAGGGAACCAAAAATGGCTTACAAATAAACCTTCTACAGCATCGCTCTGAAAAACCTTTTCATGGTTATTTTTAAGTGTTCTACAGAGAGACAACTATTTTGTACCCTATCTAGTGCACAGATTCCCAGATGCCATGATTTCATACATTCAGACATTTACAGCTAGTTGTTTTATGCTAAATTCAAAATGACTCCCATATTAAACTTATAGTTCACTACATGGAAGTTTGCATCTTATGTAGTGCAGTTAAGAGAGAGTCGGCAGGCATTTGGGATACAACCAATATCAAATCAATTAACCTTTTAATAGGTTTGCCAAACAGTCTTGAGACTGCAGGAATGGTTACAAAGCATGTGATTTTTTTTAGTGCCTCAAATGAGGTAACAGAAATTCATACAAATCATTGTTTTAGCTGTATTCATATTTGATCACTAGACCCTAACCTTTGTAAAGCAACTGTGTTGTGTTGAAAAAAAGAAAAAGTCAATATCCATGTTACAGTGTTTATGTGTGGAAATGTGTTTATTTTTCTATATTGTATTTATAAAAAAATGGCTTTTCAATTGCATGTAGGTGAAATAAATGCAAATAAATTGCTCCTTTCTTTTTAGACGTTTTTTGTTTAAATTTACATCACGCTGTGCCAGTCGGTTGGCTTTCGAAAAGCATGCAGAGCATACGTGAGATGAACCTGAAATCTTCTCTCAATGAAGTCTTGTGTTGCTCAGCAGACACGGCCTAGACCGGTGCTATAAGGAGTGTGTGTTGTGTGTGACCTGGCCGGGTCATGGGAATCGCTGTATATAGAGCTCACGAATCCGTGCAAATGTGTGGCTGAAACATTTCACACCACCGCAGCACTGCAGGGGCAATAATAAAACCTCTGAACGGCTCCTCATCCGTCAGCACACTGCGCGGTTCGGAGCATAAAGCATTGGCTATTTATAACGTGAATATGAAATACAAAAATCCTTACAGAGAGACGAGAGATTAGAAGAACTGGACACAAATTTTACACTGGGGATTTCGGTTCTAAGCTCCTATCCCAAAATGCCCATTATGAAGTGCACTATAGAGAAATACAAAATATATATAACATGCAATATTTTTATGCGAGTAATATTATGCTCAATCATAAATGAGCCCCACATTTGAAACAGTACACTATGCAGGGTGTTTAGACACATATTGGACCTAATGCACTAAATAGCATGTGAAATATGGACATAGTGCACTTCATAGTGTGTGAACAGACCCAGTGCACTACAGAGGGTGTGGAACACCATTATTTCATACCCTGCATAGGTATGTAAAGGGTTACATCACAAATGAGACTCATATTGGACCTAGTGCACTATGAAGGGCATGGAGCACCATTAATTCATACTCTACGTAAAGAGTTCAATCCCAAACAAGTCCCATATTTGTCATAGTGCACTACGTATGTGTGCAATCCCACTGTTTCATACTCAACATCCTGTAGGGAATCTTTAAATATATGAAGCTGAATCCCAAGAGACTCCCAAATTGGACCTAGTGCACTATACAGAGTGCATTGTATTGGGGAAAAGGCCATTATTTCATACTTTGTAAAAAGGTTCCATCCTGGACACAGTGCTATATGTAGAGTGTGAATTCCCATTATTTAATACACTATAGTGGGCCCGATGAAGGAAGCTGAAACCCAAAATGAGATACATACTGGACCTATTGCACTATAGAATGCTCGAAAGGCCATTAATTAATACCTTATGTGTATTTGACTCCTAAATAAGTTCCGTATTGGTTTTATAGTGTGTGATACATTACAGTCGGTTGCAGTTATATTTTCTAATAGTTTTACTTCTAACATTAAAATAAAATTCGTCGATAAAGTTAGACTTAGTTTTATCATTGCATCACCAAAACCATATAGTATTTACAAAAAAGGTGTCTGCAGCCTGCGTATATCTTATTACAGGATAGGTTAAAAAGCAAAAACTATTATTATTATTATTATTATTATTATTATTATTATTATTATTATTTCACTAAAATGTGCTATTCTATTGGAATATTCCATGTAAACAAACTCATCTTGGCTGGAAATGCTTAGCACCATCATTTTCATTAATCTACCCTTGAGGACACGCAGCAGATAAATGATCCTCGATTAAGAGCTCTAGAGGACTTTTTCACTTAAGACAAACGTGAAAAGAAAATGATGAACAGGAGAAGGCAATGGCTCTGCGGTCCTACACGGCTGCTCACTTTAATGGGACTTTCGAGTCAATTTCTCAGCAGAGAGAGCATTTCCTCTTCTATTAATACAAGCTAATAAACCCAGTGATCAATCTGCTCTTTTTTTTTTGCCAAGAATCTCTCCTTAGACTCAATTAGAGCCAATTTAAATATAATCACCACCCTGTGGCTTCAACGGCATGCGGCTGGAGAGAAACGATCCGGTCGGACGTTAAGTGCCTCTAATTTTGTCCTGAGCTAATTGGGGGAGATTGGTTTATGGCACTCGTCTCCGTTGCGCATACAGAGCGTGACTTAAGAGCATTGGCCGACTTTGATCCTCAGGCTTATAGGGAGGCTTTTCCATGGCTGAGTAATCAGCCTGTTGGGCCACTTTCACACTATATCAGTTTAGCATTTTTAAAATAGTATCTTCATAGCCATCAACTTGAATTACATCAATCTATGAACTTATCGATTTCACCAATATAGAACACTGAAATATGTTATCTTAGAGAAGTCTACACTACTTCCATTTTCAAAAAGAGAACCTTCTACTTCTACTATCATCTCCAAATACGTTATTCATTTATTGTTAGGATTGATACTTAATGGCTCAGTCATTAATCTTTGGACCTCAAAAAGAGTTAACGGCATTATGATGCAAGCATGTAAACTGAATATCTATTACGCTTCAGAATAAATTAGTGATATGAGAAGACATTTTCATTTTACATCTTTATTCTACTCTGTCAAGCATGGGCCTAATGGTGTGGAACATAACAAAATAGAATAGTGAAACATGACATAGTGTAAAATAATAGTAATAATAGTGTAACACAACAGAGAGTAACAAAGTGTAACATAACAGAATGTAACATAACAGGATGGAATAGGGTAAAACAACAAAGAGTAACATAAAGTGTAACATACCAGGGTGGACGAATGTATCATAACAGAGAGTGACAAAGTGTAACATGATGCAATGTACCATATCAGGGTGAAACGCAACAGAATGTAACATTACAGGATGTAACAGCAGGTTGGACAATGCAATGATGCAATAACAATACAATAATTATTGAATCATGGAACATAACAGGGTGAAATACAACAGGATAGAAACATAACAGCATGAAACCTAAAAAGGGGTGGATTATAACATGGTGGAATAGAACCAAGTGGAACAGCAGGATAGAAGAATACTGACTTAAGACAGAAACAACGCATGCAATTACATTTTTATTCAGTATATAAACAATCAACGTCAAAGGCTAAAATGATGCTTTACATTTGGCTTTGAGAGAGTTTTTCTCTCAGGAACAGAAATGACACCACATAATAACGCCATTAATATGTTCACATCTTTCCCATCTAACGGCCTTTCCTTTTTCAGATGGCTCAAACATACGGGACAGTCAGCATTACGCAGGTCCCAGCTGCCTCATGAAGCACTGGTTATTGATCTGAAGCCCAGTTTCTCCACAATGCACAGGTTTGCCCAGCTGCTGATAAGAGTCCAAAAACAGATCAAAGACGGAATCGGAGAAAACATTAACTCAGTGTTCAGTAGGCAAATGGACAGCAGGTGAACAGTAAATGCCTAATTCTGCTTTGAGTTTGCCCAGTTTTGGTCCTGTATACTCACGGACACACTTTGGTGATTTCTTGACATCATAATCTGATAATAACTAAAAAAAAAAAAAAACCCCACCAACAACACTGTAAGCCTGCTATTTTAGCTATAAAAATTTATGGAAATGCGTTTTTTTTTTTTTTTTTTTTTTTGGTTGTTGGTGCTCAAACATGTTAAAAGCTATCCTGGGTTTTTAAATTCTGGGTGTTTCTATTCTTTCTGAATGAAGTTCAAACTTTCTGAAAGTTCCTAAAGGATTAATCATGCACCAATATTGACTGTAGCCAGTAGGACCATGTTGGTCAAAGCGACAGCTTTAGTGTTTGATGATTTCCGCATCCTTATTTCATCATTTTAATTCAGAAGAAAAAAAAGTTAATTAATAACAAACATTTGTATCATATCATGTTAAATACGTGTTAAAATGTGAGAAAACTATTGGGTAACGGCATTATGGACAGCCAACTGTGCATGAGTTGTGCATTTAAGGTAAATTATCCTAAATTGAGAGCCTGTACACTATTGTAATGTTCAAAGTAACATAATGAGTTAATGAGTTAACATAATGAGTCTTTAACTGACCTTTTTTTTTTTCCAACACTAGACATTGACCAGACAGTGAACTTTTCCTGACCTCCTTCTCTTACCTACATCATATAGTAAACGAGATTACAGCAAGAGTTAAGCAAAGACTCTTATTGTTCATTGATATTAGCTTATGATTAGTTTTTTTGGGGAAAAAACTCAGCCTGATAATGTCACTCGACTGAATGTTAGACCCATTCAAGAATGCTTCAAGAGTTTAGGTATGTGAAGAATCTAATAAAATAACATCAAAATACTGTTGGTTGACATGAAGTCATCCACTCCCCACAAATACACACTATGTCTGATAATGATCAGTTATCAGCCACATTTCCTTCCTATTACAGGGTCAAAAAAAGGTCACCAACAGTTGGTGAAGGTGTGATCCACTCACACACACACACACACACAAACAGTCACGTAGATAAACACATACACAGTCACACAGCACTCACACTCTTTCTCTCTCTGGTCACCTGTGTGTATCTTAGTGGGCTGGCCTGCCGTTACTGTGTTTCCGTTCACACACGGTGACAATGTTGGCTTTGTCAGAGACGCGGAAATGTGACCCATCTGCGCGAGATGGCCTGCCCTTCCTCTGCGAGTCGGTGAGAAAAACAAAGATGCGTCACTGCGAGGCCGTTTGATCTGCTGACACCACTGATTAGGCTTGATCAATTGGGCAACAACAACAACAACAACACAGTGTACACAACAATGTGTGAGCCTCAGCATGAATTCCCTCTTTTATTTACTAATTCTGTATAACAAATCATCAGATATCATTCTTTCAGTATTTAGCCGTGTAAATAATATGGATAGAAATTGGAAGAAGCTCAATTCAATTTAATTCTAATTGTGTAGCGCTTCTAATTGTGTTATGAAACACATTAATAGATATCTGTATGTAGATCCATAATGAACAAGCCAGAAGTGACAGTGTTGAGGAAAATCTCTCTGAGACAAGATGAGGAAGAAACCTTGAGAGAATGTTAATTGTGAAGAGTCCAGGACAGTGTTTATGATTACAGTAGCAGCTCTTAGGTACAAATCTACAGAATCTTGGTGAAATTAAATACTGACAAGAGTAGATTTTTGGCATTTATAGGCATTGCAAGTTTTGTTATGGTAATTGCAAAAGAAGCTCTTCTCACACTTGCGGATGCTAATAGCAGGCGTGCACGCATGTGGAAGCGTAAATAACAGTCTAGTGGGTGAAAGATATTTTTCATAGCTAATATGTAGATATAAATAACAAATACAGAATCTGTCAAAATTAATAAGCCATTTATGCTGTATTTAATGCAAGTAAGTAAATAAGTAAGATTTATTTATACCATTTAAAACAACTTGCTGCACTTTGGTGAAGGAAATAAAATAGTATACAAAAAAATAAATCAATAATATAGTGTGACACAAAAATAGCAACATGAAACAGAAATGTTCTTACATTATACTCTAGCCTTATACTGTAGGTGCTTCTTATTCTGGACCGTTATTGTTACAAATTGTTTGGGAAATGCTTAAATAAATCGATCTGAGTTTCCTGTTTACACATCATTTGCTTGATCTCTTGGTACATCTTCTTTATTACCCCAAACCGGTCAGTCATTTATTAGTGTAATTAAGTTTAATTGTCTTTTTAATTATCTCTCTCGCTAGCTTTTTTTTTTTTATACACGATTACCTGACCAAACAACCCCCCATCTTGGAGTTTGATAACTGGAGCATAGTAAAAGCCTAGAGTACAGTACATTCTCTTTATATGTGCTTAGATAGTGTATCGAGATCATGATTAAAGTGTCATGATAATTTCCAAAAACTATATTCCATAGCTAAGGATATGAGAACTTATACTTTTTAAAGCACTCATATGATGTTAACTGCTACATCGCTACCTATTTTACTGTTCATACTGCAGCACTGTTGAGTTCTTGATTCTGATTGGTCATAATTTTCTATAAGAGCATCTCGGACTCTAGTCCCAGCTGTTAGATCATTCACATGTGTATATTAATATCTAACATGATACTGTTTCTAAAATAACAGCTCATTTACATATTTGTGGATATGCCACATAAACAGATTAAAATGCGTACTTGTGGAAAGATGGTGAAGCTTTCTGTAAGGAGTCTCCAGTGTGAGTGTTTTCAAGCAGTCTGAGATAAACCTCTAAATTAAATTTCTGACAGGGGAAAGTCTTCAAAAGATAGTTATTGATGTTTTTGAGGGTCCAAGCAGTGAAAGGGCATAGGCATCCATTGTATTTATACCTTTTCTTATTCATCTTGTTCTTCTGGCTAGGTTGTCTGTAGCAGTTCATAGAACCTTGTGGTAAAATGTTTTGAAATTTGGCATGATGACTGGGGACAGTCCTATGATTCTTTTCATCAGGTTTCATGTTTGCACCTCGAGTGCTCTGGTACCACCAGTGAGTTATGTTTGGTGGCATACTAGGTGTGTTTATGCATGTGACTATTGAACCATAGTTCAAGCTCATAGCGGCAAGTGGGCGGGGGTCTGTGCTAGGCTAAGACCAAATCTAGACGGCTGGCTATACCATCCATAATACTTAACAGCAGTGCTTAGGGAGATATATTTGTATATATGTACTTATGTTGTCTTCTGTTGTTTTTTCGTTGTACACGTGCACCTTTTGTACTTATGTTGTCTTATATGCAGCACCTTGATCCTTGAGAAACGTTGTCTCGTTTCACTGTACACTGTATCACATGTATATGTTGAAATGACAATAAAAGCCACTCGACTTGACTTCACTTGACATTAAGTTGAGTCCAATGCATCCAATAATGTCAATTTCTGCCATATTGGATTTCCGATTATATGGAAAAATCTAACACACTTTTAACATGAACAAGTCAAGTTGCCATGGCGATTCTGCCCCTGCTGAAGTTCTTTGCCCCTTTACAGCTATATTTTGTTGTTTATTTGAACAATGTGAAAAATAAATAAATCAAGTGCGAAAAATTAATTCAACTAATTTTTGAATTAAATTGTTGATTAAATGCAAATCAACTAATTGGGCAAAAATAAATAAATAAATAAATGAACTTTGAAAAAATTCAAAAAAAAAAAAAAGTGCATGCTATACATTTAAGTGAAAACTTAATCTGAAAATAAATAAATCACGTGAGAAAATGAGATGGAAAATGCATCTAAAAATAGAAGAAGAAATACAAAGAAAATCTATATGTGAAAAATGAAGTGAAAATTTCTAAATCACATGTAAAAGTTCATTACATTTAAAAACATGATTTGTGAAGATAAAAGCAGAAGCATGGACAGCAGAAACACATAAAATTTTATTAGAAAGCACTAGAAATCTCTGACGGTTAATGATATATACAGCAGGGTGTTGTTTTATTAAAAAATGGTCACTTTTCTCAACTTAAAGTGAGTCTTTAATGTTAAAACCCGAGCGCGAGCGCAGTCAGTGGAGACTGAATAAAGGCTGGAAGGAGAAACGTCGCCTCAGAGCTATTGACCCCGGATGACCTTCTCGCGCGCTCTGACCGTTACGTGCTCGCGCCGACGCTAATGTTGCTAATTAATCAGGCGCTGGCCTCGAATATAGCGGCGAGCCTCTGCTATGCGCCGGAGACACTCCTGCCCGGGAGCTGAGCGGCTATATTTCACCCGTGAACACACAACACACTGAGACTTTCTTTCTTTTCTTTTTTTTTTCTCCCTCATCCACAGTCTACACACAGGAGATAAAATATGATTCTGAGGGTCGTTGTTAGCAGACCACACGCGCGAGACGGGGCTATTCAGAGTGCGCGTGAGGCTTTACCTCAGATACCTGACCTCAACATCACCCTTCATTACTAATTTCAGTCAAAAAAATATTGCTTCCCCTCATTTTTCCCCAGGGAAAACATCATTACCTTGTGTTAACTTGCTAGCTAGCATACAGCAGATAAGATTTCTAAACATTTATGGAAAATTTTCTCTCAGAAATATGGCCAATAAGTTGCCTCATGATAACTAACTGTGCTGGAGCCTGGTGTATCTTTCTATGTTGGGATTTAATTGATAGTACTACCTCTGTTACTTCAGATTATGTTGTTTATTTCACGTATATATTTATCTCCTTAGACTTTCATACTAATATTTTTACTTTCTCATTTTATTCTGCACATTATGTTCATTTTTAATCATTTAATATTTACTAATTTGCTACATGTATGAAAATCACTCTATACCATGGTAGTTCTTTTTCTTTCTTAACCCAGCATGCTTAATTAAATTCACAAAATGTCACACACTCCTATCTTTTATCTGTTAAATGTTTTATTGAAAATAATATAAAACATGACACGGAGTTAGTTATCTTCCAAGTCTGTCTTGTCATTTTCTGAAACTCCTGCACATTTTTCTTTGTCATCCGTAATGAAATCGTTGAATATTGTGAATGTATAAAGAATATTCAACGCTGTTAGTTCAGCAAGTCTTATTTTTATGCTTCTTTGCGCAGCTCGGGCTCCTCGTTTTAAGTGGCCGTGGACGCCAAGTGCTCCATCCACTAAAAATGCTGAAATGTACTGCAAACTAAAAAGAGTCCTAGAAAACATCGTCCTCATTTTCTATGTTGAAGAGCCACCTATTGGACAAAATCTGTTAAAGTAATAAAATATTTCATCACAAGTCTCAGATGTAAAGGGTTTGTGTTCTACAGTTTCAGCTTGGCATCACGCGCTTCCATGGCCTTGATGGCGACCTCGGCTCTCTCGGTGAGCAGCGTTCCCTCCGTCTGTGCACTCCGAAGCAGGAAGTGCCTGATGAAGAGCTTCAGTCCTTCACATAGCATTCCTAGCTTGGGAATTCCAGAAATCCTGATGACCGGGAACACACAAAAGTTCAAATGTCACTCATACAGCCTTCTGTTTCATTAAGAACAGCATCTTGAAGCACCCCATGGTTAACTACTGATAAGTTATAATGGGGATTAACTCGTATTGTGGACATTGCAATTTTTATTAAACATTAACATTTAATACATTGCATTTTAAAGTATGGATCAAAAGCATGACGTGTGTTTTTTTTAATATATATATATATATATATATATATATATCCCTGTGGTGTGATTTTGACAAATTTGTTAGCCACCATGCACTGAGGTGAGCTCCTGTAAGCGCGAACGTCATTGAGGGTTTTTGTCACCACTTCAGGCAGTTGCTAGTTTGAGTTAGCTTGGCAAGGTAGCTTAGCCAATGTTGAGGGATGTGACAGAGCATACAAGTTATGTAAATATTATATGTATAATTTCATCTGTTTCACATGTACACAAACATGTGAATACCATCATAACAACAGTGACCTGAAGACCGTAGCAAAACAATCGGTGTATTTTCTATTTTCATATATAAAAGCACAGCCGCAAAATCAGCCTGTCTTATCCTGTTGGGTTTTCATACCATGCTAAGACGGCATGAGAAAAACAAACCAAGGTGTTTCTTTTTTGCGATAAAAAAAATGTAGAAAAGCATCTCAGGGAATAATATAAAATAATGGAAAAATAAGTGTATGACATGTCCCCTTTAATATGTTAATCATATTCAGAGACTAGGCATGCAAACATGATCCTGCTCTTGCACGGACATGATTTTCTGAACTGAAGAACTGGAATACCTTTGGATCAGAACTTGGGAAAATCAACATAAAATGAACACAGTGCATTGTAGCATGAACAGGATGACAAAGATGAAACAATGAAGTGATTTGGACTATATCAGGGGTTTGAACTTATTTCATACTTTTATATGATCATACATTTATAAAGTCTGTACATCTGTGTGATGTCTGCTTTGTGTGCGTGTGGAACTTTATGTAGTCTGGAAACTGACCGGCTGAAAATCTGAACCAGATCCTCCTCCTGAGTCTGCAGTAAGAGTTTGGAGAGAATTTGCCTCAAAAATTTAACCTTGGGCTTATCAAGTTCTCCAAACTCTATAGCCTGAGAGAGAGAGAGAGAGAGAGAGACAGAGAGAGAGAGAGAGAGAGAGAATGCATGGACGAAAAGAGAAGTCACAATCTTTCTCATCATGTAAGTAGTAAACTTATTCCGGTCATCATGATTTATTGATATAAAATTAGTTAGCAATGCTAATCATGCATATAATAACAAAAATGCAAGTATAATAATAATTATTTACAATGACTGATTTGACTCGAATTTAACCTCCGAAACCCTGGCTGACAGCCGACCCCCACCATGAGCAGGGAATGCTGGGTAATCTCAGCCTACCTTGAGGATGGATAGCGAGAGGGAGTGCTTGGTTAAAAGATGTGTGACTATCTGGACGAGGTTTGTAAAGGAATTGCTTGACAGGGTTGCCAGATCTTTAAACTTATCCCACAGACCGAACTGGAAAGTCATCTGCAAGCATAAGATTATTAAAAAAATGTATAAAGGAGATTTACTAGTATCTTTCTTTTCCATCTTTAGCACATCAGTAATACGAAGAATATATTTATCAACATGAAATTTCACTGAAGAGGAAAAGACACGGGAGGTGAAACAATCGCCTGTGTTACCTGGAAGCGTCGGTCATGTGCACAAAACTTCTCTGCTAAAACTGCGTAGAAGCCGTTGAAGGTTTTCTCCTGCAGGCAGCAGTCGAGCAGAACGTGAATGATATCTCGCTCCTGCTGACCTTTCAGACCCAGTCTAGAGAAAAGAAAGTGGAAAGTGAACAGGGGGACTGATTGAGTGAGCACTTGTGATTTCAAGAAACACAAATAAAAGACCACAAAAATAATAATAATTAAAAAAAAGTCAATGAGCAAAAAAAAGAAAGTGAGGATGTGCTACAAACTTGAGGAGCTTCTCAAAGGCGTCCAGGTAATCCTCGCTGGTCATAATCACGCAGAAGATGTTCCTCCTGATGTCCGTGTTCATACGCTGCTTGCGTGCCAGCTCCAGCACTTTGGCACTGAACTGAGAAATGAACAGTAACACAGATATCAGCCAACAAGAAAATCCTAGAAGAGCTCGCAGATCATGCATTCGCTGATCCGAGTTCGCTGTGATAAAGTCGAACACCCAGCAGGCATTCACATCACACGTCCTTCCCTTACGTTGGTGCTCTTTGCTTTTGTGCTGAAAACGTAACAGTTAAATTTGTCCAATTTTCCCCTCACCTGTTCCCCTTTAACAGGATGCGCTGCCGGTTTGTCCTCATTAATCATGGGTGCTCCACTCCAGGACGAGCCGACGATCCACCAGCGACCGACGCGCTGTGCTTCCAGAAGATTCTCCAAAGAAACTCTGAGCTTCACATCAGTGCCACTCGCCCGGTTCTGGATCTTTACAACACAACACCACACAATACTATGTAAAAGTTAACCACTGCAGGTCATGCTGTTACGGGAAACTAATCAACAACAGGGGTGTGTGATGAAGTGGAGTCACGGTTTCCCCGCAACCCAAAGAGCTTGTTTTCCTATACAAGTGTTTCATTCTTCTTATCACACAGTAATTCGCCAACGATTACAATTGTTAAATATTCAATGATGTGGAACATCTTGGAAACAGGTTACTTCCTGTTCTCACTTGCATTATAGCAGCTATAAATGGTCATTCCCCAATCACCCTCTCTTTTTTCCCTCTCTAATGTCAAAAAAGGTTACAGCTTTATTTCTGACTGTTACAAAGCACTGACACTGGAGACTCCTTCCGTAAACGTAAAATAAAAGTCTCCTTACAGAAGATCTCGCCTCCTTACCAATTTGATATTTTTAATTTGTTAATGTGGCGCATCAGCCATAGGTACTGTAAATGAGCTGCTCCTATAGAAATGATCAAATATTAGAACAAACACATTAAAATAAACCTGTAATTTCATCTGTACTGTTACAGAAACTTAATCAACACCTTCTGACCAATCAGAATCCAGAATTGAACAACACTTGCTTGACTAAACGCCAGTAAGCTGACCAATCAGAATCAAGAATCCAATAACACAGTGGTAGAACCATGTCAAGTTTAGAATTTACTTCTTTTGAGGTATAATAGGTGTATAAGTAAAACAGAGCAGACCTTTTCCCCCAACCTCCCTTTGCTCTCCTTGTCTGAGAAAACTTCGAAAATGACTCAAATAATTTTCCCATATAGGTTTTGTAGCGAATTGGTGTCCCCTAGTGGACAATGTGTCTCACCAGAGTGCGCTGCAGCTTCCTCAGTATCTCCACAGGCTCGGGGTCGTAACCGGGAATTTTCCTCATGTCGTTGTTCTTCAGCGCCAGCATGGTCTCTAACATGAACCGCACCTGAGAGAGAGAGAGAAAGACATACAGTGAGAAATAAACATTTAAAGAGAGTCATATAGAAAGTGTGAGACATACAGACGCATACATACAGAGAGAGAGAGACCATATGAGGAGAGACCACGCAGAAAGAAAGACCATACAGAGCGACATCTTACAGAGAAAGAGATACAGAGTGAGAAACATTTAGAGAGGCACATACATAGAGACGAAGAGACCATAAAGAGAGAGAGAAACCTACAGAGAATGAGACATCCTTCTCATCTTAGTCTCAACTAACTAGCGGTTCTTTCACTTCTGTTTATTAATCTCTCCTTTTTAATTATTACTATTGTTATAATTATTATTGGTTTTTTTTGTGGTTTAATAATCGATCTCTCTATCTACATTGGTATATGCTTTGACAGCACAAGCACTGTTTTGTCATGTCAATGAAGCCTTTGAAACTGAAACTGAAACTTGAGCCCAATATCAGCCGTACAGATAGATAGAGAGAGAGAGAGAGAGAGAGAGAGAGAGAGAGAGAGAGAGAGAGACAAATACCAGCCATATAGAAAAACAGATAGAGATAGAGACATACATACAGAAAGAGAGAGACTGTACAGAGAGAAATACAGACAGAGAGAGAGAGAGACAGAGAGAGAGCGAGAGAATGACATACAGACAGAAAGAGAGAGACTGTACAGAGAGAAACACAGAGAGACAGAGAGAGAGAGAGAGAGACATACAGACAGAAAGAGAGACTGTACAGAGAGAAATACAGAGAGAGAGAGAGAGAGAGCGAGAGAGAGACATACAGACAGAAAGAGAGAGACTGTACAGATAGAAATACAGAAAGAGAGAGAGAGAGAGAGAGAGCGAGAGAGAGAGAGAGTGACATACAGACAGAAAGAGAGAGACTGTACAGAGAGAAATACAGAAAGAGAGAGAGAGAGCGAGAGAGAGAGAGAGAGAGTGACATACAGACAGAAAGAGAGAGAGACTGTACAGAGAGAAATACAGAAAGAGAGAGAGAGAGAGAGCGAGAGAGAGAGAGACACACAGACAGAAAGAGAGAGACTGTAAAGATAGAACAGACGGAGAGAGAGAGAGAGTGAAATGCAGAGATACAGACATACAAAGAGTGAGTGAGACTTTCAGAGAAAGAGACATTCAGGGAGACAAACAGTCATAAAAATAGACACAGACAGACAGATTTTCTCTTGAGAAAATGAGAAGCTCCACCCCAGACAGTTCCTGGTCCACATTAATTTTAATTCTTGTGCTCATGTTTTGGACTGTATGACAATAAAGACTGATTTAATCAGTCAATGTTTGCACCGCTGATGAAATCAGATCTACATGCGAGTGAACATCAGCCCCTGGACACATTCCACTCCTTACTCTGGTCTGGTCGCTGAAACGTGCCCCCTCTGCGCTGGCTTTGCGCTGGGCTTCAGAGATCAGCTCCTTCAGGCCCAGAGGGTCGTCCTTCCTCAGGGAGAAGCCCACGTTCCTCAGCAGCAGCAGCGTGAGCTCCACGTCCTGCGGCGTGAACGCCGACAGCAGCCGCTTCAGCACGTCGAACAGCAGCAGCGAGTGCACCACCTGGAAGTTGTACATGTGCGCCATCATGGAGGCCAGATTACAGCACTCTTTACCCGTCACGGCTCGGTCGCTCTGGGTCGCGTCGAAACGCCGCACCACCGTCTCCAGGAAATGAGCGCCGACCTGACAGACGGAGAGAGAATCTAGTCAGAGCCGTTATAACTTACAGCAATGACGAACGATCATAATCAGTTTTTAAAGAAAAGAAGTTGGTGTTGGGAAACACCGTACCTCCAGTCCAACCGTGTGATGCAGGACGCTGACTAACAACATGTGCTCCATCAGCAGCCTGCGAGGAAACACCACAGGCAACAATAAACACAAGATGCTCAAATGACAAAGATCCAGAAATGCTAATCTAATGCTATCTCATAAACAGCAGAATATCTAATATTACCTTATACCCACGTGCGGCCTATTCAGCATTTTTAAGCTCCAATATCAAATAAATGACGTACAATCTAATGTTTAATAACTATTACAGCATCATAATTAACATTTTTTTAATACCAACTGTCCGTTAGGAATCATATCGCATACACGTCACAAGGTTGAACAACAAGACAAGGTATAAACGTCCCGTGACTTATTTACAATAAGAAAGAAAGGGGGAAAATATTTAATAATGAAACGTAATGTATATTAAAATGATTGTAAATAACAATGAAGAAGTGCATGTGAAACAGTACCAATGATTCTCAGAAAGGTCTATTGTGCCAAAGCAGAAATATACAGGAAAATAATGAGTGGCATTTTTATATTTTCTTATAACAGCACGTCATCAAGTTAGAACTCGGGTTAGGAACCGAAACTCGGCTCCAAATTAGAACTGGATCCGATATGCCGACAGAATCCAAAATACGATAAGCCATTATTAAAAATTTACAAACAAACAAAAGCTATACATCTGCAAGCTATCCAAAAGTGTACAGTGTGACAGAAGGCGCAGTGACCGGGGCTTGCTCGCAGTGGCAAAGGAGATTTCAAAATAAAAGTCCCTAGACCTTGTTAACCCTACCTCCAAACGGGATGTCAAAATAAAGGTATTTTAGAAAGGTTGTTAATCTAATACAGATTAGACCTCCATTCGGACTAAGAAGCAACTTGAGGACCACTGTTGTGGTGTGTGAGGAGAAGGGTTGAGGCGCAAATCTGTATGGGACGCATTCGCACGTGACAAGGTACCAGGGACACACTGGATGGGCATGATTTTAATCCTGAAAGTCATCTTGGCTTTTCTAAATTTGATACATTTGCACGATTTTATTATTCCTAAGCAATAATTAACACATGGAAATGTGTTTTTAAATACATAAAATAAAAATAGAGTGAAACCACATTATTGAATGCATGGTCATGGATCACCTGCAATGCCTTCACAGACCACCAGGGGGCTGAAGCGCACCAGTTGAAAAACCCAAGATGTGTCTAATATGATAACTCATGTATACATGCATAATCATCATTATAAGTGGTCTCTTCTTTTTTTTTTTTTCCCCCCACAGCTGTATAAATATATACATATACACACATTTGTTTACAGTTTTAGATTATCAAATAGAAGTCTCTTCGATGCAATAAAAAGCACCGTCAAAGTGCTTTAATTAAAGCAGAAGAGTCAATAGTTATCTTTTATCAAATCTTGTTTTCTACCGTTTTGGAATCCAAACCGAAAATTGATAAAAACCACCATCGATATAATGTGAACGATACCCAAGCCTACTTATAACACAGCGATCTGCTATTTTTTATTTAGTGTTACATTTTCTGCTATCACTATATGACCCGGTCATAACGTATTAGCCGTCACTCTTCTGTCACCATGTCATTTTCTAGCATGTACGACGCATTATTCGCTACATACTCGCCTACTATAAACGCCACACATTCTCATCCCCTTTCTGACGCAAAACGAACATGAAATGAAATGCTACCTGTCGGGCATCAATGCCGGCGTGACGCAGGCGGCCATCAGAACGTCAGTCAGCGCGTCGTTCATGTCCTTCCTGCTGTTGCTCATGTACATCTCCTCCACCTGCCCACTGATGGAGCCCATGTTGGCTTCACTCAACCTGCCAATCACAAACCGACCCAGTCACGTGATCACGACGCTGATCAGTCGTAACACAGGCGGTCATTTATACGCAGAGTATTTTCTGCAGGCTTTGACCATCGGCCCAGTGCCTGCTTCCACTCGGACCTCTCGGATCACGTACCTGTTTATCAGACCTTTCAGGTTGCGTTTCAGTCGCTCCAGCTCAGCCTTGCGCTTGCTGTCGGCTGCTTCACGCAGATGAGGCGGGACATATTTACTTGCAGCCTCACTGCTCTATATGAAAACAGCATTTACAGTAATCAGAGGTGTGTCAATGAGATAGACTAGCATGAAGAGGATTTTATTCCTTTGGAGATTCAACTTTTACAACAATTGATAAGATTTTATAACAAAGAACAGTTAGCAATAAATTTGCTTATTGATTAGTTTGTGAAGGCTATGAAGCATCAGGGGAAAAAATGGGGAATGCTGCGATTATTTTCAGAACAAAGATGTGTTTTTGGTAATCATTGAGACTGAAATATATAACCTGTAATAGAGAGAGTAGAACAGAGTCAGAGAGAGACAGCAAGATTAACCAATTATCAAAATATCTGTTATATTGACTTACAGATGATTTCTCTTGGGAATTTTTTTCATCTTCATCATCCTCTTCTTCTAATACATCGTCATCTCCCTCTTCTTCTTCCTCCTCCTTCTCTCCATCTTCTTCAATCTCCTCCGCATCATCCTCATCTCCACCTTCATCTTCTTCAATCTCCTCCGCATCATCCTCATCTCCACCTTCATCTTCTTCAATCTCATCCGCATCATCCTCATCTCCACCTTCATCTTCTTCAATCTCATCCGCATCATCCTCATCTCCACCTTCATCTTCCTCCTCCTCCCTGTCTTCATCAGCAGCGTGTCCTGACTCATCAAGATCTTCCTCCTCATCCTCACTGAGCTCTTCTACCATCTCCAAGCCGCGCTTCGCTCTGGTGGACTCTACTTCCTCATCGCTGTCGTATAAAGCTGACCCTCCAGGCTCCAGAATCCCCAGGATGTAATCGAGGCCATCGCTGATGAAAGACTGCGGAAGGTTCTTCTTGTTCTTCCTCTTATTGAAACCAAGACGTTTCTCCAGTTTCTTGATCTCCCTGTCCTCCACCTCATTGGCTTCCAACAGCGCTTTCTTCCTCATCGTCTGCACTTTAGCTTTCTTCTCAGGCTGAGGCGCTGTTGTCTCGAAATGCACTTTTCTTTTAGGCTTCTTCGCCTTGGTGCTGAGCTCATCTCCTGCAGAGTTTGACTGAGGGTTGGTTGTTATGGCTGGTGGAGCTTTTTGTGGAGGTGCATCCACACTGCTACTCGGTTTACTCTCCTCTGAGGGCTGCTTTGCTTTCATCTTTTTCTTCTTCTTCAGCTTTCGCTTCTCTTTGCGCATCTCTTTACGACTTTTCCGTTTAGCGAGCATCTCCATGTGGCCGTGGGACTCCGCTTCATCGTGTCCTCCTTCACGTTGGACAAAGTTGTGGACAGAAACCATGAATTTGTGCAGGTTATCTCTGGACTGTTTGCCTCTTCCGCCTCCTTTTCGCTGGAATTTAGGTTTCATATTTAAGTTTTGGATATTAAAGGCGTAAAATAAATATAGTTTTATCAAATTATTAAAAATTAGATTAGAAAATTAAAAGGAAAAGTGTACGGTTCTGACCAAAACACAGCACACGCATGGAAGACGGAGGCCGCCATCTTTGTTTTATTTCTGCTTCCGCGTTCTACTTCTTCGGCACTTTCTGCTGTTTGCGGCTCGAGCGCTCACACTGCCACCTGCTGGAATTAATGAGTAACTGTGTGACATACTCCATTCTGAATGATCAAGATGAAAGAAAATCTGATTTATTGTCGTTACAGAGTGATATGCAAAAGTCATTTTTGTAACAGAAATTTTGTTATGGATATTTGTTTGATTGATTCTGCATTATTGAGTCAGTACAAAAACATTGTAAATATCCAAATACTTTTCCAAAAAATAGTTTGTATTTGAAAAATGTTTGTATGTCAGTAAAGAAAGCAGCAAATGACATGAGACCACTTTTCAGACAAAAAAGAATAATGAAGGCTGCTAGGTTTAGCTGCAAAACAAGAAGCAAGTCCGACTCTACCTGTGTTTAACCTAATGCGAACTAAGAAAAAACAAGTACAGAAAACATGAATTTTGAAAAAAACTTGTATATGCTTGCATGAAGTGTTTTTTTTTTAAGACGATTTGATAAAGCAATGTTTCACAAAATTTAAATGGAGACACATTTTTCACGTTTAATTCACATGAAGAGTAAACGGAAATGCTACCTTTTCTGAAAAAAAGAGCGCTCTGTAAGAACTATTGCAACATCACTCAGTGGAAACACAGACCATTCACAATTGTGTTTTGTCAAAACATTTAAAGTATTGATTCTATATTGCGCAAAAAAACTGCAATGGAAACCTGGCTATTCAAAGTTTCCAAAAGAACATTAGCTGGGTTTCTACTTCGGTTTTGCACTGATACAGAAGGTAGTTTAGTGAGCACGAGCTAATGTTGAACACAAGTGTTGAACAGCACAACCAAATAAACAAAGACATAAGTCTGGAACAAAGACAACCTACGTTGGGGTCCTGACCCAGCCCCCATTGGGGCCACCAACCACCAGCACCCATGAGCATTTCAGTGGCTGGTATTGGCATTGATTGATGAGAAGTTCATTGTATATTATTGCCACTGTATTGTTGCGTTATAATCCCAACCCCAAATCTCTGCAGGTCGCGACAATATGGTGATATCATGATAAGCAAAATTGGTTTAATTCTTGTGAACCCTTTATGAGACACATTAAAAGTTTTTTTATTTTAGTTTATAAGTCTCGCCTTCTGTTGCTTGTTGGTGGCGCTATAATAAGAGCGCAGACCTCCGCTAAGGACAATAGTTGACTCTTCTATAATGCGCAAATCTGCGAATGCAACCATTTAATATTCCTGGATACACAGGATTTACAAAGGACTCGTCATATTTCTACATCTGCTATGTTTTGTCACTACTGAGATTTGCTGCCATGTACTGGATTTTAAGATTGTTGAGTGCAGATCAAATGCTGTATCTTGCAACGTTGGCAAAAGAGAAACTAATTTCATGGATCCGCCCTATGACTGTAATCCATTACAAAATGTAATGGGTTCTTCCTTGGTCCATGCTACACCCCACCACCAAGTTTCATGGAATTCAGTTAGGTAGGTTTTGCACAATCCTGCTTAAAATCATGATACACAAGCAGACAAACAAAGCACACCTTGGCAAAGGTAATTAACCGTTACTGGAACGTGCACGTGGTGTATGGGAATTTTTCACTTTCTATTTGAGCAGAGTGACTTTAATTGAGTGATATGATAAGATAAGACTTTATTTGATCACCAGGCAGGAAAATTTGTGTGTTAACAGCAGCAGAAAGAGAGGTAGAGAAGCCAAGCACCTCAGAATTGCTAAATTTTCTGGAGAAAAATGTAATCACGATCCTAAGAAATTCAGTTAGTCTTTGGCTGTAGTGGTGATTGGATGACAGTCCTACTGATCCATCTCTCCTAATTGTGGAATAAAGTGGTTTGCATCACTAATTATAACTAGCTAATGAATGTCTGTGCCAAACACTTTAAATGTTGTATTGATATTGTGACTGATCTTCACATGTATCAGCGCTCTTGATATAAATAGACAATTTATAGAGTTTGGCTTTCTAAATATACAACTACTA
Organism: Notoglanidium macrostoma; assembly: GCA_030068235.1. Taxonomy (NCBI): domain Eukaryota; kingdom Metazoa; phylum Chordata; class Actinopteri; order Siluriformes; family Auchenoglanididae; genus Notoglanidium; species Notoglanidium macrostoma. Next base: position 1,586,633 of record JAQQZR010000001.1, read on the forward strand.
TCAGAGCTCACTTATTACATTGATAAATCTCGTCCAACTTTTTTATATCGCCAGACACGAGTATGGTATTTATCACAGGTCATGCATTTGAGGTCAAAAGTTGAAAAAGCTATGTTTTTCTTAACTCCGTATATTTTCCATGTGAACTCTATTAGAGCGTTTATTTTCGTAACAGGTCGTTTCGAAATAATTTGTACGAGTCGGATTTAAAAGGCATTGCCTTTTAATGGCTTGACATGACTCAAATGCTTTGGTAGCATTCGACAAGCTTCTCACAATAATTTGTGGGTCTCTTGCAGCATTTGTGTTGACCACGCCAATACTTTGTCTTTAAACCAATTTGTAAGAACTTTGGAGGAATGATTAGGATCATCATAACCAACTGGACAGCCCAGTTCCAAGTTTTAACTTTCTAGCTGACCGAATGTGGTTCTTCAGTATCTCTATATGGTACTCCGTCCTTGTGAAATGTCTGATAAAACGAAATGTGTGGATTTGTGAAAAGCTTTCTTTGATGGTTTTTAACTGGCAACCACTGTATTTGTCAGTCACAATGTCTTGCACTAAAATTCTGCTGTCCTAACCAAGGCACTGGCTTGCATTATATTAAAGGATGTGGCTTTGGCTTTTGAACAATGAATTGTTTGAATCAGGTGTATTAAAACTAATGACCACTGAACATCCCGTACCAAGTTCTTAGGCATTTATACGTAGTTGCCCCCCTTCCTCCTTTTGAAACTAACAGACCCACACTTCTGAGAAGGCTTTCCACTAGATGTTGGGTCATGGCTGTGGGGATTTGTCCATTCACAAACCAGAGGTCAGGTACTGAAGATGGGCATGGAGGCTTGGCGTGAAGTTGAGGTCAGCACTCTGTGCGGGTCACTCAAGTTCTTCACACTCCAGCCTTGGCAAAACACGTTTTCATGGAGCCGGCTTTGTGCACAGCAGCATTGTCATACTGGAACAGGTTTGGGCCTCTTAGTTCCAATGAAGAATGTTACAACCTACAAAGATATTCCAGACAATTGTATTTTTCCAACTTTATGGAAACAGTGTGAAGATGAAACGTGCATGGGTGTGATGATCAGGTGTTCACATACTTTTGGCTATATTGTCTAGCTGGCTAGCCCAAGCTAACTTGTGCCAAAATCAATAACTAAACTTTCTTCTTTAAAACCACCTTTTCACAGAATTTGGGAGGGGTTAGGGACTGATGTTTCCTCAGAAACCTGTGAAGCTAGGGGTCTCATCGTTGGGATTTAAACTCTGTTAGAAGAAATGCTTTCCCCCTATGGTTGGGAGATTAGGAGTGTAAATCGGGAGTCCAGTGACTGACCCTCCGGCGTTAGTATGAAGTGCTTGCTCTCGTTTTCTTACAAAAGGTTCACGGCAATAGCAGCAATTAACCTTCAGGTCATGGTTGGTCATTTTTAACAAGGTAATAAATAGTGTGACATAGACATATTAACCCAGATAATGTCATACATTGGACCCGGAAACTTTTTCTACCCTTTGATTTATACATTGTTTGATGTAACAGTAAATTTCACTTTATTACACACAATAGCTCAGATGCTCAGGATCAGTTCAGCTGAACGATCTGCCCAGACTTACTGAAGAAACCAGTGACTACAGCTCGCGTCTGGACTTCATTGGAGGCTGTTGGGATCGGGAGGTTCAGAAAGGAGTCTACAGTGTAGAAAAACCTTCAATTTAAGACCTGACCCGAGAACAAGGTAGTGACTGTTAAATAACAGAGGAGTTGAAGATGACATCATATGCCAAATCTCTGGAGTGTGATTTCTGCACTGGGAGAAAATCCAAAGCCGTCAAGTCCTGTCTGGTTTGTCTGGCTTCTTTCTGTGAAACTCACCTCCAGCCTCACTATGAATCTCCCGCCTTCAAGAAGCACAAGCAGGTCGAAGCCTCCAGACGACTCCAGGAGCAGATCTGCTCTCGGCATGAGAAACTGCTGGAGGTTTACTGTCGCACTGATGACCAGTGTATCTGCGCTTTGTGTATGTTAGACAAACATAAAGGACATGATACAGTATCAGCTGCAGCAGGACGAGCTGAGAAACAGGTAACAATTACATTTTCGTAGCTGACGCGCACCTTGGCATGTTTATGTTATAATATATATAAAAATCCGATGGTATTTTTGCAGAGGCAGTTGATAGAGATGCACAGAAAATCCCAGCAGAGAATCCAGGATAGAGAGAATAAGCTTCAGGAGCTGAGGAAGGCTGTAGGATCTCACAAGGTGAGCTCAGAGAAGAAAAAGCGTGAGTTGCTGTACAAGTTGTTTCAGGATGAAGCGAGACTCTTCACTTATGGAAAAAATATGTATTGGGTCCAAAAGCATGAGAGTTCATTATGTTTTTATCTCCTCACAGCACTCTGCACAGGCAGCAGTGGAGAAAACTGAGATGATCTTCACTGATCTGATCAGATCCGTTGTGAAAAGAAATAATGAGGTGACGCGGCTGATCAGAGCTCAGGAGAGAGCTGCAGCGGGTCGAGCTGAAGAAGCCATGAAGCGGCTGGAGCAGGAGATTGCAGAGCTGAGGAGAAGAAATGCTGAGTTGGAGAGGCTTTCACACGCAGAAGATCCCATCCATTTCCTCCAGGTAACAAGCCACATCATTACATTTCAATAAAATGAGTTTTACATATCGATACACTGTAATGTCTCGCAATGTCCAAGTATGTAAATGTACATATTTCTATTTAATGAATTTAAAATAAACATGCCAGTATTTGTCCACGTACTTGTACATATTTATCATTGACATTCTGCATTTAATTTAAGCATGTTGATCTATGAATTAGAGAGAGAGAGAAAGAGAGGGTGTCCATATGTCATTGCAAGAACCAGGAAATGTCATGAACACTTGGTTTATGGTAACTGGGTGAGATTTCACCAATTTTTTTTTTTCATCAAACGTCTGGTTTCTGTTCATCTCTGATTGCATGCAGATTTTCCAGTCTGCCTCAGCGCCTCCTGTTCCTGCAGACATACCCGCCATCATATCCAGTTCTTTCCACCCCTTCGACAGTGTAGTAAAGTCTGTGTCTCGGCTGAGAGACAAACTCGAAGAATCTTGTAAAGACTACTTGGAGACGATATCAAGTAGCGGTAATACAGATCATGAAATACCTTATACGATACCGCATTCTCAATTCTGAGTGGTCAGAAGGTGTTGTCTATAACAGCAACTGCAAATCAGTCAGGGCTTCTCAGTTTGAATTGTTTACTTTGTGACATTTCGCTGAGCTCAGCACGGAAATATAACAGACGAATGCTTTTCTTTCTGCAGTAACGGAAGCCCGGATTATTCTCTCAGATGACCGTAAAACCAGAGGAGAGTTTCTGAAATGTAAGTGCGTCATGCAGAATCATGCAAAGAATTTGTCCAAATAAAGCGAATGTACTACAATATTGCTAAAATATGATGTTTTTAAGATGCACATTATTTTTGTTTGTCTCTCAGATTCCCGTCAGTTCACACTGGATCCCAACACAGCTAATAAACACCTCCGTCTGTCTGAGGAGCGCACGTTGGT
>JAQQZR010000001.1:1603921-1617463 GCA_030068235.1 Notoglanidium macrostoma
ACACACACACACACACACACACACACACACACACACACACACACACACACACACACACACACACACACATATACATTCACACCTATGGGCCATTTAATATAGAAAACCTACCTACCAGCATGTTTTTGTGAGTTGGGAGAAAACTAGAGAACCTGGAGGAAACATGTGCAGAGACAGTGTGTGTCTCGAGCTAGGATTATTCCAGAGACCCTGGAGCTGTGAGTCAGAAATGTTTGCCAAAATTGATTCTCATTATTATCTTATTACAGCTTCTATGGTGAACTAATTAACTATTGAGTTTGTGCTTTCAGTTAATAGATGTCTGTAAATCTTTATTTATAGACAGCGGTGAGTCATATGGTAACAAAGACCACATAAGATGCATAAGATAAACTGTTCAGAGTTTCAGGAAATTGTGTAATGATTTGGTGCAAACGTCTGGTCACTTTGTGGTCCTAACATTACTTATAGATGCCGTTAGTTTTCTAGCTAGAAGCAAAATGTGGACACTTGAGATTTTGTGTCAGATCGATTTTTGTACTTGTAAAGGCAGCCAGTAGCTCTGAGTTCTTGGTACATAGTAGAGGCTCTCAGCTGAATCCTGAACATCACCTGCATCCCAAGCCTGAGAAGCAAATCTCTGTATTTCTACAAACAGGCCATTGTCTAGTTTTGGAATTCTGAGGCCATGGGCCACAATGTCAAATGTCTGTGAGATAATATCAGTTGGGAATCTCAATGAACCCAAACACAATCATTAAATAAGCATTACATAATATAGGTTAAGTAAGAGGAAAATGGGTATAACTGAAAGCTATTCATTTAAGCAATATTCCATTAGCAAGAGTGCAGTTATGCTGAATATCAACATGTCTGCATGCTAATCACAGCCATGCAGATACTCAGTATAACGACATGATTGCAAGTGTGATATTGCTTTTATACAACGGTTCTATAAGCAAGAAATTAATATCAAGTAAGTGAGCAGAAATGCACAAAACATCAGATCTTGAGGTGGATGGGCTACAACAGCAGAAGACCACACTGGGTTCCACTCCTATCAGACAAGAACCGGAATCTGAGGCTATCATGAGAACAGGCTCGCCCATACCTGGCTAATTTAAACATTAAAAAGCTCAATATACATTTACATCAGTGCTGAAATCAAACACAGAAAAAAAAAACACAGTTAAAATGTCACTTCTGTTTCCCCTAAGCTCAGGAAGTGGATATTTTCTGATTTCTGTAATTGCCTTTGCATTGCTTTGTCATTTATATGCATGAGAATGAATGGTTTGAGAGCGTGTCTTCATCATTACCATCGCGTACCACTGTTTTCTTGGCACCTGGGTCAAAAGTCAACTGGGTGTCCAGGCCAAAGATCAACTCTTATCCATCAATAATGATTTCACAGCCAGCATTCCAGCCTGCGATTAATCATACAGACGATTCAGAAAGCTGGAGGAGGAGATTGGCTTTTTACATTCGTATTTAGATGTGATTATTGACCAACTGTTTAGAAACAGTGCATCATAATCACAGACGCGGGAATTCATTATTTTGTTGCTGTTTGCCAGGAAGCTGTTGGCTGGATTTGGTGAATCATTCAGCACTGGCAGCTTGCTTTGTTTATGCTGTCATTTTTCATGTGACCACAACTGAAAACCATTCACTGCCAGCTGGTGAAGGATCTGTGAAGGTTGTTTTGTGGCCGGCGTGTTTGTCTGAGTGTTTTTTGTGTCTCCAGAGCTTGGGACTGAGAGTTCTCTTGACCTAAATAGCACATTTTCAACAGTGTCCTTAGAAAAAGTAAACATTTTAGGTTTTTTTTATTTGGAAGACATCTGCATGCTAAAAATGTAATGTGCCTAAAATATCTGAAACTGCCTTTTATTTTCACTTTTCTGCTACACTGAGCTAGCTGATAATCATATATTTCATGAGCAGCTGCAGAATCAGAATCTTGTTATACACATGCTTTACATATTCATTAAAATAATAAGGCATAATAATTAGTGGGGTTTGTTTTGACACCAGAGCAGTTGATTGCTTTTAACATTTCCTTTAACACCTTAAAGGGGACATATTATGAGAAACTCACATTTTCAGTGCTTGTGCACATGCAATTGGGTATCTGGAGTGCCTACCAACTCACAAACTCTGAAATAACAACGACCAAATCAGTTTCTTTTGGGCTGCCTATTAAAGAAACCATACTTCAACAAACTGTTCAGATTTGACTCCCCTTGCTATGTCACAAGGGAAGCTCATTAGAATTATACCATCCCCCAACTGAGTCTCTCTACTCACAGCTTGAGAAGCGGGAATATTCATGAGGAAAGTGCCACCTGATTGGGCGGCAGAAGAGCGGGGTGAGGTGAGCATGTTGCTTCTGTCAGACTGTTTTCCTTGTTTGCTAGTTTTATCCTTACATTCTTTTCAAGAAAACCATAAAATCTTTATATTAGCTAAGAAATAAAACACTTGGGAATTTACAAGTGACGTGAAATGTGTTTATTCCACGACAAATTTTCAACTAGCACAATTTTTAGTTCTTGAAGAACATTATAATTTTTATTCATTTATAATTTCATTTCATGTTCTGGAACGTTTGCGAACTGTTAGCTATAAACGGTCATTCCCTTGTCTCTTAAAGTTAATAAGACAAAAAAAAAAAATGTAGCTACAGGTTACTTGTACTGACCATTACAAAACACTGACACTGGAGACTCCTTCCATGAAGGAATGTTGCTTCACTGTAAACCTAGATGAAGAATGATATGTTTTTCTTTGTCAAATACCTTTTTAAATTGGTTTACTATCAGTCTTAGACTACTAAAGCCTTGAGAATGAACTGTTACTATAGAAACAATAATATATCAGATCAAGAGCATTAATATGAACCTGTGATTTGCAGATGCACTACTGACAGAGTTTCTGTTAAGGGGAACCAATCAACACCTTCTGTCCAATCAGAATGCAGAATTTCAAAGTGGTTTGGATACAGCAGTTAAACAGTTTTGAAATAAAAGCCGGTCTCTATGATGTATTGCTAATATTATCATAATTAATTGCTTATCCTTCTGTCTGCTGTAATTTTAGCATTGTTCACAAATCTGTGCAGTTTACACCTGACACTAACCCCAAACCCCCTCCCAGCTCGCATTTATTCACCCTAGCACTGAACTGTTAATGGAAATCGACTTTCTTTAAGCTGTTACACTCTTCCCCTCAACATGGCATGACATTTCTTAAGAACTTCAGCTCAGATGATTGTTCTTTAAAATGTATCCAGCTCAGTGAGCTGATGAATGTCTATTCAAGAGGAAAATTGAAAGAACGTTTAGAAATGTGCAAAAGCATATTTGGACCTTTTTTTTTTTTACACATTACTCTGTGGCCACGCTGAATCAATTTACCGTGACAGAACACAGTGCTACGGCCTCGTACCGAGCATCTGATGTATATTTTTGTGATTTATGAGCATGAAGAGTACACTCGAGTGAGACTGACAGGCGGAACGTTGGGGGTGCAGATTAAATCTGCTGGCTACAATAAACAGTGTGTGTGTGTGTGTCTGTGTGTGTGTGTGTGTGTGTGTGTATAATGTGGCCAGAGACAGCAGACAAAAGGGATCAGGGAGGGACCATGTGGGGAAACTCCTGGCTTGGCAGTGCATACACATTGAGCCACATGGCAATCATCTTCATAACTGAAGTTCAGTAAACATAAAAAATATACATAAACGTATATAAATGCAGATTATATAACCTACAAAACATATAAGATAAATAGTGTATTTATACATATAATATGCATATTTTGCATAAACATGAAAAATTTTAATAAATATTAACATGGATGTACTTTTGCATAAACATGAAATAACTGTAAATACTTGTTGTTTTTCTCAAAGAGTGGAAAATCTCTGCTACTAGGATTTGTCCAATATGGCTAAAATGTTGTGCTGTTACAGCAAAATTCCCAGTGATGACGCAGTGTTACTATCACTTTCTAAAGTATTTTATTCCTCTTATATCACAGACATTTCCCCACAATTAATTTGTTTTCATCATACTTTTTATTAATCTATAGCTATATTTCTTCTGTGAAACAAGTTAGTTCCTGTTCTCCCTTATGCTACAGCAGCTATAAACAGTCGAGCCTCATCAGCCTCCCTTTATTTTTCTCTCAAAATTATTACAACACACAAGCAAACAAACAAACAAACAAAAAAAAACCCCGCATCATTGTCGCTACTAAGCCGATAACTGAAGAAGGAAGTGACAGCTAGATAGTTAGATCATAAACAACAAATTTCAGAAATGAAGGCAAATAATTAAGCAGAACTATATAATTAGAAATAATTTTTTGGAAGATTTACCAATTAGACCACCACTGCAGTCTCCAAGCAAAGCGCCAACTCGCGCTGATATGTTTAAGTTTGATTGTAAGTCATGTTCATTCCTTTTAGTGATTGGCAATTGGATACAACGTTCCAGCTGTTTGAGGCGGAAAAAATCATACAAATCATAATAAGGAAATGCTGTGCATCCAAGTAGGACAAACCAGGACTCCAATAAACGTAATGTGCCAAAGGCATGCGCCACACTCCATTCACTCCCAATGAAGCCGTGCGTCCAGGTGGAGTTCAAAATGACATGTTAAAAGCCTGTTGTCCAACAAGCGTTTATATTTCATCCTATTGAAACAGTGAGCACACAAATGCTACATAGACACTAATAGATGCACGGACTTCAACAGGTGTCTGTTAGTTGATCATTTGATTTGATATAAAGAATTTTACCAATACTTAATATAATATAGACACTTTGGTAAACATTTCATTCCATCATTTAAAAAAAATTATTATTGGAAACCGAGCTTCCCATGTAGTCTTAAAGCAACCACTGAGCACATAGGTTACAGTGAAGAACTTTATCTCTGTTTAAAATGTCATTTATCCTCACTTTACATATATATTTTTAGTATCATGGTATTCCTCCAATAATGGAATCACACAGCTAACTTCAGACATCAAACACATCCTGGTAGATGGACTGCAAAAGTCAATTTTTGGCCCAATTTTTATTTAAAATGCTTATGATGTACACGTGTTGAGTAAACGTATAGTCTTGATTTCCCATCGGACAGCATGAGTCTTCAGAGAAATCATCATTCACACATCATTATGAGAACAGTGTTAAGGAGGACAGTGAATCCCTTTCTCCCTTTCATTTCTGAATGTAGGATAGGCCTCCTGTGTATCCACATACCCTCTCTCCCGCATTAGTCTCCACGCATTTTAATTTTTACTCATAGCCCCGCCCCTTACACTCCATTCACCGCCCTTTCTGTGGAAGCGTAAAAGGGCCATAACTCCTTAAAATACATCTTTACTATTGTAATGTGGAAAAAACTGGCCACCCCTACATGTGGTTTAAATATGAAATGGATAGGCGGGGATAGAAAACGTTTTAGCGGAAAAGTTCCAAGGACAAAAAATAATTTATACAACCAAAAATATAATTTATACCAGTAATTTGATCAGTTTAGCAGCATTTCAAGAGTGCCTGTATTTCCTATTACCACACCTGGGATGTTTCGCTATGCGTATCACTCCCTTTTCTTCTGGTCACTACGTATAAATCCATGTTCTGGTTTGAAACAATTACTACAGTAGTGCTAGCAACACCATCAGCACACATGGCTAACAATATATTTCAGGAATATAACTCTTGACTTAAAATATGAAAGCTCATGAGATGAAGATGAAAAAAGACGACGCACGCCATTTTACTGAACGCACCTTTCATGGGAATGTACAAATCGAATGCGAGCTAGCTAGCCAGTTAGCTAAAGTGGGTGTGGCTTCTTCAGGAAGGTCTCTATTGGCCATGCTGTCTGAAATGTGACTAATTCGATATTAATTACTTGTTTATAGCACAATTTTATAAAAGAAATATCATACTCGCAATCACGAGCCACTGAATGTTGCTGAAATCACAACAGTGCCGATATTCACTATGTTGCCTAAATGATCGTGAATAGCAATGTGAGGTACAGATTAAGAGATATGTATTAAGGGCAATAACATTCGAGCAAATGTAATTAGTAAATGTGGGTGTGGTAACTGATTAAACATGAGATTAAAAAAAAAAATCAAAGTGTGCTTTTGTAACCCTGTTAATCAAGGGTTAGTGTCACGTAATTTGCGCCTCGTATTTTGTTTACGTTTATTCCGCGTGTACTAACAGCACGAGGCATGTTTTGAAGTGTTTGTGAGACCTTTGGCCTTCCATAGCGTTCGCCTCGTTATCGCGTCAAACCGCTGCAGCGTTGCCAAGAGACGCCGTGAGCCGCGCGTGCCGGTGTTTCAAACCTTCAGTCTCGAGGAAGGCGCTAACTGTCACTAAGCCACTTCAGGCACAGAGCGGTGAAGATGTGCACAGCATTTGTCTCGGAAATATAACAAAATACAAAGATATATCCTTGTTTATCGTGGAGATATGGAGGGACGATGGGATTAGCTTTCAAACGTGCCCGAAGGATGATTTAATAAACGGAAAACGGAGTTATTTTGGGGTGGGAAAAGTCCCTGATGCTGAGGTAAGTAAGCTACAGGTATGCTATTACCTCAGGAACCCAAAGTCTGCAGTGTTTTCATCAATTTTCTTCTGTTTCTGTTTATACCACAGGTTTTCTATTGATATTAAAGTTTTATAACCGAGGTAGGTGTCGGATAAACGGAGCTGAATGGCTTTAATGTCATTTTCTTCTCTTTTATTAAGGACATGACGGAAATGGTGAAAGATCTAGTGTCAGGTTGTGTTCCCAACCGTGAGGGAAATCAGTTGCTATGCTAGCAAACCTTCTGATAGAGACAGATTGATTGGATGTCGTCCAGCAGCTTCAGAAATCAAGTGACATCAGATGGTACGTTGCGAACTGAAGACCACAAATCAGAGATGTTTATTGATAGACGCTTCAAATCTGATGGGAGAAATGTGTAACATTGGATAGAGTGTATGTTCATTCAGAGATATCAGTCATATCAGATCTCAGCAGGTCTTGTTTTCACTAACGTTGACTATCCACATAGAATCTGCCTGGAAAATATCATTGTTATATTCAGTAAGTGCTTTACCATGGTCCAGAGTCTTGGTGTAATCCCGGGAACGCTGGGCGCGAGGCTAGGACACGCTTATTCACACCTAGTGGCAATTTAATTAGCAAATTCATCTACTGGGAGATTGGAGAAGAGCAGTAAACCTGGAGAAAACCCGTAGGGAGAACATGTCCATAAATCTCCACACAGTCAGTAAACCCAGTTTAGGCTTGAACCAGAACCCTACAGCCATGAACTGGTGTTTGAATTACACTATATGGCCAAAAGTATGTGGATCTTCACACACATTTGTGGTTCTTCTTCAAAGTTGCAAGCACACAGTTGTACAGAATGTCTTTGCATGCTGTAGCATTAAGCTTTCCCTTCATTGGACCTGTTCCAGCATGACAATGCCCATGTGCACAAAGTCAGCTCCATGAAGACATGGTATGCCAAAGTTGGAGTGGAAGAACTCGAGTGTCCTGACCTGAAACCCACTGAACACCTTTTGGGATGAACTGCACCTCAGGCCTTCTTGGACATTAGTTCCAGAAATCTTATGGAAAGCCTTCCCATTAGGGTGGAGGTTATTAAAATAGCAAAGGAGGGAATGCGTCTGGACTTTGATGTTCACGAAGCACACATGGGTGTAATGGTCAGATCTGCACAAACTTCTGGCCATATAATGTTTGTCAAATCCAGTTTCAGTCCAGCAGCTGCTGATATATAGCACCAGACCATTACCCTACATCACAGGCTCCCATCCCTGATCATGGAATACCCTTATTCTGCTCTTGTTAGTGGTGTCCCTGTGGAGTCCAACTCACCTGATTCAACTAATCAGCTAATTCACAACCCTTCCTTAGTTGAAGTGGGTGTGTTGGAGCAAAGAAATCACATGCAAGACAGGGGTACTCCAGGACCAGGGTTGGGAATGTGTACTGTACAATTATGGTACCAAATGACGAATCCAATCAATTGGCTTGAATGTTTGCTTGGACCAATCCTGTAGTCCAATGTCTCCAATTCCTACCTGCAGTTAGTCTCTATTTACTGTTGGATGTGCAAAAATGGAAGGAAAAACATAAAAATGACATTGTATTTAACAAAAAAGGGAAAAGAAATGTCTCATGCAGGTTAGGAGACATTTTACAAGTCAGTATGACTTCAAATGTCACATCGTGTCTAAGGTTCAAACCTAGTTAGTGTTGTGGTGGCTGAGTGGTTAAATGTTCAAAGCTAATCATAAAGTTGAGAGTTTAAATTCCAGGACTGCTAGAAAGCCACTGTTGTGTCCTTAAGACTCGATGTTCATCTGCATGTTAGGATTGTCCTTTTGGATGAAAGTATGTAGCCAGTGAATGTTTTAAGCAAGGCACAGATTCTGATTGGTCAGAAGTTGCTGGTTACTGGTATATGGAATGGTTTCTATAGTAACAGCGTCATTCACAGAGGAGGCAGATCCTACGCATAAATGGATTGAAAAACGTGAGTCAGCATTGATGAAAGGAGTCGCCGGTGTTAGTGCTTTGCAACAGTCAGAGGTAAAGTTGTACGTTTTCTGATATCTTCAGGACAGAGGAGTTTATGCTTTGCAGTTTCTCAGTGATATGACAAGCTGTGTTTCTTTTATTAAATTCAAGAGAGGCTGGTTAGGGGATGACTAAGTGAAAACAGGAGCTCACTTCTTCTAATGTCAAATATAACTATAAAGAAGTAAGAAAATTACTTTGGGAAATTGCTAGGACTGAAATGGAATCACACGCTATACGAACATGATCAGCTTCAGGGTGGTAACAGTAACTCAGCTTCACACACCACCCTGTCTTCCTATTACAACACAACATGGAGCTTTTTAATCTTTACAAATCACTCACCCTTGCTTGTGACTGATGTGACTCCAGTTACAAAGGCATGACATACATAATCAGCTCTAACAACATGTTCTATTGAGTTATTGACACACTGAGGCTATTGTAGAGAGCCGATGATAGAGTAAACGTCGAACTGACAAATCAGGGCTTTGGGGAGCGATTTGAAAGGAAGGCAGGAGGTGTCTAAATCTCTGCTAACATTGCTTTCAGAGGATTTAAGATGATAATTACTTCCGCTGTTCAATAAAAAGGGGCTTATGCGAGTGAGCAGTCTGGGGGAAAATATTCTTTTGGCTTTAAACAAAAGCGTTAAACAACTTTCATTCTTAAAAGTACACTATATGGCCAAAAGTATGTAGACCCTCAGCCATCTCATCCATATGTGCTAGCTGAACATCAAATTTTTGACTTATTTATCCTTTGCTGTTATAATAAGCTGCATTATTCTGGGAAGGCTTTCCACTAAGTTTCGGTGTGTTGCTGTAGGGATTTGCGTTCATTCACCTACAAGAGCATTAGTGACGTCAGGCATTGATGTTGAGTGAGGAGGTCTGGGGTGTAGTCGGTTAATCCCAAACATGTCCGGTGGGGTTGAAGTCAGGGCTCTGTGCATGACACACGAGTTCTTCCAATACATCCTTGGCGAACCATGTATTCATGGGCCTCAGTTTGGGAAAGAACCACATATGGGTGTGATGATCAGGTGTCCACATACTTTTGGCTATATAGTGTTGGATAGAAGAAACATCCCATAGCTTAAATCACTGCATGGTTGTCCAAGCTTTTCTTTAAAAACAGTCCATCATGAACTATACCCAGAACTAAAACATGAATTAACAGTAAATTACAAATGTAGTAAGAATCTCTTGAGCAGAAAACCTTGCTGATGACCTTAAAGAAAAGAAATCATGGGTCTTCTGATGCTTTTCTATATGTCACTGTATAATTTCCTCAGCAATTCAATGAGAACAGTTAAACACAGTCCTGACTACACAATTAAAATGGATTTTTTTCTCACAGCTTTATAGAGTAGGGCTGATATTTGCATTGAGCTTCCCATGGGCAATTATCATGAAATTAGATTTTTTTTTTTTTAACCAGAACCTGCATAAAAACAACTGTTCTCCTAAGCTTTTCTGTCTAGAAGATAAATGGAGGCTGCACAGTGAAGACAAAGAAACCTCTTGCTGGAATAGAATGAAACAGCATCTGATTTTTTCGTCCATCCAGCCCAAGCAATTAAGAATGGCTTTAGAAGTAGCATCAAGCCCAAGTACATAGTTTAGTTCTCTTCCTTATTGCAATCTCTTTGAATAGATTGCATTTGATGTCTGCATCAAAGATAAGGTTTGTTGAAAGCGGAAATCCACTTTCCCGAACATACGACGGGGAAGAGCATGAGCGCTTTGTGCATTAATTCTCATTTTCCCCGAGGCTTCTCAGAAATGGCACAGGATTCAGAGAACTTGGCTCACAACGTCTGGCACTGGATTGAGGCTCTGTGGCACAGAAGAACCGTCAGATACAACTCTCTTCCCTGTGAGCTATTCTAATGCAGGAATATTAACTCGCTGCTCCAATTAGATCTTCAGCAACGTCAAAACAGAGGCTGGACACGCCGGACTAATGAATCATTAAAGACAGTAGTTGGCCGAGAGTCTGACGCAATGCCATATGACTGCCTCTTGGGCTTTTGCGATTCTAGTGCAATGTGAAAAGTAAAACAGAGAAGAGCACAGCTCACTCCAGTTTACGTTAACTTTGGCAGCTGCTCGCTTTGTTCATTACAAGGTCAGGAGCAAAAGATTGATTTGAATGAAATAATCAGGTCATTGTTGGCACCGAAATGAACAGGAAGTGGATTCTTTTTCCATAACAACATGTCAAGTAGTCCTTTATTCCTCTTTTAATCACAGCACGTGGCTAAAAAATCCACGAGGAACAAATGATACATTTTATTCACTTAAAGTTTTGCAGCATCCTCAAGATAAGTTAGTTCTTGTCATTACTTATGTTATAGCAGCTATAAACAGCGATTCCCTCATCAGTCTCTATTGTTTTTCTTTCTATTTATGTCTATTTAGTCATGTTATGGAGAAACTCTTCTGACCGGTGGCGTTTACAGAGTGCTAACATTGGAGACTCCTTCCATGAATGTTAAATAAGGATTTCTTTACAGAACGAACAATTTAATTTGCATAACAACCCATTTTTTAACGAGTCGTTATGTAGATTGTCCTCCATACCAGTCCCTGTGAATGAGCTGTTACTATAGACACGATAACCTATTAAGGCTCATTCATGCTCAATGTTAATTCCGGATACGTAGGCAACGGCGCTGTAGTGGTCAATAGTTCAAGCAAGACACAACAAAGATATTTCATGCGATTTAATAAGGAATTTTAAACATATCTATGACGTTACTTTGCTGTCTACAGCCCTCTTCTTTTGCCTCTTTCTTCCTCCACCATCGCCACGGTCGTCGTCGTCAGAAACCTTTGACTCAGAGTGTCTTGATTACGCTTGATTACAGAGTCCAGAGTGACTGTGGATGTCTTGATTAACATCCATGAAAACATAAAGGACATAAATTGTTAACATCATTTGAACTGGACGTATTTATCTTCGTATATCAATGAGCCCTTAGAATGAGGGTGTTAATATAAACCTTGGATTTAAATGACAGCCTGCACCATTGTCATAGAAAATTAATCACCACCTTCACCACCATATTTTTGTGGATGTTCATGATCACAAATGTGTTATAAATATGAAAGACCGATATATATATATATATATATATATATATATATATATATATATATATATGATTTCTAAATGTCGACTTTTTTAAATCAACTGACTCAGAGAAAAAACGTTTGCTGTGCAAACGTTGCAGCAAAACACAAACAAAACAGTCAAAACAGTGCAGCAATCTGAGGTTTTTGTTAACATAAATGCTGCAATTAATCAAACAGTGTGTTTTATGTGACAGTATCCTGGAACCATCCAGCAACACACACATGCTAAAAGCAGAATAGCTGCACAGCTTGACTGAAAAGCCGTGATTCTTTTAATCGTTCATTTTATGCCGCGCGTTATGTGTATAGTCGATTAAAACTTAGGATTATCATTAGTTTGTGGACCTCAAATTGACTGGCTCAGTATCTTACATAACCCCCATTATGTTCCTCTGTACATCATAAAATGAACCAGCCACAGTCATTACATATCTCAAGGTAATATCTAGGATTTACATTCAGCCATTCAGAGTCTGTGTGCAGAAATTTCATATAGCTCCATTTTGACATTGGTTTCTGGGCTCATTTGCATATTCAATTCATATCTGCATAACAATTCTATAAGGAATGAAACACTACGTCATGCCATTATAGGAAAACACTCCAAGATGTGGTGGTGTGATGATGTCGTGTTAATGTTCCCCCACCCAAAAGTTATTTTCTCTATAACAGCATGGCCTGAAATGTTTTACCGCTTTTATACGACAGCAAGTTGCCAATGATCCAATTTTTAAATCATGCTTTTTTATTTCGTGAATGAGCTGTTGCGTTTTAGAACGATTTGCATGTGCACTACTGTCAGAGCGGCTGTTACGTATAATAAAGAATTAATCAACACCTTGAGAATCCAGAAATCAACAGTGCCATGGTGTCAACATATTTAACCTACTTTATCCACAATCTAGTCCATCATGTATAAAGCATAATGCTTTGTATTTAAAAATAGTTCTTGAAAGAGAAGTGACCAAAGCTGAAAGTATGGCGCATTATAACATGGAACATAGTGAAGTAACACTTTGTTTGAGATTTTATTTTGTAGATAAAGGTTAGGTAAAGGTCTGCTGGCTCAGTAGTGATGAGCGGAGGTAGGCCTGGAGGGAGTAACCAAGTTTAAATAAAGGTTAAATGCCGCATTTATTCATTGCTCCCTGAAGAAACTGCTCAGTAATGGAAATCTGCACTAGATCCCGCCCCTTTTCAAAGGTTCACCCCAGAAGACAAATGAGCCGTAAATCACAAAGCTATCACACTTCTAAGCAGCTGTTGGAAGGTGCTGAAATGGAACGCTTTATTCATTCATTTATTCATACATTCATTAAAACAGAACAAGCCCCTGAGCCAGGGGTCTAATTAAAACTCAAAGTATGCTGCCTTAAACTTAACGGATAAAAAGAATATAAGGTGAAGTGAGGTTCAAGTTGGCAGCAGATCAAAAGGCGGAAAGAAATGATATTTTTCAAATCTGTAAAATCTAGCTGATTGGCCGAGCACTGGATAATGGTCATCTGTTTTTCACTCATTATACAATACTGTATAACGTAGGGTAGTAATTGCTGTAATACGCAGTATACTATACAAATCTAACCAGCTAGAACATTCTAGAATATTCAACACACCACTGATTATGTTCCAGAATATCCGACACCTTCGCTTTCAACAGATTTCCGTTTTTTGCTATAGGATATTCAACACACACACACACACACACACACACACACACACACACACACACACACACACACACACACACACACACACA
>JAQQZR010000001.1:1627036-1646148 GCA_030068235.1 Notoglanidium macrostoma
CACCCCAAGATGCTGGGATTGGCTCCAGCTTCCCCGCCACCCAGACGGATAAAGCGCTATAGATAATGGATGGATGTACACTAATGAAAATATACTTATGAATACTATAATTCCATTTCTGCTAATAAAGTCCTGTAGCTTTAAGGAACCACATCGACTACAAAAACAGAATTTCCTATAAGTAACTCTCGGCTCAGCCGTTTTAAGGTAAAAAAGATTTGGGGAAATGGGAAGAATCCATGCATGGAAAGTCACAGGAAACTGAACTTGCACAATAATTATACAATAATCACCCCCCACCACCAGGGCCGTATTTTTTTTTTTATTTATTTCCTTTTTTTCTGTACATTGGCCCTAGTATGCTGTTGTACGTTGCTAGTCAAGGTTAAAAAAAAACATGGACAAACTGCCAGTGTTAGTGAGTGAATATAATGAGATTTATAGCATTCTGAATCAAAAATATTTCACTATTGCTATTCTGCGTTAGGACATTTTTCCAAGAGCTTTTGAAAAAGCACATGGGAATCAATTCCAAGCCAGCATGAGTTGAAGTTCCTGAACACAGTAAGCCAATGAAATGCAAAAACCAGGATTTATTATTTGTTTCCTTTCATCAGCATCAAGAACTGAAACCGGATAACTGGATAATATGTTTCTTGCTTTTCCTAATTTAAACGTCAAACCAGAAATTGGATAATGGGATGCGTGGAGAAAAAGAAATAGGCTTTTCTTCTTACGAAAAGGAAAAAAAAGGGCCAAATCCATGCACGAACCGTTCTGCCAACACGACCCAATGTGATGCTTTTGACTGCGAAGAGAAACTCATCCAACTTTATTCATGTCTTTATACTGTGTAAGTGTAAAAGGGAAAGTATTGCCCTTGATGGTTTCTTATTTTTCAAATCTGTCTCTGACATGTTTGAAGATTTTAGTCAAAGGATTGCGCGTTCTTGGGCTTTTCGTGTCACGCTAATCAAAGCTACATTGATTCGTCTTGTTAAGACGTGATCTGGAGCGCGGCGCGGCGCAACACGGGCGCTAACACAGATTCTCCCTGACAGAACGTGAATCCAGCTCTCAGGAGTGCCAAACAAACTAGGCCACTGCCACTCATGCACGTCTCACTCAACCTCTCCTGAACATGAAGAGCAGCAGCTGTCAGGGGTTATCCCTCTCTGTTTACAGTGCTAATTTGAAAGACAAATGTGTCCCCTCTAGAAATCATGGCTGACTTGAGTTTCCCTTTAATAATAAGATCAAGAAGCTCATACGTGATTGAGCAAAAATAAAACAGGATGTTGGGTTGGTTTTTTTTTCCTCAAGGCCTTTGGCAGGCAGGATGCCACTGAAACACACACACACACACACACACACAGAGTGAGAAGGGAAGCTGCTTGTTAGCTGTGCACAAATTCATCAGAGACACTGGAGCTGATCAGGGACGCCATGCTGACCTAGTTAGCGCCAGTCGTACATCACATTAACTCGTTCGAACTCAATAAGCTGTTTCTGCCTTGACGCTGATGAAAATGACATTACAGAGACTCCATGCCGTTTTCCGACATCCAGCCGTCTTAACACACATAAATATTTCACGGCAGAAATCAAGCCCACGAACGATATCTAGGTGTTCATCTTCACCGCACAGTTCAGCAGCACCTCCTCCGTAACTCACCTTCTGAAGGACATGATCATGATCAGGTGACCGGAATGACATGCTTAAAGACTAAAACAACGGAGAATTCGTTTGTCGAGTCTGGATGTACAGTGTTAACACGTTGTCACCGAACGAAAACAAACAGTGGGAAGTGTGAGTAGTTCATGAGCAAAAGATTCATTGATTCAAACAATGATGAGCTGAATGAGAGGGAAGTGGATTATGGACACAAGCAAAAGATTCACTGATTCGGACACTGGTAAGTTGAACAAGAGAGACGTGAATCTTGGACATGAAGAAAAGATACGCTGATTCAAACAGTGCCTACTTGAACGCAAGAGCAGTGAATCTTGGACCTGTAAGAGATTCGAGGATTCAATTCAATTCATCAGGGGTTTAGATTTCGTGGTACGGACTCAATATTTCTGCCCCGAGTCTTCTTTAAATGGTGGATTGGGATACCTTCACCCCTGCCATGTGAAGGTTGTTGGTGATGTCACTGTGAGTTTTTCTTCAAAGCTTTCACAATGTTCCCATCATTAACTCCTGTTGTTTACTTGGCCGACCTGATTGAAGTCTGGTTGTTAGTACACCATTGGGTTTTCTCAGCACATTCCAAATTGTTGCATTGGACATGCTCTGTACTTGTTTCTTTCTTTTCTCAGAGTCCAAATGGCTTGCTTTTCTCCCATAATCATCTCTCTGGTCTTCATGTTGGTTTATCTTTTTTAACAACTAATGCAGTCCAAGAGCAGACATTTAGGGCTGAACTTTTTTAATCAATCAGTCTAACAGGACACACCTGCGCACCAAGAAATATCCGTCAGTCACATGTTCCAATATTACATTTAAAAAAAAAATGGGCAGGTTCAAACAAAAGGTGGTATATTCTATGTTCATCAAGATGTAAATATCAGGAAACGAAAGCTGAAATTCTGATCTATCAGCTTTATCTTTTAAACGTGAACAAAATGTCTGCAGCGTACAGCGAAAAACGCTAGAATTCTGATCCAGTCTTGAAGGTCAAACTTCCATCATCTTCTAGAATGCTCCGTAATTTATTTTAACCACGAGCCAAAGTATGAACTTCAGTGGTGTGTTGACCCTTTAATAGCAGAATCATTTGTGAATAAATTAAATAGCTTCCAACTGTGAAGAAGAATTTGTTTAACCGGAAACTCTAAGTAGCACTTCTAACAATCTGAGTCATCATAGATAGTCACATCCTGTGATAGCACTGATTCATAATGTTCTTTTATGTCTTTCTGTTTGTCCCCAATGCCTACAGGAAGGTTTTCTGACGCTGCATGAGTCAGAGCCCGGCTTCCTCTAAGTGACAAGGTGTGACCTGAACGAAAGGGCTAAAGGGAATCCAAAAAAGAGAGAGAGTTTGTTCTGTCAGGCTGAGAAGAGTGGACGAGCAGAACGAGTGCAGCATGCAGGGCGTGAGCGTAGCTAGCTAGAAGACGAATCCATGCAGGACAAGAAGAAGCAGGACTCAGGAGGATGTCAACAGAGGAAGAAACACAAGCAAGCATCAAAGCCAGCGTGAAACGGGAGTCCCGGAGGAAAGGTTAGAGTTGTTTTCTGTCCATCATATAGTATGGCATGTCGTATGGCTTCCATCCACTAGTGCGTTTATGTTTACTTTAATGCAACCCATTAATGATGCTTTAAAGTTTGGAAAAGATGGAAAAAAATATAAAAAAAGTAGGATTTTCAGTTCAAAACCACAAACCCACTGAGCGCCACCTAAGAATAAACATTCCTGGACTTCCTTTATTGGACCTACCAGTGCTTACTTAAATTGGCCAAGTTAAAGTTTATGGGTGGTTAAGTTCAGGTGCTCCAGGTTCCAATAGACTTACAGATTAGGTCAACTGACTACTCTAAAATTGCCCATAGGTGTGAATGTGAGTATGAATGCTTACCCAGCCGCTGGGGTGCGCAAGTCATTGTGGCCTTAGTGCCGGGGATAAATCGGGAGGGTTGTGTCAGGAAGGGCGTCTGGCAGAAAACCTGTTCCAAATTGAACACGCAGATGATGGATGATCCTCCGCGGTGACCCCGGACGGGAGCAGCTGGAAGAAGAAGAAACAAGTTCAAGTTCATTTATTTTAAATCAGTCCCACCCGTCCTTAATCTGGGTCTTAATATACGTATACCGTTTTCTGATCTAAAAAATTAAATCTGACATCTTGAATGTAACCACAATTATAAAGACAAAAGCTATGTCTTAATTCGCGTACGTCCATCAGTATACTTCCATGTAGTTCACTGTGCACGCTATGAACTTACTTGTGTAGTGCACAGATTTCTGACAGGGTAGAATTGTCTCAAATTGAACACGGTGATGGTGTTCCATCCATCTGTTACCTAGCCAAGATGGTGATCATTGTGTGCACTGTCGCACACTCATATTTTGACTACACCATTGGGGTTCTCTTAGTGCACTGCGTGTTATGATACTTTTCAGTGTGAAGAGACTTACGTACTCAATATAGCAAGTATAAGTGCGCGACTACAGCAGTTGAGACGCAGCCAAAGTCATATTTTACAAGACATTTGCGAACTAGCTAGCTGCCTATCCATCAACCCTAACACAGAGGTGCACTACATCTCCATGCTGTAAGTATAGTGTGCGTTCTACACACATCTGGTTAAAGGTAGAACATATTTGACTAGGCAGATGAAATAGCTTGCATGACAGACAGTCAGTTTTTTGAATTAGGAACACACAGGTATATGGAACAACTGACAGAACTAAGCAAATAATGAACAAAGACATGGGACCGGTCAGGATATTGCAGCTTTTACTTGTCCAGTAGGTTTGCTAATGAATTTTTTTCACAGATCAGTGATTTAACGTAAAGGCAGCGAAGTGAAACGGAGAAGGGAATTACATACACGTTTTGGTTGATCAAAGAACAGATGCTCTGGATCACAGATATAACAGTGCAAGCTGGTAGAATCAGGTAGCTGGTGTTGATATTATCTCATGCAGGCTGTTGTGGGTCAGCAGACCATAAAAGTCTGATATACCAGCTGTAAGAACAGAAAAAGTATGAGAAACACTTTAAACAGGGTTTATAGGTGTGCGTGTGTGATTCAGGTGCTTCTATCCCGGTTTGCTGAGTCACCGGGCCGTATCAGGATTGAACTGGAATTGAATTGACTCGGAGAGAGAAAAAGATAGAGGATGACCGTCTCACTTCAATCACTCACACTCCTTCAGTCTCCTGTACTCTGTAATGAATAACAGCACTTCAGCGAGCAGTAAATCTTCAGAGAGCTGTTCCGACGCTTCCCGGCTCCACTGGGGCTGTTTTACGGCTGCCGTCTGGTTCCTGCGCTGGCCGTAGGGAAGACCATCGATCTGAGGAAAGCTATTACTCATGCAGGTGCTTGGCTTTGCACAGTGAAAGCTGAAGCGGTGCAGAGAGCATGAAGATCATGCTAATCAGCTCTGCTACAGGGACGACAGATATGTACATGGTTTGGAGGGTTACTTTAAAAGAAAAAGTATTCCGATACAATTATTAGTTATCGGTCAAAAATGTAGTCAGTAACCTAATCTAAGTACCACAAAATGAATGTAACCGATAACATTCTGTTACTTTTCGAGTACCTTGATAACAAAGATGCGGATGATGAGAGCATTTCCACAGCTGGAGGGCAGAACTTGCACTGTACTGTGATGTTGTTCCTATTTTCTGACTTAAAGACAAAATAATGGTGAAATTTCCACCCAGTGAAGGCATTTGTTTACAGCAGAAGCCATGATAATGAATTGGAGACCGTAAGACTGCCTATATGTATACCTATATACCTTTCACCCAACACCAGAGTGAGGCTGTTAGACTCGTGAAGAGTTATGTGCACATGGTAGTAGATTGTTTTTTACTGCGTCGGCTAGTTTAACATTTTACAAGCTAACTGAATCAAATAGCTTTGCTACTTGCTGCCTCACAAACATAAAAGACATTATGGATGGTTCACGCTGGAACGTCACGCTTCCACTGTTCTTCCACTCACATCCCAACAAATGAATGATGATTCACATTAAAACACAAGTTATGTCATGAGGCCAGCAGGGTAGTGTACTGTAAAGAGTTTCCTAACATAGAGAAAGTAATACTGATGTTTCTGCTCCATCATTTCAGTCAAATGTGTTTCTATGAAGTGACGTCGCCCACGTTTCATAACGCAGTTCAACTAATAACGAAATTATTGCCAATTATTTTTCTTACTGACTCTTATTCATTTTGTTGCAGCCCTTATGCATTTTAAAATTGTAATCCTGTAAATAATCTCCCTTACTATTAAACGTTTCGGTAATTTGATTACAGCTCTTTTCTGTGACTTTAAGGTATACGGTTCCCTTTTTTTTGGATCCTAATTATGTAATGCCATTCGATGTATTCCGTTACTCTGGACATGTAATACTTTCAAAAAAGTTCTTTACATGTAATATGAAATCTTTTAGCCGTACTAAGTTTGGCGGCGGGATTTTGGGGCAGATTTTATATCAGGCCACTGATTAAAAGAACAGTCAGTAAAACCTAAAGCAAAAGCTAATAAAAGAAGTTCATTTGTTAGCATTTGAGTGCTGAATGGGTCACGAGATGAGAGACAGTGAGCGAAGCACAGTCTGACCATAAAGATCATCTTTACCCTTTCCTCACTGACGGTGTAATGTAATAGCTAGCTGTATCAAGCTGCATGGTTAAGTATTGATCATATTGGCACAAATAGAAATTTGCACCGCACTGAACATTATCTAAGAGAAATAAAACATTTTCCACAGATAGGACTGTGTGTTTATTTATAGATACAAATGCCACGCCTCCTTCACTGAGACTGACAGGTACAGAGGCCAACCTTTTCGTAGTATTTGAGTCAGTGCATCCGTTTCATAAATATCTAATCTGATGCATTAAATCTGAATGGAGCAGGAAAGCAGGAACACCACCCTCAATAGCACAGGCTGCAGACGCTAACATGCTTTGATGTAATGTTTGTGCATGGTTTGATATCCCTGAGCTGTGCGCTGAGCAGTCAGTGTGTACCTGCGTGTTCTGCTCTCTCTGCCCGCTATAGGAAATGTCTCTCATCCGTGAATGCCTTCCATCTCCATAGCAACTGTTGCTCTCTGACAGGAACCTATGAAAAACATGACTCAGACTCACTCAGACTTACCACACCAACACGATCAGCATCATCAACATGACTTGATGGTGAATAATCAGGCATCTGAATCCTCTGCTAAGAATATGCACTGAATACCGATTTCTCATTCTCCATTTAGCTTCAGTAAACAGCTTCGTTGCTTCGGCTTCATTGGGCGTTTGAATGTGAGTAGCTTTTCTCTTCATGTATAAACATTAGCAGGAACAGTGAACACATGGAGAAGCCAGATGGCTGACACAGATGTACTTTTGACTCGCATACTTTAATATTCCCCATCTCTTAACAGCTGTTAAATCATCTTCACAGTAAAGGAGCATCCACGATATTGAATTCTGCCGACTTGAAACATAACTAGTCCAACCTGAATCTGGGTGTATTAGCATGGTTTGACTTGTGTTTGGATGAAACCTTGGTGCTTTCTCTACCTCGCTGTGGTTCTTCCGGTCCACTTCCAATTGACCGCTATGGTGGGTTGATCGCAGTGAGAAAGAGGTTTTGACTCTGAATTGATTCAACTGCAGGAAGTGAAAATTGTGGGGGTTTTGTGGATATGCACGGCAAAAAGTACAAAGTGAGCCAAAAGGCAGAGCGGTACCACTGCAAATATGCCATGTGGTCTTGAAATGTTCAACAATGAACGAAACGAGGAAAATACAGGACGCGATACACAAAGTGATTAAAATGAGTTCCATGTTCAGGCGATGTTTGGGATTTCTGCATGCAAGTTTTTTTTCCAGTCATGTTATACAATAAATTACACCGCTTTCGCCGTACAAGACTCTTTTTCTCTTTCTGTTCTTTTTATTTAGGTTCAGCATGAAACCAAACTAAACAGCAAATGAAGTCAAAGGATCAATTTCACTTGCATGAACTAATTAATTGGTGCATTTTTGATGCAGCTGCGTGGTCCCAATGTTGAAGAAACACTGAAAGAAAACTGAAAGGCTGAAAATGAATAAAATATAATCATCACTCATTTCATACCAGAGCCAAAGTAGTGGTGGGGGAGACAACAAAAATATCTTATCATGATTCTCGAAGATATTTCTGCGATACATGGTATGTATGCATGTATGCACTGAAAGGAAAAGATGATTAAAATGTTATTTTTTATAAATTCACTACACAATTTTAACATCAACTCAGCTTCTCGCAAACAGTTTGCAATAACAAAAAAAGGTATCTCGCAAAAATATATTGTGCCATAATTATCGTGAAATCAATAGTATATCATCATATTAATCCATATTATCTTATCACTGGTTGAGACTGGAGGTGTGGGATCAGACGTGGGTATGGGTTACGTGGGTATGAGCCATGCCCACGTCCAAATACAGATACAGATATTCAATTCAATTCAATTGTATTTGTATAGTGCTTTTAACAATGGTTGTTGTCCCATAGCAGCTTTACAGAAATATATAAATTCCTCTGTTGTGTATAGTAAGTCCAGAACATGAGTGATGGCTAGGGAAGTCCCAGGTCTCGCATCCTTCTGGTCTGGATTTGCTTTCAGGCGTTATTTGTGCCTGGAGAACCACTGGTGCTGGATGAGTTCCACGCTCACACTTGTAACGCAGCTTACTATTTGGAAACAGGAAGATCAGAGGGCCGTGCTGCTAATTAGGGTGAGAAGGTGACACTAATGTATTCCACGTTGGACATTTGGGCAGCATAATGAGCAGACAGGCGTCCACTCTGCTTCTCGCTGGCATGAGAAAAGAGCTCCTCATTGAGTCTGGGTGGAGTGTTCGGTTTTCTGAGGATCTTTTTGATGTTAAAGAAGGAGATCTTTTTCTGCACATCTCAAAGTGACAAACAGCATTCACAGTTCTTTCTTATTTCCTCCTAATTCGCAATGACGAGTACAAATTGCTTCTTTTCGGGAACAGAATTCTGGTGATTCACCTCACGGCGGTGGAGAGGTCAATGAGCTCCAGTGCCAGAGCTTGTCCTCCTGAACTGATCCGCCTCCTGCCAAACTCCGCTATCCGGAGGGCTACTTGTTCATTCCTGCCCATCTGCTGCCATCTGTCCAGTCCTCCTGCCATTGCGGTTCTGCTGTCTCATTTGAAGTTGGCCAGCATTCTTCATGTAATAGGGTGATGGGATTTTCTCAGTGGGAGCTGGATTCAACCCAGTAGAAGCAGATCATTGCTCATTTTCTCTTCGCAATGCCTCAAAAAAATCCATCAGGAACTCTGCGGTAAACATATGGAGTTCTGCTGTTTGAATTATTGAAGTTAAAATGCTTGGTGAATGAAAAGATGTGTCCTTCCACGGTTTATTGGATTATTCACTTCGCTGTCATTCATTCATTAAGAGTGCTGAGCAGGGGGCTGCGTACATATGGAAACATGCCGAGATGCTATAAGCTCGGATTTAGGCTCTATAGTTCATCGACCACTGCAGACTCGGCATGGCCCAGCAGAGAGGATTTTCATTAAATGGCACCCATTCTGCTTTCTTCCACTTTATCACTCTACCATCAGGAAGATGACACAGGATGCTACAAAAAACAAAACAAAACAAATGATGGCACAATTTCAGCCCTACACTCCTGGGGTCATTTTTTTTTTTGCTTGCTTTTGGTCCATTTACTTACGAGGCATGGGAAAAATAACCTAAATAATCAAAAGTAAGGATTTCTCTCGGATTCAGGAATCAGCAACCAGATTAATACTACTACGGTCATACTACAAATACTACATTAATACTACTATCACTTCAGATGATAGTATGTATAGTGGAATGATACAAAAGAAAATAAATTGTTTGGTTTAAGGTAGGACACAAATGTGTGCAGTTGGCATGTTCTTTACAGGGGCAATCCAGTACAATTACAATTACAATCATAATCATAATCCATTATACCATGTCATTATACCATCGGATATAGCAGGAATAAGCAGGGTTATAAGGGAAAGATCTAAACCAGGAAGCACACAAACACGAAATACAAAATAGGAACAATGAGGAAGGATTTGGAAAATATAAGGGAAACATTGAGGGTTTAAATACACAAACTAATCAAGAGACAACAAGAAACAGGTGAACACAGTAGGGAAGCAAACTAATGACAAGACTGCGGAAGGAGAGGAAAATCTCTCAGGTAGTATTAATGATCCCAATGAGGTGCTCCAAAAATAAACATAAGCATGTGCATAACCCGACTCGCAATACTTTCATTGTGTGAATATTGACGTACATTTTGAAGTAAAGTCGCCAACTCTGTTCTTGTTGCCATTGGAGCTGATACGCAAAGGCGTTTTAAGGCTCTTATAGCCGTATTAACACCCCAGTGATGCAGTTCAGCAGCAGGTTATTGTTGATTGGCTGGATTTTTTGGATTTTTTCATTCTCTGTAATGGTTCTGATCGCTGCCTGAAGGTCTAACAAGCTTTTAAGTAACGTGAGATGGCCTGAAGTTTAGGATTAAACCCGAGAGCTCTCTGATGTCTGATTGATTTATTTTACCGTGTTCACTGAGCCCTAATGTTGGATGGAGGCTAACGGGGCATGAAAGGGCCCTGATGCCATATGTCCCCTCTGAGCCTTCTTAGCCTGCTGATGAGATGCTGGACTTGTTACAACTAGTTATATGTATTATGGTAAACTGTACACCTTTCCACCAATTTTCATGAAAATCGGTTTGGTGGGTTTTGTGCAGTGCTGCTTATAGGCAGACAAACAAACAAAAACAGACTTGGCAACAAAGCTCCTTGGCAGTGGTAAAAAAACGGCAACCAATTTTTATGGCTCAGGAATGTGCTTAATCTAACCTGTATTGTGTGTTTGTGTTTCAGTATGGACCATGGTGAAATGATCAGTCACAACATTCAGGAAGGAAGTAGACAATAATCACTCAGATGAAAGCATGGTTTATTGGAGTGCTTATATTTTTACACTTATTTTGTTTGTGTGGTTTTTTTTGTTTTTTCCATTTTACTCATTCGCCTGATGCTTTTTATCCGAAGTGACTTCTGATTTAGACAGGATCCAGCTGTGCAGATGAGGGTTAAAGGGCTTGCTCAAGGGCTCAGCAGTGGCAGCTCGGCAATGCTGGCACTCCCCTCGTCAGCTCTTTCAGCTCATGATTGAGTTATTTTGCATTTAGTCATTTAGCAGTTCAACAGTCAGGCTGATCAGCGAGGGTTAAGGGCCTTGCTCAAGGGCCAAACACTGACAGCTTGCTGGTGCCAAGATTCATATCCTCAACTAGCCAATCAGGAGTCCAGAATGCTTATCGACTGAGCCACTGCTGACAGGGAATTCCTCTTGCAGGATGCGGGGTTGCTCTTGGCTTCTCTCTCATTAACCTGCATTTATCTGGGCAATATGTTCACACTTACCCCAATGAACTCATCGTTCTGAT
Source organism: Notoglanidium macrostoma (assembly GCA_030068235.1). NCBI lineage: Eukaryota > Metazoa > Chordata > Actinopteri > Siluriformes > Auchenoglanididae > Notoglanidium > Notoglanidium macrostoma. Next base: position 1,638,259 of record JAQQZR010000001.1, read on the forward strand.
CAGAAATATTGGATTTTTCAAAGAAAGGAACTCTTTTTATCCCATATTTTATATGGCATTTATATACGATCGCATGGCTACATCAACGAAACAAGACATTGTAAACAGTCTTTCACTTACCAGCCTTTTTTTCTCTCTCAAGAAAGACAAAAAAATAAAATAAATGCGGAGTTTTGAGAAACCACAAAACTCCATTGTCCTGATGATGTCAGAAAATTGAAAGTTCCAGCTTTACCTCCGGCTGTCGCAAAGCACTGACACTGGAGACTCCTCCCATAAATGTTATATACATCTCCTTACAGAAAATATCGCCATATCAATGGTTACCCTAGGGGTTTGTTTTGTGCGTGTGTGTGTGTGTGTTTATTGAGCGTCCGCCTGTGAATGAGCAATTACTTAAGAAACGATAACATATTAGAACGTGTGAATTTAAATAAACCTGCGATTTGCAGCTGCACTACTGTCGGAAAACCCGAATTCAGCAGCACTGGGGTGTAATAGCTACCTCGTCCTGCTCTATGCTCTCTTTTCTCTCCTCTCAGGTCAGAACCGTAGCGAGCAGGCTCTAATAAAGCGTTTCAGAGGTGATGGGGTGCGCTACAAAGCCAAGCTGATTGGGATTGACGACGTGACTGCGGCACGTGGAGATAAACTCTGCCAGGACTCCATGATGAAGCTGAAGGTACGGCTCGGTGAAGACAACTGCATTTTGAAAAGCCTTAATATGAGAACAAATGAAGTGTGGAACAGAAACCCTGGAGTTTCATCATTTTTACACTGGACGTGTGAAATGAAACTCCTGGTCATGACTCGAATTCCTCATTTTTGATGATCTCTTAGAGACAAGAAGAAGTCTGTAAATTGTGTTACGGCCGTGACGCACAAGTGCCGTTGTGCTCTGAGAGAGAGCTTTGACATTTAAGTGAGTGGTTGATACTGCCTACGCCACATCACGCCCGCAGAACCATGCTGTTAACGGATGTGTTCGTGTAGAAGGAGCCGCTTGTACAATAGCACTAATCCACAGGCAGCCTGTCAACTGACGCTTTGTTCCTCTGTCACATTTCAGCCACGCTCTGACAGGTCAGCTCATTAATGACGGCTTAGCTTGATCATACATATACACCCCACAGATCAAGTGTGTCTGTGTGAGTGTTTTTTTTTTTTTTCTTTCCTTCTCAAGAGTGTGGGACGTGTTGGAAGTTTGAAAGCGTTAAAGCTTTTCTGCTTCTGAATGACCTGTTCCTATTTTTATGCCATTTCTGCCTCGCTGAAGTTTCGCAGAATCACGTCACCCCGAACGCTTTGAATTGTCTAGCTGATGAGCTAATAACCACCGTGGCGCTTTCGGGAAGCAGAGCTGCCAATTTCCAGAAAATAACAGAGGCATAGTGGAATATGAGATGTGTAACTTAAGCAACACTTACGACTCACTAATGAGCAGGCGCGGCTGGTGTCGGTGTGCTAGCAGAGCTAAGCCCCACTCTGTCTTCCTAAGATAAAAAGACATCAATATAAAAGTTTCATTTCTGGCATCCATAATCACACCCACATCAGCTTACGTGAAACTTTGTTGTTTATCATATTTGGTGTTCAGAGGAAACATGGTATAAAGCCAGTAAAGTTTTAAAGACTTCACAGACCTAACGATGTAATGCATTGCTCAACTGTTAACAGCCGAGTTATTGATTTAATATCACTGCTAATGAGTGACATTTTCCTTCTTCCTATCTTATTTCACTCATTCTTTATCATTTCCTATGCTTCTCACACAGGGTATCGCTGCTTCGGCTCGATCCAAAGGAGAGCACAAGCAGCGCGTTTTCTTAACCGTCTCGTTCAACGGCATTAAGATCTACGACGAGAGATCCGGGGTGGGTCTTGACCGCTTTCACTCTAGCATAAATGGAGTCCAATTTTTCAGTCCTTTCCCAGGACACGCTACAAACATTTAGAAAGCAGGTTGTAGGCGAGCAAGCTATTTTGTTGTTTATCATCATTTTTTCCCCCTAAGGTTTATTGGTGGTCTGATTACTGAGTCGGGATCTTTTTTTTTTTCTGAGCTGATTCAAACTTGAGTCACTAGCCATGTTTCTATTGGCAGTTTTGCTCAAAATAGAAGTGATCTTTTAAAAAAAATGCAGACTCTTCATAACGTCATGCAAAAAAGTCTGTTTCCATTTCAGTTTTGTGAAATATTGCTTCATTGACTCATCTGAAAAACCACCTCATGCGGGTGTATAGACTGTTTCACGATATTTGAGAGCGTTTCTTTTGTTTCCATGACTTGTTTTTTAGTTTGCAATTCCAAGTTGGTTAATAGAAATATGACTGCCTAATGTTTTGGGCTACTGGACCATTGGCTAACTTTATTAAACTAGTGTTTGTTGATGAAGAATTTGGAACTAGTTTTCGGATCTGTTTACTTTTGAATATTGTAACACGTCTAATCAGCGTCACATTTATTCTGTCTGTAGGAAAATCACATTGAATTGTAGTGTAGAGGTGCCAATATTTACAGTCAACACATAGCATTATTGATTTTTGGCCTGTTGCTACAGTGATACAGGAGATACGCCTGAAAACTACACTTTCCTGTTTTCTTTTGTTTGTTTGCTTCCTTGTTTTTTGCATAAAGCAGCAGTTAGATAAAATGCAATTAAAAGCCAATTTACCGAACGGGAAAGGACGCAGGACATAAAAGACGTGCATTTGTATCTGATAACGGTTGATGCTACTAAAAACTTGCTGCCTATGTGTGACTCGTGTGTTCGGTATATATTTATTTATTTTTGCTGTTTATCGGACACATTGGACATTATTTTTAACTGGAGAAAGAGTTCATGTTCATTATAAGAGTTTGGTTTACCAGATGGCTGTAGTGTATTTAACTGAATCTTTATGCAGGATTGATTTTTTTGTAATAAACTATATATATATATGTTCATTAGCTTACTAGAAATGACATGTAATTTGTATACATGTAAGTAGTAAACACTAGGAGTTAAGCAGCAGTATTTCCGTAAAGACAAGCTAGACTTTTGGCTGGTCTGAAACGGTTAATAAAACTTAATTAAACCCCACATGGACATGATGATGAATTATGTATGAGATATAGTTACGCTTAAAGAAAAAAGTGTTTAGAAACACCTCATTTAAGCTTTAAAATATTAATCTGGATTTGAAGCTCGCTGGACTGAGTCCAGTTTCATTAACAGTAATGATGGCGTCCCTGGCTAGGACGAGACTCCGTAGCGCTCTGTTAGCATGATGAACTGCTTTCCTTCTCCAGGCTGACAGCCACATAGCTCAGACCTGCTTGCATCCTCATTAATCAGAGTTAATTAACCCAAACTTCAGGGGTTTTTTTCTCCGTTAAGTGTTAGCCATCATTATAGTCATCAGTAATTTAATGTTGGTCATTTCACTATGAATGATGTCGTAATGGACAATTTCAACCCACAGGTATTACAGCATCACCATTCTGTGCATGAAATCTCCTACATCGCCAAAGACACCAGAGACCACCGTGCCTTCGGCTATGTCTGCGGGAAAGAGGGAAACCACAAGTTTATGGCCATCAAGACAGTCCATTCAGTAAGCTGCCATATTTTTCTTTACTAACAGAATTTTGTCCAGAATTTTTTTTTTTTTTATCTCCTTAAAAATCTGAGATGGAACTTGTGTTTATTTTTAAGGTGGTTATTTCTGGTTAGGGATTTTATCTACTGGTGTTCCATTGTTAGCTGGGTTTTTTTGGGGCGTTTTTTTTTTGGGAGGCTTTTCTCTTGGGTCTGAAATGATTAAAAAACACAGGCATGTTTGTTGCCCATTATTAGTGCACTACATTCTCCAAATCTAAGAATTACAAGTGTGTGCTTTTTTTCTTATAGTATCAGTCATCCAATACATCTGTCCAGTCAACTCCAGGGTGGTAAACGTAACTCTGTATCATCACACCACCATGCCTAATGATTATTTCCCTAATAACAGCAAAACACTTTTGTCAACTCTATTTTCAACACACATAAAAAAAAAACAACAGCATTTTTTATGAAAGGCTTTTAAAAGGAAGCCAGTCAAAAAATTTGTATTAGCATGATATGGAACAGTTATAGGTTAAAAATGTTTCTATGGATAACATTTGACCTTGAATTAATTACACGAAGAATAGAAAATTGAACTCTGAAGAACATGTTAAAGACCTTTACAGAATAAAAACTATTCTGGGATGTGCTGCAAAATGCTAAAATAGTATTTAGAGAAAAAACCATAACATATAAAGATGGTCCCTTTTGGCATGATATTCTTATCCACGGTCTGCTTCTTTACGGTAGGCAGAGCCTTTGATTCTGGATTTGCGCGACCTATTTACACTCATCTACGACCTGAAGCAGCGAGATGAAGGGGAGAAGAGGGCACAAAAAGCAAAGCACTGCGAGCAGGCTGTTTATCAGGTGCAGAGAAAGCATTTAATTTAAAGAATTCTTCACTCAACCATGGGAATATCTTAAATGTCAATTAGGATGTCTAGCTTCAATACTAAAGAGGCTTATTTCGTCTGAGAATAGTTGTTCTAAAAGCTTATACTTTAGAATCCACTTTCTTATCCCAATGTGTGTCACAGACGATTCTCGAGGACGACACTGACGACCCAGTGTACCAGGTAAGCGCAATGTTTTGCTAAATAGCCTGAGACTATATATAACTGAATCAGAGACACCCAACTGCAGCACTGCACAGTTCAGTGTTTTCCCTACCAAGTTATCTTGAGAGCCAAAACAATGCAGTGGTGTGCTCTTCTAGGACTGGAGCTGGTTCCTTTCATTCTCAGCAATTTTAAAGTTTTGTTTTAGTTTTAAGTCTAGCATGCTGCTATATTTAAAGTTTTCATTAGACAGCCACTTGAGTAGTTGAATTTTCCTGACGCATTATAATTTTTCCCATAAAGTGTATTGGTAAAAGCTGGAAAAAGTCAGCCAATGCACTTTACCCTTTACTCTTGAAACGCCAGTGCTCTTTCTTGCAAACTGAATACGTACAACTGTGACTTCATTTTCATAACTTAAATGGTAAGTTACCATAGACACTAATTCATGCAAATTCTAGATTCTTTCAAGAAATATCTAATTTGTTCACATCAACAGGGCTTATATGATGATTTTGGGGGAAAATTCTAATCATTTCCTATGTGCCATTATTTTAGTAGCCTTTATAAGAAGACTAGTTCAGCATATAAAGATTATTGAAAAGTTAATTGTCCTATGAACAGGACTAGGACAGTCTGGTCCTTCTAGTATTGTGCTTCTGCCAGCCAGAGATAACACTTCTTTGGCAGTCAGTTCAACTCTGCACACGGCCTCCAGCATTGGATTATACGGAGTACAAGGTGTTTGGCTCAGAACTCTGTATGGCCTACCATGTAATCTACATATGCTACAGCATAGCGGTTGTGGGGCCTCAGGACAAAGTTCCAAAGCTTTCGGAAGGTCACACTATGGAGGGTGAAATGGATAGTATGGTACTGCTGCAGTCTTCTCATCTTCTTGCTGCTCCTGGACAGTACTGAGATGAATCAAGACTCGTGCTCATTTCCTCAATGGGCAGTATTTTGTTTTAGCTACCAAACATCATTACAAAACCTGATGGTCCTGACTGGGTTGCACCATGTTTATGGGGCTGGTGAACTCTTTGCCACATTCAGCAAATCCTGGGGTTTCAGGATGTAAGTGGCAAGAAGCCTGTGAAGACCTGGGGCAGCTGCCTGACCGCACGCAGCACATAGTAGGGCTGCGACCATCCATAATAGAGTCTGATTGAAGTATATCCATCTCATGTACAGCAGTTTTATCTCAAGGAGCCCAGGCAGATTTGCCATTAGAGGTGGAATTCAATTCCTTGTATTTAAAAGTGGCCTTTTTCAAGACAACAGCTTCAGGATATCACTTAGCAGAGACCAGTACCACCAGGATAAACTCATATCCCCATCACCAACCGTGAGCCAACCAGCTCCAGGTAAATAAGTGTGTTCAAAGGGTACTTAAACTATTTGGAGTGGCATGAGTAGAGCTGGGTGGCACATTGGTGCAGTGGTTAACACTGTCATATGACAGCAAGAAGGTTATGGATTTGAAACTCCCAGCCTAATGGCCTTTCAGTGTGGAGTTTGCATGTTTTCCTGTCTCCAGTGGTTTTCTGCTGGCACTCTGGTTTCCTCCCACAGCCCAAAGACAAGCAGATTAGGTTAACTGACTACTCTAAATTGCCCATAGGTGTGAATGTGAGTGTGAATGGCTGTCGGTCTCTGTGTTAGTCCTGCAATAGATTGGCAACCTGTCCAGGGTGTACCCCGCCTCTTACCCGAAGTCAACTGGGATTGGCTCCAGCTTCCTCTGTGACCTGTGTGGATAAGTGGTATAGATAATAGGTGGATGGATGAATGAGTAGAGCTGGCATTGATGGCCCTTGTGGGGTATTAGTGATCACATTCTGGGGTGTCTTCACAATGCTTGTGCAGGGTTGACTGCCTGGGAGTGTTTAGTGCCTAACATTATGCTGGTCATATTCGTGGGTCACAACCATTTTGTGGGACTCATGTGGAGACGTGAAGGAAACCGTCCATTGCCGTGTAGGTTCAGACCTAGTACTGAGGGACAGCAGTGGAAAGTGTAAGGCCAAAATGTAGACAGATATTAATGGCAGGCTTCTTCCACTTTCTGTGATCTTTCATGACCTCAGCAACACTTTAGGTTATGCTTTGACGTCAGCTATTAGTTATTATTTTGGTGAGCAGGATTTGCCTCTTTTGTCATGTTTCTTTACTTTATTATCTCTAAACAGACCTCTAAACAGATTTGTGAGTGACCTTGAACATGCTTCCAGCTCTTACATAATTGCTGCTGCTGTATGGACATTTTTACAAAGTCTGCTACACTACACTAGAGGATCCACCTCAAGTATGTAACAGAGCAGTGCATACAGACGAGAACCAACTCCCACAAATGAACCAACTCAATGAAGATAACCAACTCCAAGAACCAAGGAAATGTTAGTCGGTTATACAGTATTCCAAGAGCCTTTTTTTGTGTGTGGATGTAAGGAATATTTAGAATAGGTGTCAGCTCATTGCCAGTTGTCATTTTGGTGAAGAGGCCCTTACACATTCTGCCATGGCTCCTGGCTATATTGTCTCACCAGGTCTAAATTTATACTCACTGCCAGTTCCATGAACCACTACTGTGTCAATGTTTCCAGGAGGTGTTACACAAGAATGATAGCTAGTTGAGTGCCAAAACGAGTAGAGGAAAATGTATACACTTTTTTTTATTCAAGAATGAGTCTGCTTGGTTCTCAGGACTGTTTTTTTGCTTTGCTTACTGGCATTGGTATCACTGTCCGTTGTGCTGAGTGTGTTTTGCCTCATTTCCAAGGGGAGGTGGTATCCATTTCATCTATGAGCCTGCCCTCACAGAACAAATCACACCACAACTACCAATCAGGAAGTGCGAACACGTATTTCCTCCAAGACACATGACATCAACCAGTTGCATCTTATCGAATTGCTTTGGATTTTGCTTTCTTGGACACCTGGCCATGGAAGGTTGTGGCATTGTTTGGATTTGAACCATGTTACATTCTAAGAGATAACAGTGCTGCATAGTGTCAAATCACATAAGCAAAATGTTTAAAGGGCTGAAAAAATGTAAATCAAGTGGTAACTTTAAGCTTTCCTTGCATATTAGCAACCACTTCAAAATGTTATGTCCACACTAATATGTCCATCCATCCATCCATTATCTATAGCGCTTTATCTGTCTGGGTTGCGGGGAAGCTGGAGCCAATCCCAGCATCTTGGGGCGAGAGGCGGGGTACACCCTGGGCAGGTCGCCA
>JAQQZR010000001.1:1658080-1683560 GCA_030068235.1 Notoglanidium macrostoma
GCCAACACAGACAAACAGCCACACACGCTCGCATTCACACCTATGGGCAATTTAGAGTAGCTAGTTGACCTAATCTGTATGTCTTTGGACTGTGGGAGGAAACCGGAGCACCCGGAGGAAATGATTTTTTTACATATAAAATGTTAACGTTTATTTGATTGGATTTGGAGAATTTTGTAATATTCTTCTTTTGCAAGCCATTGAATTAACGTGAGTGTTAATGTAATGTCCGCACAGAGTTTAGGCGGCAGGGTGAATTAAAACGTAAGGAAATCTACCTCAAACTTAATGACGGCTGGGTTGTATTTGAGAGATTTGCCCCAGGCCCTGTAAGTCTCTGCGTTATGGACGATTAGCTGAGCGGCGCTGGGGCCTGTGATGCCTCCTTTCACAAAGCCGATCACATCCTCGATCAGCTCGTTCTTTTGCTTAGCATCTGCAAAACAATTCACCATTGTTCAGAGTATTTAGTATTAAAAGATGAGTATATGCAGCTGTGGGCCATACTCACCTCTTTCCAGTTCTCCTGTTTTCTCACATTTATCGTGTGCTACTGTGAGCTTGGCATCTAAGCCTTTAGTTATGGTACCTGAGAGGCCCAGAGAAACGCCAATGCAGTTACTTACATCCCGCGTCTCCAGTTCTGAGTAAAAAACAAACATGTTTGCAATTTTTACTTTCTGAATCTGAGAAATTCTTGTGCGATTTTTAGGATATTGAAGATTCAGGCTGTTAGTAAATGGATATCATGAATTTGCATTATATTTATGCATTAGGTGAATGCTTTTAACCAAAGCAGAATCAGTTGTATCGCCAATAAAAATAATAATAATAATAATAAAATAATAAAAAGAAAGATTTAAACTCACGGTGGTTCTAATTATTAGTCTACTGCCTAATATATTGCTAATATAGCAACCAACAACATTTAAGTGACAAACAAAAAGCAATGTTTCATGTAAAAAAAAAGAAAAAAGGAAACTAACCCGGTCGCATAAGTATGCACACCCCTTAATTAATGCTTTGTGAAGGCTCCTCTTGCTTGTAATCCAGCACTCAAATCTCTTTGTGTAAGAAACCACTCAATTATTTATACTGTTAAAGGTGCAGTCAGTGATTTTATTCCATACACTTTTTTTTTTTTTTATCAAATTAAGCAAATATCTCCTCACGGTCCTCTAGCTGTCCATTCTGTGTGTGCTGAAAAAACATCCAGTGCTCGTACACAGCCCTGACTTTGTAAATGTGGAAACAAAGAAAGTGGCATGGAACGAACCACGCAACACAATTCCAGCCAATCACAGGACAGGGGGGAGGGGTGGGATTAGGGGAGATGGGGGTTTCATTGCTAGTGTCACTGCCTCAGCAATGTGCTTCCAGGAATTTAGGGGACGGAGCTTCTGAGGGAGCACTAAAGGATTGGTATGTGCTGTCGAGTTCAAATGTCAACAATCTTTCTCCAGAATTTTATATTTATATCATTTTGGCAGACGCCTTTATCCGCTTTTAGCAATTTCCTGCGGGATCAATAAAGTTTTCTGATTCTGCTCCAGAGCGACTTACATGCATCTTATTTTTTATACAAGTGAGCAGTGACCTTGCTCAAGGGTCCAGCGGTGGTGCTGGGATTTGAACTCACAACCTTCCAATCAATCATCCACTGTCTTAACCACTGAGCTACCACAGACCCTACTGAACTGTTTGTGTTAGCAGATGTTTGTCTGAATGTCCTTTACTAACAGTGGTGCTGTGAGCTGTCCCTTACTCTTTCTTTCCATGACCTTTTTGTCGAGCACCAATACGTAATCCAGAATGCCTCCCATGATGCCTTGCGTTACATAATGAGTGCCATATTCACTGATGAAGCGTGAGTAAGCGCCAAAGTCATATTGCTCGGGCAGCTCCATGAGCGACTGCAACAGGTCTTCGTCCAGCATCAGATCCCGACTCCTCAACTTAAACTGTGCTGTTTCCACCGTCGAGAGCAGCCGAACAAACTGTACTTCCTGCAGTGACAGAGAGAGAGAGCGAGAGAGAGAGAGAGTGACAGAGAGAGAGAGACAGAGAGACAGAGAGAGAGAGAGAGAGAGAGAGAGAGAGAGAGAGAGAGATTTCCCCTTGATGATAAGATGATAAGTGTGTGGTTTCTGGAAATATCAGATGTATGACACAGTTCCAGGAACTTGCACTTTAAACAAAGCACACACACAGTAGAGTCATTCTGTCCTCCTGCCCAGGCAAGCTGAGCAGCCTCTCATTATGTTTCTATTCAAAATACACAGAGGTTTCATCGTACTTCTATTATATTTTGTCACATACTGTACATACAGTCCATTATAAGTGCTACTGCTGGTTAGAAATTAGCCTGCACGATACTAAAGGCCATAGAATTGATCAATAAAAATGCTTAAAGTGTTCTTTGCATATTGAGATATGCAAAGAATGATGGAATTATTAAAGAGGAAAACACTCTGAGTCATGCGGTTATAGGAAAAGAATCAAGATCATGGTTAATGTTCCTCTTACAGTTTGAGTATACCACACAAGTTTGCAATAATAATTATTTACATGTCACATGTGTAGTTACATTTAATCTTGTGGAACGGTGGTAAAAATCATTGTTTCCTGTTATCACGTACAAGAGTAGCTTAAAACACTTGTTCCTGTACAAACCTGTCTTTTTTCACTTAACAAGCCAAAAATAAAAATTGCAGAGCACAAACCACAAAAAATGAACTCCGCTGTCCTGTGTCAGGATAACATTGCCAATGCAGACTCCTTCTGTAAATGTTAAATAAAAGTCTCCTTACAGAAAACAATTTTTTTTCAAATCATTCATAGGGAGCATCTGCCATACAAATCTTTCTGTATATAATGTATTTGTGTAAAGTGAGTGCCATAATATATTGCAAATCTGTGATTTGCAGCTCCACTACTGCTGTTTAACACTTTCTGACCAATCAGAATCCAGAATTCAAAAGAGCTATGGTATAATAACGCTTAACAAATGATACACTGTGTAGTCCTATTTATTAAATCACATATGTGACTATGATAAGAGCATACTGAAAAAGTGGCTTTATCTTTAAACAAAAAGGTTAATATTAAGCACATTGTACTATACCTTACTGTCATACTGTGATATGTTTGTCAACAGTGTCTCTGCATTACTCCCAGACAGTCCAGCTTCCACGTACATAATGCCAAAAGTCACACCAAAGTTGGAGGAAGACTCTGTTTTCCGAGCATTTAATAAGCTCGCAGCATCATTGTATTCCTCTATTGATCCCTGGCTGAGAGAATGTGCCTGGAATGTCACCAAATAAAACCATAATTAAGCCAAATCAAATCAAGATTGGATCTTGGAACAGCATTCAATCTAATCCTATCTGAGTTATTCATATGCGTATATGTACATATATAAAGATGACCTTTGAGCTTAGTCATTTAGTGGAACCTGAGGTGATATATGTGAAAGCAGCCTATGAGATGATCTGAGGGGTGCAAGCATCCTGTGCAAATAATGTCTTATTTGAGATGGTTGTTCAATGCAATCACCATACAATTCCAGCTGAAATCTGATTGGTTATCCATCCATAATTGGAAATCCACTTTCATGTTATCACAATGATGCGTACACCAAATCTCAGCCAAATCTGACTTACAGTTCCTGAGAAACAGCCATTTGAAGTTAACTTCACCCCAATTTGCATACACCTTCAGAATCTGATCTGTAGCAGCCGTATTGTCAACTAATCTTAACTTAATTTAATATGAAACTGTGGGAAAGAAAGCGATTCCAGTAAAAAGGTAGTAAAAATGACAACTTTCTTTATTATGTCAGTGTTACACTGCTTTAAATGAAAGGTTTTTTAAAGGTTCTATATAGAATTACAGCAAAGGGTTATCAAGTTCATTTTCTGTGCAAAAGTCTTGAGCCACCCCTCCCTCTCATTTCTTTATATTTTCTATCTTCAGGAATAGTTCTCCAGGTTTCTTGAAGCTCTTCTTTGAATGTTGGCAGCCTTTTGTTCCGTTCTGTCAAGATGCTTCAATAATGTTGAGATCCAGGCTTTGGGGAGGCCAATCCATGACTGACAGTGTTCCATTAAGGTATGCTGGAAGCCTGGAGAACTATTCCTCAAGACTACATTTAAAAAATAAAAGAAAGTCTAGCTCTTTGGAAGCAGAATATGAAGAAATGAGGGATGGCTCAATGATGCTTGCACAGTACTGAATAGCACTTTTTGTACACTAAGATCCAATGAACCCTTCAAGAAATATTAACTGGGAAAGAGTGTAGTACACATTATCGGTCGCGTTTCGTTCGTTCATTCGTCTTCAGTAAGCACTTTATCCTGGTCAGGGTTGCAGTGGATTCTGAGTTTATCTCAGGAACACTAGGCATGACGTGGGAATACACCCAGGATGGGACACTAGTCCATCACAAGTCAACATGCACACACATTAATAACTGGGGCAATTTAGAGTCACCAATCCACCTAATGACATGCTTTTGGAGATGGGAGAAAACCAGAGAACCTGGAAGAAACCCATGCAGACACAAAGAACATGCAAAATTCCAGACAAACAATAACCCAAACTCAGGATTTATCCAGGAACACTTCTCACTGCACCAACATGCTGCCCGCCAAGAACCTTTGAGACTTTGTATTTGGTATATGCTTACAAGTTCTTAAGGGTTCATCGGATATTTCTACTTGAAATCCTTCCAAGTACATGAAGGAAACACCCTGGTGTATGCTTCTACATAAAACTTGTAAGACTACCCCCAAAGGGGCAACCAATAAACACTTAAGGGTTCTACGATAAACTAATAATAGAATACCTTCCCATAACATAAGCACTCCCAAGTACCATAAATACACTACCAAACAGGCACATATATATAGTATATCACAGTGCTGATTTGATACACATCTTACACCCTCTGCTACAGAGCAAAAAGTGTCCATATGGCCTAAACAACACAGTATACATTTTGTTTTTCATGCAGTGTGTCTACGTACCAACAGACGATATGATAAGAAGTTATACGGCTTCCTGAAATATTTCTCATCATCACTATAGTGAAGGTGTTCGCAAAAGGAGTTATATGTCAGTTCCCTCCACTCTCCATTGTAGATGTAATCACACACACCTCCGAAGTATTTTGGGTCCAGAGCATGGCTCACAAAAACGTCTGACAGAGCATTATAGCTGGAAAAGTGCAAGTGTTTATATCGTTACTTTTCATTACAGTTTCATTACAGTTGTATTTGTACTACAGTTGTATTTGTCAGGGGCTTGTATGAAAACAGTAGCTAGTGTAAATTTTTATACATTCACAGTGCTTTGCAGAAGTATTCAGCCCACTTAAAAGTCATTAGATTCCAGCTAGTATGATTATTGCAAAATAATATACACTTAAATCATTCAAAATGCATTATTTGTCAGACTGAAAATGCTATTTGGATATATATTCAACCCCTTATGTCTGGTAACTGGTAGAGAAGCACCTTTCTCTGCAGTAACAGCTTTAAGTGTGTTGGGGTAACTTCCTACCACTGCACACTGTTTGGAATTATCTTCCATTCTTTCTGACAGATTTACTACAGGTTCTTCAGGTAGGTTTTCTAATAGTGATTCAGATTCTCAATGGGATTCAGATCTGGACTTTGAGCCCCTGTACAACATACACCTTTTTATTTATACCCACTGCTGCATTGCTTTGGACTTGGTTCTCTTGGAATATCCCCCTGTATTTTGCTCCATCCACCCTTAAATTTTGACAAGAAGCCCAGGTTCTAAGGATGAAGAGCAGCCCTCGGGCATGATGTCACCACCACCATATTTCACTGTAGGGATGTGCTTTGAAACTTTCCCAAATACCGGATCTCAGTCTTGGTCTCATCATATCAAAAAACTCAATTTTAACTAGTTCATTCTTGTGCTTTCATCCGGCTCTTCTTGCACGACAGTTTCTTTTTAGACACCCTCCCTTACAGTTCTCAATTATGCAGCACTCTTGAAACTGTTGTCAGGTAACTCTCAGCTACTGTACTCCTTCAGAGTGACTGTTGGCCCCTTGTGTCTTTCTTCACCAGTCTCTTGTTTCTGAGCTGAGTTTTGAGGGACAGTCTTGTCTAGGTAGTGCTAGGAAATATATTATAGCTGCCAGTTTACCAGAACGCTAACTATTATTCCTTTAATCCTACCCCTGTGTGGCCTTTTGAGCTCCAGGGATGGAGAGCATGCCGACACACTTGGTTTCCGGGGTTTTCGTGTCCTCGCAGTTGTCTTCATCACTGCCACGCTGACAGTCCCAATCACCATTGCAGCGAAGATGCTGACTAATGCATCGGCCTGCGTGGAGTGGACATGTAAACACACGTGTATGTAAATATACCAGTTCTCTAGTTCCCAAAGGTACGCAAATCAAATTGTTGACAGTTTGATTGACATCAAATACAAGAAAAACCAACACTGGATATAATGTTTAGTTATTCAGGAGAGAGAGTCTGACTATTGAATGGAGACACTGACCTGTTTCAGGGCAAGCGTACAGATCTCCACATTCATCCTCAGGATCACACTCGCCCTGAGGCGGACACAATTTCTCATCCCATTGGCTGTGCACACAACCCTGGCCTCCGAACTGCGATTGCCGCTCCACGTACTGAAAACGCACCTGTTAACACAAACAAATGCATCAGGCAGAATGTCTACATTATATTACCTACACTGGGTGCAGCACAAGAACCCTGGATCTGTATGCTGTAGCCCAGCCGACAATGCTTGGTTCCTAGAACGTTCTGTGAACATTATTTTCTTGCTCACTGGAATGTTCAAGGTTTGTTTGGTTGTCCTATTGTTTGCCAGGAAAGTAAATATAACATTAGTTTTTGGGTGCATATTTTGGTTTATGGAACCTTCACCTAACGTTGTCTTAACATTTGCAATGTGAGAACCTTTGCAGAAGTTTTCTGTTTGGTTGTACTAATGTTCCTTTAACCATCCCTGCCAACCTCGGTGCAAAGTTCTAGAAACCTTCTCATATGGTTGTGTGAAAAAATACCCGAAACACAACCCATTAGGAACATTGTATAAAAAGCAATGCAAGCATGAGAGAACATTTGAGTTTTTAGATTCCAAAACATTTGAGGAATATTCCGATGCATAAATAACCTGGAGAGAATGTTCTCTACACCTTGGGAGAAGGTTCCTGTAAAAAAACAACTATAGGAGAACCATAAGCTAATGTTAGTCCAACGTTTTGGGCTTGCTGGGAACAGATTTTAGTCCTGCTGTCCTGTGTCACCCAGTGGAGTAAGGGTTCCCTTCTGAGTCTGGTTCCTCTCAATGTTTCTTCTGTATGCAGTTTCAGGGAGTTTTTCCTCACCATTTCTTCATTAGGAATCTAAACCTGCATGTATCATTTTAGTAGAAATCCAACAGAAGATTCTTTTTTTGATTTACATCAATATAAGCAACCAAATATGAATTTTAAAAGTGTATCTGTCTTGTTTAGCCAAAACTGGAAAAAACACAGTTAGCCCAAATGTAGTTGATCTGCTAACAGAGAACATTCACATTACAAAAAGAGTTAAATAAAGTACTCCAAAGCTTGCAAGAAATCTTGTAAAAACCAGAAAGCATAAACTCTTCTGTCTCTTCCAGTTTGTTCATTAGAGATCTAAAGCTGCGATCTGATTTCTGTAAAGCTGCTTTGTGACAATATCTAATATTACAAGTACTCTATGAATAAAATTGAATTGACGTCTGTACAAGTAAACATGCCCCTGCCCCAACTATTTTGAGACCTGTAGCAAGCATCAAATTTGAGATGTGCATAAAATTGTAAAATTTCTCAGTTTGAGCATTTGTTATGTTATCTATATGTTCTGTTGTGAATAAAATACTGGCTCACGTGATTTGAAAGTCTTTTAGTTTTCATTTTATTCAACTTTAAAGAAAGTCCCAACTTTTCTGGAATTCGGGTTGTATTATTATTATTATTATTGCTCATAAGACAGTAAATCAAATTTAAGCATAAAGAAATCGACTTCGTGTATTTGCTATATTTTTATATGAGTTTCCTTTTCAAAAGAAATTGAATTTAAGTATATCTACTCTCATTTTAGACATAAAAAACAAAGCTAAACAAAATAAAACTTAAATAAGTATAGGTGCAATGGTCTTTCTGCAGGTATGCTGTGGGAGGCAATGCTAATATGTCTCACATCCTCATGCTAACATTAAAAATATCTGTTCGTTGAGATTTAAAGCTGTAAAGCTGCTTGTTTAAATCATAGACACGCTTTCTTGCCAGATAGATGAGAGAACAGTGGTGTAATATATCAGGCATGATTTTCCGAGCATATTTAAAACCCATTTGATTGCGCAATCTAATCTTGTTTATGTAAAATAAGCTTGTCTTCTTGTTCTGGTAACAAATCTGACAATGTTTTTTAAGAATGGACAAATCCAGGATCATGTCAAATTGTCAATGATCTGCAGGTAAAGCATAAAAATAGATGGGTCTTTGCAGTTGGAGGACTGTAAACATTACCGAGTCAGTAGTGAGTGTAACTGGTGTCAGTTCCTGTCTTTACCGTTTTGTCTGTGCAGGAGTTGCATGGCGTCCATGGCGTCCAGCTCTTCAGCTTACAGTCAATGGGAATGGGAGACTCGGTACCTCGAGTTCTTCTGGAAGAGACCTTTGTCCTTCACACAGAGACACAGACGCATGTCAATGCTTACTTCTTCACAACAGGATTAATAAACGTGTGCTAAGCATAAATAAAGTACATTTTGAGATCACCAAGCTATATCTCCTCTTTGTGTTACTGACGTACATCTGAGATTAATTAATAGCATACCTTTTTTATTTTAAAATCCATTTTAAAAATGTATATATTTACCCAGCTATTTTTTTCATTTGAATTAATTTGCATCGGATTTCATTGATAAGTGTTATTTGATGAGTTCAGTACATCAGCTACGACAGTAACAATTAGCAAACCACATGACTGTATCAGATCAGAGATAACAGAAGAACAGTATCCAAGATGGCCGTTCCCGTACCTGTTATGCGATGAGCTCCGGAAGAAACCAGCGGACAGTGCAAACTGGCTGACACAAAGCAGAGACAAAATAACACAAGACCTAGAAGCAAAAAACTGTCTCATGGTTGAAACGGCTGGTTTTCAGATGATCGCTAAAGTTAGACCCGATTCAGAGACACTTGTCAATATCGTTAAATTATTAACAGGAGGTAAACAATCTGCTCAGTTTGGGAGCACATGTTCCTGTAAATCTCCTCCTCCAGGTAAACACTCAAAACACACACAAGTCTTTCATGAACAACAACCATTGAACAACACACACACAACAGTTTCGTAATTAATTTTACATTTGCCAGCATTGCATAAAGTGGGACATTTCAGATGCTTTGGTTTGACTGCAAACTGTTTTAGGCATGTGTTTTATAAAAGTGTAAATGCATTGATCTCTCCAAGCACTGCTGAATTGTGGACTGTGACTGGTCAGAAGGTGTTCATTCATTTTCTATAACAGCAGCTGAGCTTTATCGCTTCAGAACGAGTCGGCTCTTTAAACCGGTTCATTTAGGTGAATCATGGTGAGCCGACTGACAATTAGTGCTCTTTTTAACCCCCCCTTTTTTTTAAACCCAAAGATTCTTTTATCTTGCGCTGTGATTCAATAAAAAGGTTTCTGTGAAAACGTCTGAGTTGTTCATTAGTGTGTATGGAGAGTGCTCATTTTATTTAAATATTTTTAAACCCATTTAAAAGTAATATTACTTTGTTCATCAGTAAGATTACATGAAACACACAGGAGCATTCACTAGTCATAAGATCGCAAACTCTCCAGATTAGAGAAAAAATGCTAAGTTGTTTGGGAGCCGAAAGAGTCGACTCGTAATGGTGAGTTGATCCAAATGATCCGATTCAGTGAAGTCTAAAAATAACCATAATGACACCAAAATATCTGGGTTGACTGACATGTTGTTGTGCTAGAGGGGAAAACTGTGTACACGTCGTTTTATCCATACTATTTCCAAAAATGGTTTTATTTCCCCCATTTATTTAAGCTGTAGAAAAATATCCCAAACCCCATCACGAGTCACTGCGCGTTCACGGGACCTCTCTGGCGCGCGCGCATTAATTGGAGACGGATGGTGCCGTGCACGAGCTTTGAGTGGTTTGTTAACGAAGGCGTGGAGGTGGTGTGACCTTCTGCCCCAAACCCTGGTTTTCATCATCATTGGTATATGAAGAGAGGAAGTGAAAATGGTAAGGAGACTTTACAAGGGTTTAGTTGTCAGGGCGTTTTATGATCTTCCTCCAATTGCTTTTTGCTTTTCCTGCAGCTTAATTGGCTTTACCGTTTTATCGTATTCAGTTTTTGCTGAATATTTTATTGTTTTTAAATGCGACACTAGCAGCTACCTGTTGTTAATTTTTCTAATAGCCAGAAGCAGTGGTTTAATGTGGATATCTATTACTGATAGCCCACACACGCACACGCACGCGCGCGCGCGCACACACAAACAAACTTCTATAAATAAAATCAGGGTTTTTACTGACTTTTTTTTTTCTAAAGTGAATTTGAAACATATTTGAAGGCATATCATGCAGAATGGCTTTTAAACTCTATAAGTTAGTATAATAAGCAATATTATACAAATTTAAGGGATTAGTCACACATCTCAAAATATATAATTTTATATCCTTCTGTTTTTCTAATGTTTTGGTGTCCATGGATTCCTTTTGAAATTGATCACTGTATCTTTGACAGGATTACATTGGGATATTATATTTTTTATTATTTATACTCATATTTTGGGGGAAATTATTTGAAGGTTATCTCACTGTTTTGTATCAATGTAGGCCTGTTGACTAAAAAGGTTTGTATGAAAAATGTAATGCTTTTGTACTCTACATTTGGAACCACGTCCTAGTATGAAGGCTTTAGTTTCTTGCATGCAGAACTTGCAGAATTGTGCTTTCCGTGTCTTTGGCCCTTGCTGTAACCACCCTGGCTTGTAACTTCAAATTTCCAGCTAAATTTAAGTTGATTCCTCTACTAGGTATGATTTAAAGTGATGTATACAGTCTGATAATCATTTGACTTTGTATAAAGCACAAGTCAACTCCACTGAGACAACACATTTGACACTTCAGTCTCAGTCCTCGCACAAGCCACTCAGACAAAACCTAATTATATTTGTTTTTATTTAAGATTTCAAACTTTGCAAAGAGAAATGTAACATTTAAAAAAAAAAAAAAAAAAACATTTAAGCATTTCAGTGAAGATTGAATAAATATCTAAAGTGCTGTTTCAACTGTTTCCAATTCGCTACAGGAGGCTGCTGTTGATTTCAAGTCCCTCCGGGCCAAATTTCAGGAGGGGAGCCAGCTGAAAGATAGGCCTGTAGTTCTGGACAAACCAAAACGCTTCCCACCTATACTAGGTCGTGCCAATTCTTCTTCTTATCCTGCTGTGGAAGACAAAAATCCAACTATCCTACCCTTTAACTTAAGAGATGACCAAAAGGTAGTATCAGTCAAACGGCTCAATGCGGTCCCGTCTTGTTTTTTCCCTCCTGACACAAATGATGTTGGAAGTGGTGTTGCAAGACGCTCACTCAAAGATCGTCACTTGCCTCTTGTGCTGCCTGCACCCTCTTCCTTCTGTTCTAACAATGCAAAGCAGGAGGCCACCACTTCCTCCAAGCTGGTTACCTCGCCAATCAAGTGCAAGAAGAAGGCCATGCCGACACCGTTCAAGCCTGCCAAGTTTTCCAAGTCCATTAAGGAGATTCTGGAAAATGCAGAACATCCTGAAAGCAGTAAGCCACGGTCTGAACGTTATGCTGCTGAGAATGGATTCAGCCCTCAAAATGGGGGGTCAAACCCGGGGTCAACCTGTCCGAGCCCAGAGCAGCCATCAACACCATCACCTACATCTGAAGATTCATCCAACAGCAGTAGCATTCCTCAGGTCCTCAGCACTCTGGAAAAAGCTAAGAAAAGGTTTTCGCCCAAGAACCTCCTGGTCTATACCCGACCCAAGAGCTTTTACTCCAGTAAAGGACCGATGGAGAGCCCTCCACCTCCTGTCGAGTATGGAAACCTTCAGGGTGATGCAGAATCTTCATCTCCAAGGTCAGGGTATCAACCCGCCAACTCGCCA
Source organism: Notoglanidium macrostoma (assembly GCA_030068235.1). Classification (NCBI taxonomy): domain Eukaryota; kingdom Metazoa; phylum Chordata; class Actinopteri; order Siluriformes; family Auchenoglanididae; genus Notoglanidium; species Notoglanidium macrostoma. The sequence continues at coordinate 1,670,303 of JAQQZR010000001.1, forward strand.
ACCTTCACTGCCCAAAATCTGCCACAAACCAATGGTATACATCATGGTAAGTTCACCAAATGAAGCTATATCTTGGGTACCTGGAGTGGAGAGTTAGTTCACTGAATACTTAACTAAAAGCATGGTAATGTGCTGTTCCCCTGTAAGCATTGCCTTTTCAAATGGCAGGCTTAATATCTATATTTAGCATATTCTGATTACTGGATTGACCAAACCCAGTGGTATTTGCTGCACATTCTGAGAACATTCTGTTACTGAGAACAAGAGAACATTGTCACTTGCTTAACAGCCAAATTATGTGTTTACCAGGACTTGTTTTGTACCTGAATGGTGATATGAAACCAGTACAGCCTTGTGCCCATCTCCCTCCTATTATTAAAGCCCTGCCAGACATAACCTCACTAGGAACTCTACCAAAGAAGCCACTGAGACCACCACATGTGGATTTGAGCCCCTACAGGACCCAGAAGATGGGAAACACAACAGAAAAAGCCTCCATGAGTAAGTTCTTTGTCTGAGAAAGACAATCCAGAGCTTGTTTATTCAAAGGGACGTTGGTCTTTTAAATCTAGAATTATTGTCTTTGGGATGGTTTGCTGGTTTTTAAGTTGTCAAAATTTAATGAGCACCAAGTTGTAGACTTGCACCTTATGTTAGAGATGATAAGGAAGTAGTAGTTCATTGGTGCAGGCTTTGCACTTCTTTCCAGATGGTTGTGAGTGCAAATTCCAGTACTACGAAGCTGTCATGGTTGGGTCTTTGAACGAGGCCTTTTATCCTCACCTGCTCAGGTGTATCCTGTTTCAGTTGTACGTCACTTTGGCTAAAAGTTTTACCCAATTTAGGTGTTGAGCGCGAGACCGAAAAGAGTTCTCCATCCATAATTGTTGTGCTGCTTAATAATTCTTTACAACCAGCTGTCCATTATGTTGCATGAAGAACACTTCCTTTACACCACTATAGGAAAAGTTCTAAAGGTTTTTGTTGTTCCAGAACTAGTTCCTGGTTCAGACGGTGTAGCTGCTAAAGCTGTGGCTGCTGAGAATGCACCAGTGCTTCCACCTCCTCAGTTTGATGCTCCTCACTTCCTAGATTTTGCCAGTTCTGTATTTGAAGCCTTAAACACCAATGCAATAAATCTTGCTGCTCTGGAGATGGAGGCTGCAGAATTTAGTGCCCCACCACCGGGATCTGAAGAGCCAAGTAATGGCAATCTTCACAACAAAGTGATCCAGAAGCGTGATACAGGTCCTGCAGAACCGACAGATGGTAATCTGCCAGGATCCAGTTTAGGGCAGGAGGCTAATTCACAGTCAATCACAGCACTTGAAGCTCAGCTCGTGGAAGCTGTGACTGCTGAAATCTCAATGAGCTGTCCGCAGAACTTTCTGACCGATTCCTGCACCAGCAATGAACTTCCATCTGAACCGAGGTACGTTTCCATCTCTTTATGTTCACTTCCTCTGCTAGGATGTTAACAAAAACTCTTAATGTATGCATTTGTTGTTGCATATTGTAGTAGTTGTGATTTGGGATGTCCATTTAATTCTATTCATTACCTGGAGTGTGTATTTCTGCTTCACACTGTATGACATGGATCGTGATGAGCATGATGTATAAAAATTTTATATCGTTCCCACATGTTGCGATATTCTGTGATTTGGTATTGTTCAAACTGTAAGATTTAAGGGGTCACTAGGACATTCAAGCACAGAAGCCACACCTCCATCACTGGGACTGACAAGTGTAGAGACTACGCCTCCTTCACCGGGGACTCTGGTGTGTAGAAGTTGTACTTGCTTCGCTGGACTGACAGACACTAAGGCAACACCTCCTTGACTAGAACTGACATACAGAGGCCACGCCTTTTTCAATGGGCTGGATATGTTTGGTGCCACACCCCATTTACTGTTCCTGATGGGCACAGAAGCCACACCTCCTGCAGTGGAATCAGGACCTAAGATTAGCTACGGCCATGAGATGAATATTGACGTTAAATGTTCTTTTGTGTTATATTGGATAAAGTTGATGAAAGTGTTGTTAAAATGCTTGAATTTGTTAAAATTATCCTAGATTAGCGCAGAGATGGCACTCCTGGTTAGTGAGGGTATACATTGTGAGATCTTTTCCCCCCAGTATGATCCACCGGGACGATCATTACGAAGTCTCTGACAATGTCTACGAAGAAGTGGAGTCAATCAGCAAATTCACTTTTGGGCAAAATTCACGCAAATGGAAAGGAGCTCCAAAGAGTAAGTGTTGAGGCCACCCGTAATCCTAAAGGGGCTAAAATTTCTGTTGCTGATCATTTCTGATGTTTGTTTTCAGATCCCTATGCTGAGTCACCAGCTGTGAGTCAGATTGCATTCATATCCTCTGAACATATAAATGATCAGAGGTGAGTTTTTTTTTTATCCTTCTCATTATTACAGAAGGAGGACGCACGCAAGAGTGTATGGCATGTCGTACAATGGTATGTAGTGTTTGTTGCTGTGATTCAGTGAAAAATCTGCATCTTGAAAATGATCAATCTAATGAACTTCATTGTTCTATTTTTAGTATAAAAAAAATATATATATATTTTTAATTGTATCTCTATCTGCAGGACAAGTGTGAATTCTGAACCCAGTGTGACTCCTCTTGCCTGGGACAGGTACTACACTTTAGTCATGAATTTAAAAAAAAAAAAAAAAAAGGATGGCTTTCCATCTTTTTCATAGAGATTTGCGAGATTGAATGATGAATGCTGGCAAAATAATTTTCGGTTGGGCTGGGAAGTGGTTTGAGTCACATGCTCAATTCTTCACAAATTCGATTAAAGATGTTTCATACCAACTCCTTCTGGACCAACTGTCTGCCTATTGGCTACATGAGCATGCAGTGCAAGAAACACGTGACGTTCATCTTCCCAATCTTTTGAGTTGTCCATAGCAACAATAGTGTGTATGTTAAACGATGACACAGTGTGTCGCTGAAGTCTTGACTCTGATTTGCCAGGAGATGTTTTTTTTTCTTAATATATTTTCTATAACAGCAGCTCTGATATTACGGCTACAAACATTAATGCGCTCTTTCTAATACGTTATTGTTTCTTTAGTAACAACGTACACGGGGACTTGTATGGAAGTCTCAACATAAACGTTTTTATTTCATTTTTAAAGGGTGTAATTACTGAACAGTGACATTTTCTGCAAGATGTTTATTTAGCAATTATGGAAGGAGTCTCCAGTGTTAGTGCTTTGTAACGGTCCGAAGTAAAGCTGTAACTTGCTCTGGTGTTTTTCATGTGAAGTGTTGGAATATTAGATGCATATCTTATGTACTATCGTTACAGTGTGAGGAAGGAGCACGCGAGCTCTGACCACCATGAAGAGAAGGAGGCACGGAAGAGAGAGAAGCAACGTCTGGAGCGAGAGAAGAAGGAGCAGAAAGAGAAGGAGAAAAAGGAAAATGAGATGAAAAAGAAGTTTAAAGTGAGTAATTCTAGAGCAGAGATCCAGTAATTAATGCTTTGTGAGTTATCACACCTCCTTAAAGCTGATTTAATGGATGTTGGTCTGTTTTAAAAATTAAATCTTTACCCATGCAGTCCTTTTGTAGGAACATCCAAGCAAACAGAGATCACAGTTGTAGATCTGAGTGAGTTTTTAAATCTAACCGCCTGTCCTGTGTTCAGGATGTCACACAAACAAAGTATGCCAGAGAAATCTAAATTATTACCTGTCACACAGCAAAGCAGGCTCAGCATGCTTTTTCAAATCCTTTCAATTACTCGAGACTTGAACAGTACAGAGCTGAAAAGCTGCAGCAATGTTCACGTTTGAGCTCATTCCTTGTTCTGTCTTCATTTTTGTTGACTGTTCTGTAGTAGAAGCTATTATTACCATCAGCGGTTGAAGAAACTGGTGGTTTTAATTTATTGTTTGGAGCCAAGGACAGTTAGAGATCTAGTACTTCATGTTGACTTTACTAATGTTGAGAAGGATAAAAGCGGTGCCTGAAGTACTTTGTAAACCTCCCTACATTTTCCCCAAACTTTAAAGACTCTAGACTTGTGTGGATACCATATTACTCTGCTGCTCTCGGTTCTCCCTCTGCCCCAGTAGATCACCGGACAGGAGGAGCCAATGTATCACGCTCGAGTGCTGCTGGCCAGCAAACTCCGCAAACATGACCTGCAGGTGAAGAGCGGAGACACGGTCAGCATCATCCGCACCACCAACTGCCCCAAGGGCAAATGGCTGGCCAGGGACTCGCAGAACAAGTGTAAGGAAAACTGCACCTTCACCCAGGCTCTTTAATGCAGTGGGCTTCAATTACAGCTCCATGTACTTTCTCCTCAACCATACAGTGGATGTCGTGTGGTGATTGGGGAGAATGGGCTAGAAGGTGGAAACTGGCAAAATTGGTAGAAAATGGAGTAAATCAGTCTCTCATGTGGTTATAGCAATGTGGTTTTGCTATTAATAAAATAATTTGCCACTTCATTTCCAAAATGAAACTCATTAGTTACACAAACAATGAAACTTCTTCCCCAATAACCAAGCAAACTCAAAGAAGCCGAGTGGTGGTAATCTGAGGGTTAATACCGCCCCCTTGTGGAGAATCTTTGCCCTTTCCTTTAATATGAGCAGAAATGAAAACCATACTGTATCCATTTTAACAAGCTTCTGCGGTGCATCTTCTGTTATTGTGCAATGGTGTAACGTGTGTGTGTGTGTGTGTATAGATGGCTATATTTCAGTGATGAATGTGGAGCTGAATATGAAGGAGATGTTGGAGTTGGGGAAACGAGCCTCGCAGGCTATCGGGAGAGGACACGGCGAGGCCGACACACTCAGTCTCAGCAGCAGGTGGAGGATCAGCCACACACACGCGCACATCACCATCCTACTGATGTGTATGCTTTATTAACACATCACTGGGGGTTTGACTCCGCCTCGTCCGGACAATATAATACACATCTCGAGAAACGGTATACTTAAGCGATATCGCATGAGAGGGAATGCTGTAGTACTGAACATCAGCATGGAGATGATCGCAGCTGTACAGCAGTGTAACCTCCTGTGACGTTGCTTTTATACAACAGTTCAATAAAAAAATATATCAAATATGTGACCTTTTTGACACAATATGGCCAAAGTTCTGTTTATTTTTGCTTCGTAATTGGAAATGGATCCTGAAGAAGCCACACCCACTTTATAGCATGGCAGTTAGCTAGCTAGCTCACATTAAATTGTACGTTCCCGTTAAAGGTGCTGCTTGTAAAATTTGTGTCCCTTTTCATCTTCTGACAGTATTTCATATTTTTAGTCAAAAGTTGTATTCCTGAAGAGGACCATGTCCGTTGACGTCGCTAACTCTACGATGATAACTGAACTAGGAAGTGAGATTTTTACATGGCGAACAAAACAGAGTAGAATGATGCACACAATGAAACATCCCAGTGCAGGTAGATTAAATATCGGCACTCTTGGAACGCCGCTCCATCAATCAAATAGGTGGACCGGGACTAACTATTGTGTGAAATACGATGCAAGAATTATACAGTAACAATTAGCAATTTGATTCATTTCAATTCAGTAATGATCTGATATGATTTAATTTACAGCTGATTCAGTTTTGAATAGATTTACGTTTTCCACAACAGGAAAGTCTTCAGGACATGTTTTGAGGATGTATTTTATGGCAGTGTTACAAGCTTTGCGTATAGCATCGAGATTTCCTGCTGAGCTTTATTTGAAAATGAAGTATTTCCTACTTCATAAACGTTTGATTACGCTGCACAACAAAGTTTTTGCTTCTTGAACACTGTTGGGTGTTTCTTATAGATTTTTGGGTTCTGATCACGAATATCACATCAAAATTTACTCTTCACGTACCATTTCAGAGCAATCTTCAGTTTTGTCATGATTTTTTCTTATATTTGTATCCAATACAGCACACATGAAAGAAACGTATGAGAATATGGAACTGTTGCTGAAGCACGTCCAGTATAGCAGGTACAACTGGAATATCTGTGGAGATCTTAAAGTCGTTGCTGTGAACGGGACAGCCGTGCCAAAGAGTCGCACTATTCTCAACAGAACTGGCCACTCCGTAAAAAGTTGTCACGTGAATCGCTTGTCGACCCGGCAAAGATATTTTTGCCTCCTCTTCACATAAAACTGGGACTCCTGAAGAAATTCGCGAAAGCACTGAACAAGGAAGGCGAAGCTTTTCGTTATTTAAGACAGATGTTCCTAAGAATAACTGACACCAAGATCAAACAGGGCATTTTTGTTGGCCCCCAGATCAGACATGTTCTGAGTGACGAGCGGTTTGAGGATCTTTTAGTCGGGCTGGAAAAAATTGCCTGGAAAACCTTCAAGTACGTTGTTGACAATTTTCTGGGCAATTACAGAGCCGCAAACTACATTCAACTTCTCAAAGCATACAAGACAATGAAGTGCAACATGTCACTCAAGATTCATTTCCTCCGCTCACACTTGGGCTTCTTCCCCTCAAATCTCGGTGCTGTCAGTGACGAACACGGTGAAAGGTTTCACCAGGACGTTGCTACGATGGAGAAACGATACCAGGGCAACTGGAACCCGTCAATGCTTGCTGACTGCTGTTGGACACTGCAACGTGATGCACCAGACACTGAATACAAAAGAAAATCAGGAGCAAAACACTTTTTTAATTCTGTAGAATTTAATAGCTTATGCAAAACAAACGTGACTAAATACGTTATTGTCAGTAAACACATAAATGTCTGAGAAATAGAGTTCCTATGTGATGCAGTAAAACCAAAACTATATTTGTGCATACCCAGTAGGTCCCTGTCACACTCAGCAAAACCTTTCAGGAAGCAAGACTTTAAAAAAAAAAAAAATAATAATAAAATTGTTGTGCAGTTTTATATTGGGTTTCTGCTTTTTCCTATTTGAAATTTTTCAACCAAATCTACACGTGTGAATTCATGTGGTCACACAGACTGATTTCCTGCTATGACTTCCACACCATGATTACCCCACTAAACACCTATTGAAACATATTTGCTTGGTTTCGCTTGATAATCCTGCTAGATAATGCCATGTTTTTCTTCTGAGCATAGCTAGCGAATCATGCAAATGAAGATGGTTGATGCTTTAAAACATTTCTTCCAAAGTAACAAATGGACACAATTTAAAGTCATTTACATTATATATGTATACAGTATAATTTACTTTCGACACATGTTATCAGTGTGGCAGTTTTTTTTTACGTAGCAGTGATCGGAAAGTCCGTAATGAAATTGTTCTGCACGGATGACCATATGGCTCTGCTAACTGATATTGCAACTTTGGCAGGTCCTCACATTACAACCCGGTCCTCACAAGCAGCTGTAAGTCCCGTTGTGTCTGTGTGCATGTTAATTATACTGAAACCAATTAAGCAGACACTCTTGTAATGATTGATTGTTTGTTTGTTTTTTTTAATGTGTCTTTATGGTTTCTGTTGCAGTCACTGATGACAGTGAGGAGTGGACTGGTGATGACGAGACCATGTCTCATTTAGTGGAAAACATGTAAGTGACCAATGAATCCCAGCTGCTGCTTTTATTTCTTTTTATTTTTATTAAGGTTGTGATTCAGATTTGTAGTTTGAGAAACTCTTTGTGTGTCCAGGTGTCCAAACAGAGTGCCCTTGACGCCTGACATGTGTGAGTCTTTTTCTTCTCGGAGTTGCTTCCTTGCTATAATTTTTTTCCAGCACACTGTGTGTAATCCTCGTCATGTTTTCACCCGTTCTTGTTCTAGATAACGATATCGCCAGTAACCACCATGCTCCGAGTGAAGGCCACGTGGAGGACATTCCCTTACAGTGAGCTTGCTGAATTATAAAATCATACTGCACTGAATCATAGAGAGCTAGTGGGCAGGTGGAAGCATTTTTAATCAGTAAGCACGGTTGTAACTAGACGTGCACGGGTATTTGAATCACCATTTGGTTCAAGTTGAAAGCCTTATTATAAGAGCAAAGTAGGGATAAATATGGAATGGGTGTGACGGTCAGATTATTATAAGCATGCACTTATACTGTGATCTCGCACTTTATTCATTCAGAGAGATTTTCACTCCTAAACTCTGACAGAAGTTTTGCGAAGTTTTATCTTGTACCGCAGTTTGTCTTGCTCCAGCAGGGCTCCAAATAATGAGCTGATATTCAGCTGTGCAAAGGGTTTATTATTTCCCCAATGATTGTAATGCATGTGTCTTTATTCCCAGAGTGAATCATGAAGCGCTCCAGAAGCTTGCGGTTTTCTTCCAGAACAACAAAGATGACCCGAACACCGTAGCAGAGATCACCGGCCCGATTCCTACCAAGTACGGTATACTCCCTCCCGATCAGTTGCATTATTAACAGGGAGCAGCCCTTCTTCTGCGCAGTTCTTGTCTCACAGCTTTGAATCTGATCATCAGAAGATATGAGGATTAAAATTTATGACGTGATGGTGAAATTTCAGATCCAAATGATTAGTTGAGGCCATCCAGTGCGCCAGGTTTATCACCCTTGCAGGTTTTTCGGCCCAAATTGCGCTTCTTACCTGCAGACCTCACTGCCAGTAGGGCTGTAACCATTACATTGGCTCTGTAGTGCTTTTATCTGTTAGCCAGGAGTCTAGCAAGCTTCATCGTTGCTGAATAAAAGGCTTGCAAATTGTTTAAACCGATCTAACGCAATTATATTTATAGGTTATACTGTAGTCGAAAGAGTTTGGCTAATGCCATTCAACCCTAAGACGCGAGACCGCACGGTCACATGACTCAAACTGGAGGCTACATTGTTGATTTGTAATGCAAGTGCAAGGTTACTGTAAATTTTCATATGTACTAATATTTGCATTATGGTTTCGCAGCATTAATAATCCAGGTAAGTCTGATTTTTGTTTTGCTTGAGCTTACTAACATGTTCGTGCATGTCTATAAAGTTCCATGTTGGCACTGTGGGATGGACCAGCGGTTGTAAATAACCACCCAAAGGATAAAAGTCCTGGTCAACATGATCACGTTTTGACCATGCTGTCTTCTCTAAAGATCTTATAACTGTGAAACACTAACATGCTCCAAGCACTGTTTCCATGCTCCTGTTCACATGGAGTGTGTGTTTACTGATAGGTTTGCCGTGTGACGTGGAGGAGCCGCCGTATGTGTAAGTATGTTAACCCTTTACCCATAAAGTGCAGAAAAAGCTTTCTATCTGACTTGAAGCTTATGAGAGCTGAGTAGCTAAGGAAATGTTCCAGCGAACACGTCTCTTCATTGAATATCTGTTCTTTAGCGAGGAGGACCAGTTCAGTTTCACAGACGTCGAGTTGCTGCCTCCTCCTGAGCTCTATGCCGACGCGGTCTGAACCATCAGGTTAGTTTTCAGGTCTGAATCCAAAATCTAGCTGAAAATGAAAGTTATTGAAGCAGTTTTAGTTTATATGGTTTCTTTCAAGAGAGCCAGTCTCAGAAGCCCAGTTGTCAATTCATATATGTTTACAATGTAAAGGGACTGGCTCGCCCTTCCCAGAATCCAGTGCGTTTTTGTTTTGACAGCAGGTGAGCTAGCTCTCTGTGCAGCAAAACCTCCTCAAATTCACTCCCTTGGAAACCCATCTTGGACATTTTCCTCATTCGCGTGTCCTACGTGAAAGCTTCGAACGAGACATCCGAGGCCGGTTCTGGTCCGTTACATACAGAATGACCATAGGAAAACGGAGCCGAGAGGATCGGTCGAAAGAAATAAAAAAATATATATATATAGGTGCTTGTTACAGTATAAGATCTGTGGGTTAGGATGTCGTCATCATCGAAAATGCCGACTTGCTTCTTAGCACAAAGGATTCTGGGAAGGGTGAGGTGGCCCCTGTTTAGAGCTGTGTTTTTAAATTCACGCTCATCTTATGCTGAAATAGCCAAACCAACCCCAGCCACTCCTGAACAAGTTCTGACTGATCACATCTGCTACTGATCCCATATCCCAAATCCCATATTAATGAAAATGGTCTTGAAGGAGTGTTAAAAAGGAAGTGTTGGGTGTATTATGTGCATCTATCATGTAGTTCTGCTAATCATCAGCAGGTCTGTTTGTACATTACGTACCATGTATTTCTCAGCCCCTCTCTCATTTCCATCAATAAGAAGGGACCAGTATTATTACATCCTCTGTTAAACTAAAACCACTTGCTGGTCATGTGATTGATTTTTTTTTTTTTGCCTTTCTTTCTACACTTCTATTACAGACTCCAGTCTCCTGTCAGCACTCCGGAAATACACTATACTGTATTATATGAATAATACCATTCATAAGCATATGTTTCAGGCTGTTTGACTAAACACTGAACTCTTCTAGCCAGAAGTGTGTGAGATTTAACTTCAGTGTAAAAGAAGGCAGAGATAAATAGTATGTAAAGAGAAGAACGAGAAAGGGCTTAGCACTTGCATGGGTGTAGGTTATATTGTGTCGAAATGTTACACCTTGTTTGGGCTGTGAAGACTTTGCACCATCTTGCGTTGCGTTTTCATTTGAACACCATTTTTGTTCAGTGTTTCTGCATCATTTTGTTTTCTTTGATGTTTGTATGAAAACTTATTTCGGAATGAATGCAAGCAATAAATATATTGATATACAAAAACCCAATCTCGTCTCTTTAAGACAGTGGTGCTCGATGCGGCGCGTGTTTTACATGCAGAAGTAGAAATTACAATCTGTTTTTATCAAATTATTATTATATGTCTAAAGCCGTATACGTCTAACAGGCAAAATAATGCATATATAATCTACACATTTACATACATGCATACCGTGTATGCATTTGATGTTCGCTCCTAAAATAAATCTCTTCAAAGGGTCCCTGACTGCAATAAGTTTTAGATCTTATGATGGAAAATAGCCACTAGATGGTGCAGTTGGTTTCTGGATTGACACTGAACCGTTAACTTGGCAGATGCCGGAGAGGAAAAAAAAAAAGATGTACATGGCAAAGTAATATATACTTATGTAATTATAACTTGAAAACAGATTCAACTTTTAACCAGTAGAACTGTCACAGAGCAGCCTTGCAGATATCCAGATGTAGATTTGGATCCCTAACTACTGAACCAGAGAAGACCTGGTGATGATGGGGGGGGACTCATGAGATGATTGTACATTACGGTATACAGGTGTAGAAGAGTAAAGACAAATGGTACTTGGTGTGTTTACGGGATGTTGAGTATGAGTATGTTGGGAATCAGGGTCCTGGGATGAGAGACAGGACCGTGTTTATGATCAGCGCAGCAGCTCTTGGGTATAAATCTGCACTATCCAGGTGAGCTGAAACACTGCAGTAAGTGTGAGACTTGGCGATAAACTGCTCATAAGAAGGGAAAATATTTAGGTTATCCATGAGGGACAATCCACTGCCACTTAAACTGATGATCACATCATGAGAGAAAATCCTTTCCTCTCTCAGAACTGGTGATATGTTTCCATAATAGCCTTAAGCATGTCTGCATTCATTTACCGGCCTGTGTGGGTTTAATGACTCAGTGTGACGTATGTTCTATAAAATGGACCCATACAAGCAGGAAATTCACACGTGTTCATATGTGCATGTGTTCTTGTATGTAGGCTATGACTGTATGCTGATATAAAGAAAATGTATGTTTATGAAGAAAAGTTATGACTTTAGAGCTGGTAAACTGATGGATAAGAGAAATACACAGCATGATATTTCAGAGAACCTAAAGAAGGTATTTTTCGACATCATTGAGATAATCACTGAAGGCTAATCTTGCATTTTTGGACCGCCGGTGTGAGGTTATATAGTGTTTATCATATGTGGGTTACATGATGAAGAACTTATAGCAGCAGTTGTTACTGTGAAAACCTATAGTTCGAGATTACTATCTGCAATCAGGAGGCGTTAAACCATTTTAAAGTGAAGAGCAAAACACCCAGCCCCCAATAAACATCACACACACACACACACACACAATGCAAATTACTGGCAGCCATTCAGTGCCAAGTGAAAACCAAAGCTCTTCATCTTCATCTCCATTAACACACGCTGATGAAGTTCTACTTTAAACATTATTTATTTGTTTGTTTGTTTAGTATGATCTCTTTAAATGCTGTTAGCAGTTTTTTTGTTTTTTGTTTTTTGCATAATGTTTATTTATGACATGCCGATTTATTAATGATCTGTGTAACTTTAAGAAAGAAAGAAAAATCTTTCCAAATACGATTATAATTATGACTAAATCATGGCTGAGTGTTCTTGTAAATGAGTTTTTTTTTTTTTTTTCATTATTAACTAATAATAACACATTTTTATAAATAACATTGTATTGATGCCTGGTGAGACCACAGCTACCTACACACACTGCACAGCAAGGCAACCTAATTCAATATATAAAGTAAGGAAAAAAAAGAACTGACCCAAGATAGTAATAGAAAGAAAAATAGTTTGCAGGTTTATATAAACTATACTAAACCTTTAGTGGGTTGTTATATGTATTTATCATATGGAAATGTGGATATGACATCGTGTTAAAAATAAGCTACATAAATGAACTTTTAGATTTTAGGGTAAAGTTTTAAAACTACAAGGTAAAAGATTTGTCCTCATATGTAGTACCTGGAGTAACTAAGTGAAGCTAGATTATTATTATTATTATTATTAGTAGTAGTAGTAGTAGTAGAAGTCTGCATTCAAGAAGGGAAGGGAGAAGCTCGGGGTGTGGGCGGGGCTATGATGGTGGTGGGCGGGGTTATTGAAAAGTGGGAGGGGTCTAGTAAAATAAAACTCCCTGTGAAACTCAGAGAGGCAGTGAGAAGTCTTTATTGTTCCTCTGCTTTAAGCTTTAAAGCGCTTCAGAATCCCAATGCTTTATTACAGAGTCTGTGTCTGATTTCTGCACTCAGTAGTTCAGCAGCCTGAAGAGTGGGCCTTTGTTTATTTCTGTGTAAAGAGGAAGGAGCAGATTTGAAGTCAATGCAGCGCTTACTGTGTGAGAAGGTGATGGCTTCAGACAGCATGAACCCCAACAGTGAGGGGAAGGACACCAGCCCGAGGAAAGTCCTCGTCTTCCTAGACCTCTTCTGCCTCTTCCTGGGTAAGTGCTCTTCTTTCATATATATATATATTTATATTTTCTGGGCGGGTGGCATGGTGGTGCAGTGGTGCACTGCCGCCTCACAGCAAGAAGGTCCTGGGTTCGATCCCCGGGTCACCCAGGGTGCCTTTCTGTGTGGAGTTTGC
>JAQQZR010000001.1:1683731-1698390 GCA_030068235.1 Notoglanidium macrostoma
ATGCAAACTCCACACAGAAAGGCACCCTGGGATCGAACCCAGGACCTTCTTGCTGTGAGGCGACAGTGCTAACCACCGCACCTTCAAATTTTTTATTTTTTTTTGAGCAATTTAAAGACTCTTCCTTGAAACACTACGAACCACTGGGTTAAAGTGGATCTGACCGTGTGTTACCGTGTCCCAGCAGGAGCTTTCAGCTTCTTTCCTTTCAAGCACGCAGCGTAGCACGCTGCTATGAAAGACGTCTAAACTTTAAACAAATAAGTCTTAAGTGGTCCAGCTGTCGAAAGTTTTTCCCCTGTCATCAAGAGCTCACGCGTTCCAGTTTCTACGACACCGCAGCTATCCAAAACTGCAGAACTCTGGGGAAAGATGTGGAATGTAGCGAGAGGTGAAAGACAAAACAAATAAACCCCAAACTTATGTTTCCACTTACGCTGGCAGAAACGTACCAAATTTCAGATTTTTGATTTTTTTTCCCTGATATATAAATATACTCATCTCATAAACATCCCCCGTCCCTGTTCTCAAGTAAGCCTTTTCCTTTATTACCTTAAAGGCTACAGGAATGAATGGAAAGAAAAAGAAAGAAAAAAGCAATACTCAGACAATGAACATATAAATGTAAAAAGAGAGCAATGACTGGATACTGAGCTCCTGCTGAACAGGGCTTGTACACACACACCATGCTTTTCTAATCAGAAATATTCTTCTTTTTTCCTTTCTTTTCACCTCCTCTTTTCCTTCTTTCCTTTTTCTCTCCTTCTTTATCTTTTACTCTTTTCAGGAGCCATAGAAATACAAATTTCCAAGTCGCGTCCTAAACCGAACAATAGTATTATATACCCAAACCAGAAACAGGAAGTCAATGGGAGCGTTCAAAACGCCGTTTCAGGAGGGTGTCTAAAGACAATAAGCATCAAGGACCACGTGAACTCTCGTTTCCTGTCTTCTAAGTTGAACTGACGTATCTTCAAACCCATGAATCTGTGCGGCGGCGCCTTCGAGCACGGGGAAAACGTAAAAAAAAATAAAGATTATTAAAAAGGTACAGAAAAATAAACATTGTTCTATCCTAATACATTTGTTTGTTGAGGCGTCTGTTTAGCCAACACTATGGATTAGTTCCGTGGCGTCCTGACGCCGCACGTTACTGTAAACGCGATCTTAAAAGGTAGTTAATACTTTCTTGTATAATTGTATTATTGTTCAGATTCTTCTGGTCTGTCTGAGCAGGAGATAAGCGATGTCCACTCCATAAGGCTAGGTGCCACTGCCAAGGATAAATGGACATCACCGCCTTAACCTCATGAGACCCGACAGTCCTCGTCATATTTTCTCCCGACTACATTGTCCTTGTAAGATCCTCATATGACGTACTCTTTCGCCAAACTTCTTCCTGTTTGAAGACATTTCATCGAGTTTAATAGTTATCAGGTGCTGCACACATAAACAGTGAGGAGAAATACACGATGACGAGTCCGGCGTGCCCTGCGCGTGGCTTTAAAGAGCCGCACATGTTTGAAATGAAATCTGTGCGGGTTGAAATGCTGCTAATCAGCTTTGCAGGCACACAGGCTGCTGCGCTGATTACTAAAGCCTCGTCTGCTCTGCTCATCACAGGAAACAAACACTCAGCAGCTGTGGACATTTGGCTCGAGTTATTATTAATAACCTCCAGCTGACAATCAATGGACGTCTGTCTCGCTCACAATCTTTTATATAAATATCTGCCTCGAAACATATCCAGTCGTCACGCAGATACCAGTGGGACTTGCGGTCATCTGAAAACATAAATATAAATAAGGTTTTTTTTTTTTTCAGAATATTTTTAATATTAGTATTATATCCATCCTAAAACATCTCCATTTTGTACATCATGATTATTGCTACTATATGTTGTTTACAAATAATCATTTTTGCTTATCCGCATGAAATATTTAAACCTGAATATTAAACGTTAGAAACGCATTTTTACTCCATCGCTTCCGTTATCACTTTTACAATAAAAAAAAAAAAAAATAGTACTTTTTATTTTATTTGTAATACATTTGTCAAGTGCTTCGCATCAGGATAAAATCAATACAAGGAAAGGCAATGCAGGAAAATATTCAAATAAAATTGAAACAATTGAAATAAAAGGATTTTAAAACGTAAAACTCATTTTAAGAAACGAGTACCAAAGGTTGAACGATAAAAGTGTGTTTTTAAACGAGATTTAAAAATTGTTTCCGAGTCATGTTTTCGTTTTCAAGCCAAGTTTTGTTTATTCGTGCTTTCCAGTTCTAACGCTAATCATTATTACTTTTCGAACTGGTTGTCAGGATGAGAAATTGTAATAAGCTACTTAATTTGTTGCAGTATATTTGCCTTAGTTGTTTAATCTGATTGGTACGTTCAATTAAACACAACAAATCTGTGTTATATGTGAAAACTTCCCAACCATGCTTACATGTAATGTTTTGTTTGTTTGTTTGTTTTGTTTAGTTTAGTATTTTCTCTAGCTTGCTTGTTTGTTTGCGGGAACTCGCTTTGCTGAGCGGTTCTGGGAACTTCGCACTTGCTGTTACGCCTGAAGATAGGAAACATGGCCTAAAGAAAAAGAGAGAGAGTGAGAGAAGTGTACATATTCTCTGTTTTTTCCCCTTCGCAGTTATCTACTCTGGAGTCTTATCAGAGTTCCCATCATCCCAGCATGTTTAACTTTTATTGCTTCAGATTTACGATCTGCTTGTAATTTCTAAGCGAGTTAAAGTTCCCTATAAAGGCAGCCTGAGGCAGCGCTCGGAGGCTATTTAATGCTCTGGCTAACGTTCCCCGCAGTAATTAACTCTGTTGTGCTCCTGAGGATTGGTGAGGTTGAGATTTCTGACCGCAGATATCCATCAGCCGAGTAACTCTAGGTAATCTCATGCCATGATCTCCTCTTCCTTTCTTTCTCTCCCCGATTAGCTGGTTTGCCGTTCCTGATCATCGAGTCCAGCGCTGTCCGGCCGTACCACCGCGGCTTCTATTGCGGCGACGACTCCATAAAATACCCGGCCAAAGATGGAGAGACCATCAGCGACGGGGTTTTATCAGCTGTGGGCACACTCATCGTCATCCTCTCGGTGGGTTTACCTTGTTTTTTTTGGGTATGTGGATGTGCTCCCGCATCACGCCCAGCGTTCCAGGGATGGGCTTCGGATCCACCAATTTACATCGTTTTCCATTGACTCATTCGGCAGATCCAAAGCGACTCAAGCTGACGAAGATAAGCTAAGAGGAAAAAAAGCACCAGAAAAGAATTTATTTGAAAGCATTTTTTTCCCTAATTAAATGTTAAAGTGCCTGGAAAAATGTGGCACTAAACCTTAAATTTCTCAGGTATGTTCTTGAATTCTGCCGCTCATCCAAGCTTCTTTGGATAAAAGCGTCTTCCGATACATTTAATAATAACTGCCTTTTATATAGCGCAGGTTCAGCGCGCTGTTACGCGTCAAAACTGTCTTTACTGCTGCAGTTTGTAGATCACGTAGCCTTCTGTAGTGTTTTCTTTTGGATTCTTCTTTCTGGAACAGAAAGTGTTGAGAGACAGAAGACTCCGACTTTCTGCCTCGTTTTTCATTTCCAAAAAGACATTTTCATTTCCTAAGAACGAGTGAGCGTCTCGCGGTCCACGCCAAGTTAACCCGTCGGAGGCGTTTTCAGACGGCGCAGAGCCGGACCCGTATAGGCCAGGTGTTTCCGTGCGAGAGATCTGATGGAGGATCGCGTTACAGCCTGTATCAGAATGAGAAACTGGTCCCAGACCAGCGCAAGCACTCTTGAGAGGCTCCAGATTTCAGACTGGAAACCAAACAGCATACCATCAGCGTGAGATTCAACAGCTTGCTCAGCGATTCTCTTTATTAAAACCAGCCACATCCCCCTGTTCTCCTTCGCACACGCTTCTCAGCGTAGCGGGGTGTAGACTGGGGGAGGGAGAGTTCAGCTGAGACATATGGGCTGAATTATATATAACTGAAGAAAATGATGGTTAAATGTGACTTGAATACTTAAACTTCTGGAAGTTGCCTGGACATTACTCAAATTATTCATGCAAAAACTGCAAGTTCAACGAGGAAGATTAATATTAATAAAACAGGTGGAGTAATTAAAGCCGAGACAAAAAGATCGACACTAGGATTTGTTTTTTTGTTTGAATTTTGTTTCCAATTATTTATAAGTACATAAGCTTCAACCTAATTTAAATAAAGGATATGTAAAAGTATATATAGTAAAAACTATTGCCTTTCTACGTACTGCATGGATTTGGGCATAAATCATTCGTACGAGCATTTACACAAGAAAATTACTATTCATAAATCTGCGGGGAAAACGTCCATAGCCTGCACATGCTCCAGAGTGGAAGGACGTTTCCGCATAAGAACGCATCCCAATATAAAACTTGATTGATTGGTTTCAAATCATATAATCGTCAAGGACTTCCTACATTTTAATATGCCGATGATGCGGTACAAGCTCAACTTGTTCATGGCGTATGTAAATTTAAAGCTAGCCATCAGGTATCATTCTCTTCTGCTTCCATTCAACTGACCTTTAACCCTTTTACCTTTGACTTTCCATCACATATAGATCACGATAGGCGAGAGCTACCGGATCCACTACCTCCATGAAGGCTCCAACGCATTTGTAAGGAACCCCTACCTGTCGGCCCTCTACAAGCAGGTTGGGGTTTTCCTCTTCGGCTGTGCCATCAGCCAATCCTTCACGGACATTGCCAAGGTGTCTGTGGGGCGCCTGCGTCCCCACTTCCTGGATGTGTGCAGGCCCGATTTCTCCCGGATTAACTGCTCGCTGGGTTACATCACCGAGTACATGTGCACAGGGGATGGCAACAGGGTTCAAGAGGCCAGGTATGACACAATCACCACAAACGGACTATGTTCTAGGCGTAAATACAACATGAGCAAAATGACCTAAAACTGATAGAAGGTGAAGGAAACGTAGTACATTTAACAATCTATCTGAAGATTAATTTGCATCAGACTTCATATCCGAGTTTGTCTAATGAAAGCTGGCTTTCTGTTAACTAAAATGCAAATTTGACTCCATCATAAAGCTCATAAATATAAATGCAAATATCTTGCGTCATTGCCCTGGCAGCCCATGTGCCTCGTGTCTGTATTTGCAGTTACATAAGGATATTAGCATGTTCCCCTTTAATCTGATAACAGAGCTGTATTATCTAGGCTAATGCCTTTAAGCAAACTGACGGATGTGCAAAAGTGCAGCGGTTAGCATTATAAGAAGCCAGTTATCGTGCTAAACCGTTTAAAGATCTAATAGCTATTACTTCCTCTGTCTTTGTCGGTAACCAGTAAACAGTCTGGACGTATGTTCAACCGGTTCTTCATATTTGTCCATAATGACTGTTATAAAATTTCCTCTATGCATTTGACTTAAATCCGTATTTCAGTGTCGACTAAGCACTCACTCGGCTCTCTCCGCAGGAAGTCCTTTTTCTCAGGCCACGCCTCTTTCTCCATGTACACCATGCTCTATTTGGCTGTAAGTACCTCAGATCTTCTTCAAATTGAGTACAGTTAAATTGTCAGCCCGTCAAAACTTTGAAATTAACTTACTTCGATTAGATTAACACAAAATGGAAAAAAAACCAAAACCTAAACCACTTAATGCAGGAATGTTCTGTTGTGTGTGTTAACTCCAGTCTGATGTGTGTTTGTGTAGCTGTACCTGCAGTCCAGGTTTACTTGGGAAGGAGCGCGGCTGCTACGGCCTCTGGTGCAATTCACTCTCCTCATGATGGCCTTCTACACCGGTTTATCACGGGTGTCTGATCACAAGCACCACCCCACTGATGTACTGGCTGGTTTTGCACAGGGAGCCCTGGTGGCCTACTGCGTTGTAAGCACACACACATTTGTCTTACCACCCTTGTGAAGATCTTCCACTATTAATGATAACTGATACATAAATCTAAGCCAAAACCATTATTTGCTCTCTTTTCCTTTTTTTTTTCATCTCCCAGGCATTCTATGTGTCTGACCTCTTTAGGTCAAAGGACAGAGGCTCTTCTCTCCCACCAACACCTATAAAGAAAGACCTTCTACCCACGGTGGAACGGAACAACCACCTGACGTTAGCATGACTCTAACAGCCTGGGATACGCCGAGGTGTCCGGTGCACATGGTCACTGGGCTAGCACTCTCTTTGCCCATCAGCGGACTGGCCTACACTGGACAGATGTAAACCACATGTGAATCTTAACGTGCCAAATCGATGGCATGTTGGAATTCGGGCCTCCGATGCTACCTGTTAAACCCGACAGGCCGTTCCAGAGCTGCAACACTAAGACGAAGGATCCTCTTGTTTATCTCTTCACCCGAATCGTGAATCTCGACAACTCAGACGGAAAGCAACGCTATTCCTGAGAAGACACAGCTGTTTAACCTTAAGTGAAACAAATTCCTAGCCAAGAGGAAGGATTCTTAATAGAACTGCTACATGGTGGGCTGCGAATATTATTTGAGAATGTAGCACTGTATTCAAACCTCATGTCTAACTGCACTTGAATGTTCAAGAAATTTAAAAAAAATGCCTCGATCTGTTACGTACGGAAGCCCTGGACCACATTTCATGTAGTTATCGTGACTTAATATCTCATTATTTCAGGATACGCTCACTGCCTAATTTATTAAGAACCCTTTTATATCTGTTCAGTCATTAAAATATCTGCTCCGAGTACCATGAGGCTGGAGCTCAGTGTGAGCGGCAGTCAGTGTTCAGTACGGTAACTCAAATAATCACTCTTTACAGGAAAGCATCTCCGTTACTCAGTTTAGGAATGCGGTTCATATTTATTTGGTTTTTGAGTGTATTTTATCATTATCATAGATATAGATATCATGAGATATATAATATTAGGTCAGAAATTGTGTTCAAATCAAAATAAATTGTGGTTCAGGGCTTCTATGTAATGGTACTAGACAGACATATCAGACTGATATTGGCCAGGAATATCATGGTATCAGATAGGATTAAATGTATTTTATATTAGCTTGTATGCGGTTACCACCACCAGTGCCTCTGTCTGAGTGTATTATTCTTTAAACAGTGCAGTTGAGGTGTGTGACGTGTGACAGGAGCGGGGCTTCAGTCTGCTGGTTTAAGATGAGTCCCGACCCAAAAGAAAAAAACCCAGTTCCTGTATTATTTACCTTTAAGCCAGTATTCTATTACGTATTCAATGTATGTACTGAATGAAATGTATGAGAACGTAAGCGTTCGAGACCACTATAAATGTGTCCCGGTGAAACGTTTTTCGCTGGGAACCTACAATTCCATTTTTTTATTATTATTACTGTAAATATGTGTAATCAGAAAGACTGTGGAAACATGCTGTGATACCACTTGGTGAATAAAATGGATTATGACTGAAATGTTAAAGAAAAAATATCTGATTTCTAAACTGTTTAAATGTTGGAGCTAATAACACACTAAAGGCCAGTCCGTGGTGTACAGGTGTTTTTTTTCTTTTTCTCTCTTCTCTGGTGTTTTCTGCGCCACGTTAATGTGGAAACGACGGATTATTTCCGTCACGGAGTTTTTCAAACACACCCAACAAGGTGTAAAATTTTAAAAGCGTTCATGAAAACACCTGCATTACAGCACATGCCTGTTAGAGTTATGAATGGACTCACGACTGCTGACCAGGTTGCTACTTTTAGGTCCATTTCAATTTTATTATTTAATGACATGCCTGTGAAGTTATTTCACATGATTTTATTATTCCATCCTCATGTCAAGATGTCCAAATATGATACACACTGAACTTTTATATTAAACCCAGACACACACTTTGCATTCAAGTGTAACCACACATAAGTCAGTCCACACATATTAATCCTTGTCGTTGCCTTTGGGCACACATTTCCACATTTCATCTTCTGGACTGCTCAGTGCTGCCATTTTTGAGGCGTATGATGTAAAAATCTTCACCAGCTGGGTTGGTGTGCTTTTCACTTGTTTTTCGAAAGCGCTGTTCGTGTGTAGAATTTTACCAAGAAAATCGAAATAGCTATTAAAATAAAGGTCAACATATAAATAAATAAATGTCGAAACTTGACAGTTAAAGATCGGAAGAAGGTGGACGGGTCTTTTTCCAGTCTTCGCCTGTCCATCAGATTCCTGTTCTTGGCTGACGGGCTCACCTGCTCTTGTAGCCCATCCGCTGTGCATGCTGAGATGCTTTTCTGCTTGTAAAGAGTACACTGTTGTGTGTGAATTTCCCAGGAGATCAGCAGTTTGTGAAATACTCGAACCAGCCCATCTGGCCACCAACCATTGTTCCACGGCTGCTGCCAGGTGATTGGCTGATTAGATAATTGCATGAACGCCCAGGTGTACAGGTGTTCCTATTAAAGTGGACAGTGAGCGTATGCGCAGACAGGGCCTTACTGGTGCTTTCTATTTTCCTTGAAACAGAGCAACAGACCTACAAATTGTTCTCATCGCGCACTTCAAACACACACCGGAGGAAAACATTCCTTTGTTTGGACTACTTTGAGCATTCTAATTTGATGCCGTAGACAGGAATTCTGAAAGGAAGTGGGTTTCTCTGGAAAATCACCGTCTGATTCGAAGTGCTTTTTACTCGTGCGGTATTTTTACTGGACCCAGACTATGGAATGCCCTTCATGTGGCAAACTCACATCTCACTTTCTCATACACCCCAGCGTCCCTAATTTATCCGCCCCGACCCGGACACGGGGGCTTGAGAATAAAACTTTTCAACCCGGCATTCTTCCACACGCCACTTCTTTAGTTCAAACAGACTTTCTCAGAGTTCAAAGATGTAACAAAATGTCTATCTTGTGCATCTATGAATCACTTTGTTGTCTTTTCTGTGACATGTTTTTTTCATTTCGAACTCCAGTCACCCCGTGTTTTGTTTTTTTGTTTTCTCCATCTAAAACTCCGGCTTGTTAAATTTGTTGCAGATGCTACAGCTTGATTTGCCTGACTGGCGAATGAGCAGACGAAACACTAGCATGAAACAATATTTACCAAACACGTCTGGGATTTCACCAGAGCAACGTTACGCATACATGCCCCGCTAACCACAATAAATAATTTCAGCATAACATTCCAGACTTCAAGGCTTGTCGAAGAAAAAAGGCTGAGACGAAAAAGATCTTTCAAAGACTCAAAAGATCGTTTGGGAAAATGTTCACCCGCAATTAAGCTCTTTCACCGCCAAAAACAGCATGAATCTGCTTGGAATCTTTTGTAAGGTTTATAAATCTTGAGGAATCTACAGGCTTCCTGCAGAAATGTAGAGAAAAACATCTCCTGCTCTCTCATAACACTGGGTGTGCGCAAGAAAACCGTTCAGCAGACCCACACCCAGAGAAACAGTAAATCCATACTCGACGCTCCTCATTTTCTGTTTTTCTTCCAATGAGGAATTCGCCCAAATGACCTCCACATGTTACAGAGAAGCTCCCACGGGATACAGGCCAGCAGTGTAGTACTGCTGACCGGACACAAAAACAAACTTCATCATGGGGCGACCCTTATGCCATGTAGCAACACTCGACGCAATTCAAACCATGTGTCAGGAAATGTGGTCTGAGATGAAACGGGCAAAATATTTCTATGTGTTCAGAAATCGGCTCGCAGGGTTCCTGTGTAGTGCAGAATAACAAAGCTGACAAAACTTATGCTTAAACTCAAGCCTCACTTATGACTATTATAGTAAAGTTGTGCTTAAATGTTTTCGTAGTCCACAACGGAATAAAATCTAGCATGAGTGTTTACAAATGTTTCAGTAATGGTGATTTTATTTATACTCTTGAGCACGCAAATATGAATA
Source organism: Notoglanidium macrostoma (assembly GCA_030068235.1). Lineage (NCBI taxonomy): Eukaryota > Metazoa > Chordata > Actinopteri > Siluriformes > Auchenoglanididae > Notoglanidium > Notoglanidium macrostoma. Next base: position 1,693,612 of record JAQQZR010000001.1, read on the forward strand.
CATGCCAATAAGCTGTAAATGACCGAGCGTGTACGTAGCACAGCTAATTCCTCTTTAGAAAAAAAACATTGTTCAGCGTGAGTGGAAAACCAAAAAATACAGTCAAAGAATAAACAGTGAAACAACTAAATGGTGAAAGACGGCGACCTGAACACAACATGTGCTAATTTTTCCAGTAATGCAGCTCAGACAAAACAGCATGTCAGCTACCACAGACATCACAGATATGGGACGCCAGTTCCTCGCAGGACATCATGCACACATATTTACTAGCTCATTCTCACCTAGGGGCAATTTATCTTATACAGTGTTTTCGGGACGTGTGAGAACCTAAAACAAACACGACTGAGAACATGCACACCACCACGCCACAAGAAATTTGCATTGTCTTCCTGTGTTCATGTTGGTTTCCTCCGCTGGTAAAAAGCAAGCTGGTATGATGACTAGCCACTCTAAATTGCCACTTGTATATAAGTAAGAGAACGCATGTGTAAAGTGTCCTCTGATAGACCGGCGTCCTATTTAGACTATATTCTTGGCTTACAGCTAGTGTTCCTGGGATGGGCTCCAGATCCACCACCACTCTAAACAAGAATTTACAAATGAATGAACCTTTTAATTGTTTTTTTTTTTTTTTAAATGTAACTGAAAACAAATTACCCAATGCCCCTCACATACAACAGAACAGATTACTGTTTCTCCCTTCGCCCTTGCATTTCTAGTCCTGTCCCTGCGGACAGGGTGGACGAGCTCACTGCAGCTACTCCATCTCCACCAAAACTCCATCACTACAGTATGAATGATTCATAGCACTCCTGTAGAGTGCTAGAGCTTTGACCTTGTCTGGTGGCCAAGAATGTCTGAGTCTGGCAACATTACGAATGAACTCTGGCAGGAGACTGAAGACTTCCAGCACTTCCCTGCCAGAACGTTTAAACATGATCATGGCTTGTTCATTTTAAAGCTCTCAGGTAACATTCTCACCTGAATGTAGGACGCCTGTTCTCATCTAGTCTTCAACGTCACTCCTAGATTTTGCAGGAGATTCGGCCTTGAGGTTCATAGCAAAAGCCAACAAGATCACCAGCCCTGAATTTACTAATGGACGGCACTTGTCAAACTATACTCGTTTATGGTCAATGTTGAAGCTCCTCTCAGTGGTAGTCTGGATTTCATCCATCGGCATTGAATATTAAACCAGCAAGTCCAGGCAGATCTTCTTGTTCCAAAAGTATTAAGTAAAATTCCAAGGAAAATATAAAGATAGCTCCATGGTCCTTGGTCCGTTCTTGAGTTACTGTGTGTGCAGAGTTTTCCTGTGAAGGTTCTCTGGTTTCCTCCTACTATCGAAAAACAGTACTGAAGACTCTAAATCGCCTGGGATAAGCTCCAGATCCATAGTCACCCTGACCGGGATACTGAAGCTGATTGAATGAATTTAATCTCTTAATCAGATGGATTTGTTACAAAATTCTAAGAAAACCATGTCGATTGTCTTGCAGGAGTTTCAGTTATTCCTATTATTTTTCCAATTTCATATCCTAATAACAACAGTGCGCGGCTGTTCTTGATTTAATGCATGAAAGACTCAGTAATAAGTCAGATAAGTCAGTTCAGCGCAACACTAAAGACGGGGGCATTAATAATCTGGAGTGTGTAACAGGAGTAAAGTCTAAGAAGTAGATCTTGGGTCGAGCAGTGTGGTAAATATGAGCTCAGCTCTCTGGGGAAAGACTTGTTTAATGACAACACTTGAGTTTATTTATTCAGGAAAATGAATGCGCCGTGAATCACTTCCACTTGACCTTCAACCTCCATGAGCTCCATGTATAGAAAACAGAGTAACAGGGTCAGCTCTAAAAACAGTCGTTGTATTTGTCAGGATTAAAGATTGTGATTTAGACAGACAGAAATGAGCTGGTGCTGGATCACCCCATACACTCTGAGAAACATTATACCAGACATCATATCGCAGGCATATCTGACTCATCATGTTGGATGTCAAGTGATATTATAACACTAGCAACTAGAAAAACAGGAGCAATATATTATGCCACATTGATAAAGATTCATTATGATGGTTGGCGTTTTAAAATCCAAATGCATTTTTTATGGGAAAATAATGGTGATGTGTTACGGATGTGTCTGGGGCGTGTGTGTGTGTGTGTGTGTGTGTGTGTGTGTAATACAATTCTGTGTACTTCTCTTACAATTGGTGGTGCTGTTGTTCTCAGTTACACAACAATTCCAAAATAATCTTCTATAAAACATTACACATCTGCTTGTCAATACCCGACAGTACTCCAGATGCCATCCTTAACGTGTATGGAAGGGTTGCTTCCACCAAATTGGGTGAAAAATTCTCATTTGTTTTTTAAAGGATACCTACACACGGCCTTTATAACATTCTTTTATACAACACCGCTGAAGAATTTATGAAAGGTGTATGTTAGAGCTCATAAGGTGGCAGGTTGGTGTCCTTACATTAAGGACAGAACGGAGAACAAGCCTAGCTTATCATTATGGATCAACTGATCGAGTCACCGTCATTTTTTTTCATCCATATCTTACGTGTTATTACAAAGCTCATTCTTGTCAAGTCACTAAACAGAAAGATCTAGAAGCTGTAGGCCTATATAGGACTTCCTAACAGTGTTACAAATGCTTATTTGATTACGATTATAGTTTCATTGATTGAAGAGTGTTCAATTGCCCTGGATAGAATAAATCCACCTCTCTAAAGACAAGATGAATGTGTATGTATATAAGATTTTTTACAAACATTTCAGCCAGTTGACCCTTAAGGCATCTTTTATGTATCTCTCATCTCTTATATCTTATGTGTCATATAGAGACAGAGCAACGTGTTGTATAAACACATAACGTTCGGCTGAATGAAGCAAGATGCCACTGCTTGGCGTATGTTCTACTGACATCAATAAAGTCCATTGTGGATACATAGGCAGGATGATCATAATCGGAATATCAGTAAATACTGAGCTACTCGGAACACCAACAGCACAACATAAGTGCTCTTGAATCTTTTTTGTAAAAATCATCGGTTAGATTTCAACAAATCACAGATCATAAACGAATCTTTACGTTACATCTTAAAACTTAGCTGTTAGGAGGTGCAACTTTTGCCAGATCGGGAAAGAAACTAATGACAGATTGGTGCGGAGGCAGGAACAAAACAACCATAACAAAAGCACATTGTGCTTGTCACCATGGGAACCATGACCATGATCCAAGTCATGTCATCTCCGGAGCTCTGACATAAGCCTTACACCAGCACTGCTTTATGTAATATTTGTGTTTATATGATATGAAGGTCCAATGTACGTGCGTTTCAAATAAACTGTTACCATAGTGCTCTAAAATCTTCAAAGCCTGAAACTGAAGAAACAGAATGTAAAGAAGGAGCTACACGTGCAGACTTTCCTGCATGCATATGGCCTACAAACATAAAGCATGAGTTAATGTTCATGCTGAGTTAAAAAAAAGGGTTTATTTTTCCGAGTCCAACGCCGTGCTTCAGACTATCCATTCCCTCGGTCTCCCCCTGCTCCTCTTTCTCTAGCTGAGGCTTACACACCAATCCTTTCTGCAAGTTTTCTCTTTTTCATATAGTACGCATGGTTCATTTTTTATGCCTTAAACTCTCCTGACTAAAATGATGCTTTCAATTTGCAGCCATGATTCACTATACACTTGTAGAGCGTTCATCATAATCACCCTATTTCTCTAATAAACAAATTCCTATGTAGTGATCACATGCTTTTACAACTTAGGCTTAATAAATCTATGTTTATTACTAATAAATCTACATTTCCTACACTCTAACATAGATCGAAAAGGTGACTTCATACTCGTGTCATTTGGTCCACGTCATGTTTTATTTATGTTACGATTTCCTAAACTTGTGAGTCAGAAGCAGGATGCATAAAAAGCAGGACTAGTGCGATATTTTATGATCCTTTCACCATACCTTAACAGCCTCCTTGACACAGCTTTATTTCATGCCAACCCCCAGGGTCTCACAAACATAACTGTAAATGTGCTAAGGAATTGACATGGTTTATAGTAAGCTGCACAGCATTTATTACCGAACCCCAGCAAGCCCAAAACTGACCCTCCGATCACACGCTGGGTCCGGACGTTGGCTTTTTATTCAGCCCTTGCGTGAGGAAATGGTGATTTCAGCAGTGAGGGATCAAATAATACCTTAACCTACAGTATACATATATATATATATATTCAGATATTCAAGGTAGGAAGGACTTACCAGTGCTTATAGGCCTACTGAGATCTATTAATGCTTGAAATGAGGTCACACACGTGAAATATGTAAAAAGTTCAAGCGGTAGCTCAATCATTTCCAGATGCATAATCACCTAAGCAGACAAATCAGCAACCAACTTCAGTCTGGAATATTAAATACAACTAATTTTGCTGTGAACCTCAACTCACTGTGTTGAGGAACATCAGACAACACTAGGAATCTCTACTCCTGCCTTTAAGGCACAAAAATATATTGTGTTACAGTGGAAAAACTATACAATATATTTACCATGGGTGTAACTTAGCAGCACGGTGGTGCGGTGGTTAGCACTGTCACCTCACAGTAAGAAGGTCCTGGGTTCGATCCCCGGGTCACCCAGGGGGCCTTTCTGTGCAGAGTTTGCATATTCTCCCCGTGCATGCGTGGGTTTCCTCCGGGTGCTCCGGTTTCCTCCCTCAGTCCAAAGACATGCAGATTAGGTCAACTGGCTACTCTAA
>JAQQZR010000001.1:1717936-1731384 GCA_030068235.1 Notoglanidium macrostoma
CCATGGTTGTTGTTCAATAATAAAATTATTCCTCAAAAATACAACTTGCCTAATAATTCTGCACTCCCTGTATATTACACACTTTTTAAAGTTAGCTAGGAAGACACCAAAACAGATCAGATTTAAGGAATAAAATGTATCAGGGTGTGATGTCATCGGAAAATGTTCACTGTTAGCGCCTTTGATTATTTGATTATAACACATTCCAACATTTATTCGTCTTAAAGCACAGCGATGTTCCAACATATAGAAATTTCTATTTATAAATGAATGAAGCGTTATATTTGTTACAACTTCCTGTTACCACTTATGGCAGGTGTGAACAACTCCTCCATCACCAGCTTCTCTGTTTACTCTAATGAACTTTATAAGGCAAAAAAAAAAAAAAGTATTTTCTGGAAAATTATACAGACAGAAACAAATCAACATACAGGAAGCTCGATCATATCACAAGTTACACACTCTTCATGTGTCGCCTCCTCTGTTTATAAGTCCATTTAAATGAGCTGTTACTATAGAAACGATAAGGTAGTAGAAAGAGACTAATATAGACGTGTGATCTGAACTACATCTGTTGTCAGAGCTGCTGTTACAGTCTAGCTACGGTCCAGTAACCGGTTTAAACACAACAATCGGACGAGCACGTGAACGCAGCTTACATATGTGAACTGTGTTACGTCAATTAGTAGCCTAATGACGAGTCTTTGTAACGGCAAACTGCCACAGTAAGCAATGTTTACCTCAGCGAAGTAGCATCCGTCAGATTATTAGGAAAAATTACTTTTCATAAGCGAATGTGATGCCAGTCCAGCCTCCAGGAAGTTCACGGATCATTAATAAACCCGTGGAAACGCTTTTGCATCCGGGACAATAATAATGATCAGTTATTACTGACCATTCAGCACAATAACACAGTAATCTCTCACTTATCCAGCTACCTCAGCCTCGACTGACGATTTCACACGCTTCTAAATGTGTATACTTCTAAGATAACCGACCTACAACACACACCTGGAGCCAAAAATATTAAATAAACACGAAACTATACGAACAATTACGATATCCACTCCGTCCTGTATACAACTTCCACTCGGCTCTGTTATCTAAAGCCAAGCTGAGCAGCCAATCAGATTGCAGATGTGCATTCAGACGTTCCTGCTCAAGAGCCAATTAAACGCCGTGTGATTACGTCACATCCTGTGTGAACCCTGAGTGCTGTAAATCTGTACGTATGGTGCTGTAATCAAGATTAACAACCGTAATTGTGACAATCCTGGACAAGAGGTATGCTGTATGGGCAAAAGTATGTGGACACCTGAGAATCCCATTCCATACTTAGTCTCCTTTTGCGGTCATAATCATCTCCACTCTTCTGAGAAGACTTTTTTTTAGAGGGTTAGTGAGGTCAGGTGAGGAGTTCTGGGATGCAGTCGGTGTTCCAGTTTATCCTAAAGGTGTTGAGTGAGGTTGAGGTCAGGGCTCTGTGCAGGACACTCGCGTTCTTACACTCCTACCTGAACACAGCATGTCTTCATGGAGCTGCTTTGTGCACAGGGGCATTGTCATGCTGGAACAGGTTTGGGTCTCTTAGTTCCAGTGAAGGGAAACTGTAATGTTACAGCATACAAAGACATTCTATACAACTGTATATATACAACTTTGTGGGAACAGTTAGGAGCACAAATGGGTGTAATGACCATATAGTGTAGATTTGTTTGTTTGTTTTATAGATTAAATTACCAAAAAAAAAAATTCTTTAATTAAAGACTTATGTTCTGGTAGTACTTCATTTAGCTCTGTAAATGCAAATTAGCCTTGGAAACTGAAAACAGCATAGTTCGTTGTATCTTTTTCTTTTAGCAAAATTAACTTTTTGCTAGTTACATTCAAAAGACATTATAGACAAGATTTATTTTTTGTTATGGTCTGTTCTAATACTAGGTGTTTTTTTGTTTGTTTCTTTACAAAGAAATGGATTGGCCTTTAGTCAAGGACCATGATATCTAATTGTAATGGAGATGGGGCTTAGTTCATTTGTATGCCGTTTTATCCAACACAAAACATATTCATCACTCCCACATTATCTCCTAAAGGTGCAGTTAGAGGTCAGGCAGATGTGGGAGGTTAACCGATAGCCTGTAACAAAGAAACTGGAGAAAATGTTTTAAAAAAAAAAAAACCCTCGTCTCTACCATGCTATGGAAAATGTATGTAATTATATTAATAAATAACTTTATGGTTAACTTTTAAACTTTTTCAGCCATCCACTTTGAACTCCTTTTCAATATTTTTTAAACTTTGATTTTATAAATTTACCACAGGTGTTCTGTCCTCTATTTTATAAATGCTGTACAGATGTTCTAGCTGTTAGTTCGTGCTTTGAATCTTTAAAACTTTAGTTTAAAATTTCCCCGAACAAAAATTATTTTTCCCCAGAAATGGTTCTGTAAATTGTGTTTATTGCTCAGGCAAGAGAGACAGGCAGCACAGTCTGAATTATACAAATAACATCAGAATAGTGATTGCTGCCAGGTTTGCCAATGCAAGCTTCTATTAAAAGAACATGATCATTATGTCTGTCAAGAACCTAAACCGTAAAATGACCAAACTGTACCTTGAGCTTCCACCTGATGAATAATTAGCATGGAGTGTCATTCTGGTGTTCGGCAGAAGGATTACAACTGGAAAGAAGGCCATCAAAAGCTTTCCATTCCCAGGAGTATTTCTGAAAAAAGTAGCTTATGTACGCAGTAAATATCCACATCCTCACTGGCAAATAAACAACGTATCTTAATAGGCTTTAATAACTATTCATTATGAATTTGAACCATTAAGCCGCCTTTTATGTCAGTAATATATAAATCTTGCTTAAAAAAAAATACATGTGGGAAGTGAGGATTTCCATGTTTTATATAATGTGCACACACTTGGAGTTTGAATAGCTTTTCTGCAGAGTGGACGCATCTTACATACATCACACGCGTTTTTGTGGACCTCCATGGGGCCCGCATGTCTATTGCGTTTTTAAATCTTGGAAAGCTTTTTTTTGGATGACTCTGCTCATGTGCCACTTCTATTGCCCAGGTATTGAAGACTTTCAGACAGTATTTACATGGGTAGAGGTTGTCCTCGTGCAGTTTAGTGTAGTGTGACTACAGTGAAGAATCATTTCCCACATGCTGGCCAGATAATAAATTTGAACTGGTGTTGACATTTATGTTCTTTTAAATCTCTGGATTAAGCATATGCTCAGATAAACTTGCCACAATCCTGACACAATTTATAAAATGGCTCCATGCTCCTGTTCAGCCTTGCGTCTTCCTCCACTTCACGTCAAACCATCCCAAGGTGGATGTTTTTACAACTTGTAAAACACATGACCATTTACAAGGCACCACGAATGCTGGATAACAGAACCTGAGCAATTTTCCCAAGCTGAATGAGCAAAAATATGATCCGGATGTGCAATGTCGATAGACGTATTAATGAAGAGCAATGTTGCTCCTATTCCTGTTTTGTTTAAATGTTTACGTCCGTTGTGGCCGCTCTGTAGAGATGGACCCGCACCTAATGTAGTTACAGGTTTACACACTAATAAAAACATACTTATGAATTCCCCTTCCACTTCTCCTAATAGATAATCCCACACAGTGGACCCTCTACGCTTACTTAAAGAGGAAGACGCAGATTAAATTGACTATTCGACCATCACGGAAATCCGGTGAGCAGGAGGAAGTCCCTGCAAATCCGACCGAGACAAAACAACACACTGAATGAACTTTTTGAAGCAATGCAGCTGTGCTGATTGAGTTATTTCAGTGCTTGTTTCTCAAAAACTTTGCAGTGGCATTTAGCAGAGGTAGTATACACACTGAACATCAGCTGAATTCACTAAAAATGAATTCCTTCAAAAAATGGTTCTGTAATTTGTATTTATTGTGCAGGCAAGAGAAACAGCACAGTCCGTACTATCCAACGAACAGCAGAAGACTCTGTGGCCATTTTGGCAAGGCAGCCTTTATAAAGTGGAGATCGGCCCTTAGGAATTCCCATATAAGAAAAAGCTTATGTATGCAGTAAGTACCTGCATCCTCGACGGTTAATATAGTATCCAAAAGTATCTTAACAACTATTCATAGACACAGAACTTCACAGACATCACTTTTCCTCACGATCTATTAACCAAAGCTTTCATACGAAGCACCTACTGTTTATACATCAGCTTGATCTAGATCCTCTACCATCTCCTCCTCCGGAGTTAAACCCGAGTCATGGTGGCGTTGCTTGTGGTTCTTCAGGCTGACATTATGACTGAATGACTCTCCGCATTGGTCACACATGAAAGGTTTCTCTCCAGTATGGACACGCATGTGGGAAGTCAGGTTTTCCCTTTGGTTGAAGGAACGCTCACAGACTTGGCATTTGTAAGGCTGTTCTCCGGTGTGAATCAGTTTATGCCTCCTCAACCTGTAAATTTCCTTAAAGCCCTTCTCACACACATCACACGCATATTTATACGGACCTCGGTGGGACTTAACATGTTTATTGCGTTTAAGAATGTTGTTAAACGTCTCAGGACAATCTGGACAGCTGTATGGTTGGTTATCTTTAGGATGAGTCTGCTCGTGTTCCAGTTTCGCAGACTTGGTTTTGAAGACCTTCAGACAGTATTTACACGGGTGATCATAATCCGAATGTAACTGGCTGTAGTGCGTCTTAAGGCCAGCCTCGGTGAGGAACCTTCTCCCGCAGTCCGGACAGACGATAAATTTGACTTTGTGTTCACATACATGCTCATTTTTCGCTCTAACAAACTTGCCACATTCCTGACACAGTATGTTTAATGGTTTGGCTCCGTGCTCCTGTTCAGCGTGCATCTGAAAACTGACGATGCTATCAAACTGAACGGGTAGCGTTTCAAAATGATGTGTTTGATCGCCATCACCCGCGCTGCACTGAGCACAGCAGAATATGTTTTTGTGGCGGAGGACAGAACAGGAGCGCGAGGCCTCGGTCTCGCACTGTGCACACCACACCACAAGTTTGCCCTGACCGTCCTCCTTTAAAGCTGTGAACAGATCTTCATCAGTGTCGGAGTCTGTAGCATCTTCACCTAACCATGGCTCCCACTCATCTGAACTCTCAGACTTCTTTTTCTTCTTCACGTCCTCTTCTGAAAGACTTGCTTCATCCTCACTAGATAAATCTGAGGAAGGGTGACTGCTCCAGTCTCTGCGGTAGCCACAACTCTGGCACTCCTGCGTGACTGAAAACAGCCTCGCATTGCCCTCAATGGTGGCACAGCACTCTCTCTGACAAAACCAGCAGAACTGGAAGAGCTCCAGCAAGCACTGTGTGTTCACGAGCACCTCAGCACTCCTGAAAAGAATAAGCGGGAAAGACATCAATATATTTCGCAAAGAAAACCAAGTCTCACCTGTGTGATGACACAAAACCACTTTCAGCTCTTGTCCTCTTGCCTCCACTTTAATGAACACTTGTGAATGCCCACATGTTACACAAAGAGAGTGGCAATACAATGCCGGCTTCCTGTTCCAGGGAACTTGTGGTGAACGGGGTTGTGTTTTTTTTTTCTTTTTCTAAAGACGTTCAGAATTCTTATTTGCTTTATACAACAGTTGGGATAACATTTATACCATGAGGTGTATATACTGAAATGGAACATGGTTCTAAATTGAGGTCACATGAGTGCTGATAATATGCATGTTTTCAGCCAGCATCATTTATTATCCTTGTCACTCCGTTTTCCAAGACAATGACAAAATAGTAAAGTAAGCACTCTGTACTTGAGTGCTGTGGTCACACATGGGTTGTCCTGTCCCTCATGAACTATTTTGCAGATACGTAAAAACATCCCTGAAGCTGAGCGTCCTTTTTCTCATTTAGATTTGTGGAAATTCTCTCGCTTTGCCTTCCAAGTACAAATCGAAACGGTTACCAACTTTTACAATCGTTGTGATAGTCAAAACCGATACGAGCACTTTATAAAGAGTTTAACAACATCCAGAAGAAATCTTGAATGTAGGTCAACAATATTTGTCGGGACAGCTGTCTAGAATTTCATATTAATTAAGTTAAAGAAGGGCTCATGTCAGTACAGGCCTTCAAAAAAAGAAAACGCTAACACACTCACGGAAGCTGCGATGACTCTGCTGCAACTGTGCTAGCCTCAGCAGGCTCCTCAGGGGAACCCTGGGGTTCAGGGACCTCTGTGGAAAGATCTTCCACATCTTCCTCCTTAATATCCAACCGAGGCCTTTTTGCTGGCCTCGGAGCCTTGAACGGTGGGCACGCCAGTAATGCATGACTTTTGGTCCAAGGTGCCTCTGTGGTGGTAGTGCCAACCTCCACACATGCAGAAGCTGAAACCTGTATACCTAAAGCAAAATAAATAACCATTATATAGAAGCAGCATTTTGTTTACATGACCACTTGTATACACTTTACAAATATTATTCCTAATCATGTAGGCCAGACCAGAAATATTACAAGACCTTCCTGAATATCTGAAGAAAATCCGAGTCGTTCATGTCTAGTGCTGAAATGAGCCATTCCTTTCTTATGACAGTAATGCAAATGTGCCAGTCACTGGCAACACACTGGTCATTGCAGAGTCACTGTAAGCTGTAGCGTCTGCTCATTAAAAGCCATTCATGAATAACAAGACAGAACATCGTTGTTTTGAAAGAATTTGGCAAGATTCACAAACACCACCGACTACACGTGTGAAAATTTTAACATACAATTGGTAGCACATAAGCACATAATTAAAATGACTGGCAACATGAACCTTTGCTTCTAACATGAGGACTGAGTGTACTCAAGGAGAGCTGCGTCGACCGAGAGGACAGGCTGGGTGAGTCTGTCTGGCAACCTACATGGTTACCAAACGAGGTCTGTGATGTACTCTGGAAGAAAAAGAGGGGGGGGGGGGGGGATAATGTTAACTTACGCCAGCTTTGACGGAAAATAACCCAAACAATGTTCTGAAGCACACTTTCATGTCTTTCACGTGAAACAAACATTTCTGGAAACTCTTACACAAATTCTTGCCACAAACATTCAATCTCTAGATTAATATTTTTCTACCACCGTGCCTCAAAAAGACTAAAGGTTTAGCACGCCACATTACAGGAGCTATTTTGATTGCTAGCAAGTAGGTTTGGTAGAGTTCAACAGCCCATTCGTTACCATAATTATGAAGTGGAGTAAAAGAATTACAATAGAATTGTTTTGATACGGTCTTCACGTTGCTGTTTTTATGATGATATCCAGATTCTTGTGTACATATGAAACTTGAAATATTGTTTGTATATTATGCCAACTGATGTAATTATGATATAAAGGAAAGTTTGATGGATAATGATTCCAACCTGAACTTTTAGGCCTATATTAGACTTACCATAGAAAAAAAAAAAGTGTCAGGTCCCAACTATCTCTGCCACATTAGCCCACAAAACTGGGTAAAGTTTTATGGGGTATAAATTGTGTGACACCATAAATGACGATGTAATATCTCTAGAGTGCTGTTATTTTTACGAGTAGCTCAGTAGATTTCTCTCTTCTTTTTCTTTTCTTCCATTACCCGTATACCAAAGTTAGTGATGATGAGTATTTTTATGAGCTTTGAGACGCACGAACTTACTGTACTTTTGGCTAATTTTCATCCATCTTGTAATATGTTAATAAATATTACCAATTAACATCCACATATCCACCTACTTGTCTTGGAACTATTTTCTGTCTGCGTAATTTTGTATAATAAACATGTGAGCGATGACCTTCCAAACTGACAAATACCCAATTACAGGAAAACTTTAGTGAACAATTTGATTTATTGCTGAATAAAGCATCTTAAAGTAGCGCAACAGTGTAAATGATCTTTCCTTGTTCTTGAGGAAATAACAGCTTATGGCAAAACACGGATCATCTGTTATTTATCCATTAGAACGGATAAATCAGTAAAGGCACGTTGTAGTGAATAGCAGTGCATCTGTATGCATTTTCAGCACAAACACACATATAAGCATGCACCTAAAAGCATATGTGGTTTCTGTCTTACTGCCACATGTTGCTCTCAGATGAGATCAGCTGATGGTTCCTGAATAAAGGTGGGACTATCCTGTAAAATTGCCATGAATGCTTCACCTGTGGTCGCACTGAATAGTTGGTGCTCGAGACCAACTAGAGATGATATTTCTGGGATGTCTGTACAGCGTGTCATTGCACTGCTTAGTGCACCTACAGTGGTCAGTGTACCATCTCAAAGACATCTTCCACTTCCATTGAAACAGAAATGAAATGCGTCACATTCCTGCTGCTGCATTACCAAAATGTTAACATTTACTTATAACTAGTTTTGCATTTAATGATAAATCAAGTAAGTGTTGTTCATGGGTTGTGCTTAATGTGCCTGTGGTGATTTATTTTTTCCCCCATTAACCGTATACCCAAGTTAGTGATAAAGAACGTATACATAAAGAAGAAAGTATGCTTTCTGAACGCCTAAACACGGCCAAGACAATATATTTTTTTTTCCAATTTGAAGGTCTGTCATTTCCAAGTCATGTCATCTGGACCAAATATTTTGACTTTGTTACGTACTACACCTATAAAGGTTGGAGCCTGCTACGTGGTTTAGATCTTGAGATATGGTCTTGTAAAATTGATTAAAAAAAAAATAATGCAGTGTCAAATTTGACACCCCTCTATTTTGTAGTACATCAAAAATAATTTTACAGGGTGTCTCCTGGATAACATGGGTACACCTGGTATTCTTTGAGTGTATGGGATTTCTGGAAAATCTGTTGATTTGACATGGCCCATACAGTATACTGCATATACCAAAAATGAACATTCATGACCAATCAACCCTTGGAAAAATCGCTTAACGTCTTACAAGCTAAATGATTCAAACAGCCTGGCTGTCCAACACTGCATGACAGGAGTTGTGTTTTAAAGTGAGAAAACGTTCGTCTTGTATATCAATCATTCATTACTTAGATATATAACCATAAACGTGCGAAACAGCCAGAAAACCGGATAAATCAATATAATTAGCATGGATGGTTCAAGCAGGGACATCACAACTTGTGTCATGAGTCCAACACTGTAGTATATTGTAAAGAGTTTGTCTCTGCGATTAGCCATTTCAATGCAATGCGTTTTTAATTAACTGGAGCAGCGCACGCGCCATCGCGTGCGTCACAACACGGTTGAACTTAAACCACAATTAAGTTATTTGCCAACTATCTTTTATTTTTAAATCGATCATATATTGCAGCCCTAATCCAAGCTCAGTTATTTTTTTATTTAACTTACCGTCCACACGATGAGCTGAGCAGGCACGAACATTGCTCAGGGTCTTGTTTTGTTTACACTCGAGCGCTGTGTTTTGAACGGGTTATCCCACCAAGATGGCGACCACCTCCCTTAGTGACGTCACACGAATGACGCGACTCTAACCTACGCGAGCACCATGGCAACGGTTCCAATCTAAAAGCCTTGCGTCTGTATAAAATTAAACTAGCGACCGCTGAAGCTATATAACAGTCAGTTTGCTCCGAGGTTGGGTCTCTGCTCAGTCCAGAAGTGACTCTCTCACACACACACACACACACACACACACACACACACACACACACACACACACAGCAAAGCGTGTCTGTTTACCAAATTATTACGTCCAAATGAACGTAAAGCACATTTTCAACTAGCACAACATGCTAACCCATACGCCAATGCTCTCACTTTACTCTAACGTTAAGGATGTCAATAAAAATAAAGTTCATTTTACAGACATTCAACTAGCTCACTACACTTATTACCTCATTTGCTAGCATCAGCTAGTGCTACACGGCTAAATAAACACAACACACAGCATATATTTTTAAATACTTACAGGTTTGCCACGGATAGATGGTATTGATCCCTCGTTTAAGTATAATTTCGCTGCCAGTCCTGCGTTGTATTGGCCCAGGTTGGAAAAGCAGTCAGGCAGAAAGTGTTTAGCACACACAAACAGGGTTTTGCTGACACTAGCTGGGAGGTTACCGTTAAAAATGAACCTGATCCACTCAGCTCTTGTGTGCTCTGAGGCCGGGGGTCGATGTAATGATACGTGCTGCTCTGTGCAGCCGATAACAGAGCAGTTCCCGTGTTTAGCTCTCTTCAACATAATGCCAGCTTGTGAGGAAAAACAACAGCGATCCACCAAAAACAAGCCCCGACCTTATGAGATTTTAAAAATGGCGGGTGTTCTGGCGCGGTTTGATGACGTGACATTTGGGCGCACATATCTATCGCTTTTGTTTTGTTTACTTTTTCCTCACACAGAGACTCTAAGCTCTGCTTTGAAACTGATTTGTTTAGCTTCACTACCTTAGAAAAAGAAAACAAATGTGCATGTTTTCTTTATAATTTAATTAAAATAGCTACGTTATTCACAAGTATAAATGTCTAAGTATCAAGCCCACATTTTCTTATTTGTATTTTTTTAAAGAGACTCTCTAAAAGCTCTATCCACGCTTGAAAATAAGAAAGCTCAGAAAGCCTGTAATCACCTCAGTGCATGGTATCACAATCACACAGCAAGGAGTTTCTAGCCTACTAGTCTACATTTGAAATGAAACTTCTTTTGAAACTGTGAACGTTTTACTTACAGCTTGCGGGCTGTCAGGCGACTTCAGCATGCTTGGCACAGCTCCATCTTTCAGAACCAGCTTCGAAGAAAAGCCCATCTGATACAGCCCCAAGTTGCAGAAACTGTCTTCACTGAAATGTGCCGAGCACAACACTAATGTCGGGCTGAAGTCTTCAGGGACTTTACCAAAAATAAAGTTCAGCCATTCATTTTGTGTCTTAATATCCCTTGGAAGACTGTGTAGACTGGTATTTTCTTTCCTGCATCCTGGAGCAGCACACTTGCGCTTCCTCACCGACATCTCCTTATTTCCAGGTGTCCTTTTCTGTTTTTCACCAACAGTGCGACTTGGGTGCGTTTACTTTTGCAGCACGCGTCTTTAAGATACGTCAGTGGATTAAAAACAAGATTAAAAACAGGCTACGAACTAACAGAGCGTTAAACAATATACTATATTTACGTTTTAGTTTATGCCAGGACCGTTTTATGGAGCTAAAATGAGTGTTGACCTATTTTTTAGGTTTTAAAAATGGCGGGTGATCAGGCGCGGTTTGATGACGTAAAATTGCGGCGCATAAATTTATCACTTCTGTTGTTTTCTTTTTTTTCCAGAGACTTTAAGTTCTGCTTTAAAAATGTTTTATTTGGATCAACTACTTTAAACACCAATCCTTCATTTTCTTATTTTTAAAAGAGATGACCTATAAAAACAGATTAAAGATCGAGCCACCATTGAAAAAAAAGAAAGCTATGAAAAACCGACATGTTTATGCCAAATTTGGAGTTTTGTGTTTTTCCCCATAGCTTGTTTTGTACAGTGTTATTTATTGACTATTTTCCTCTGGCACGGTATGTGAAATGTTTCGCTGTGTGTTGTTAAATGCAATCTGTTAAAAGTTTACAAAAGTCTGTTTTGTTTTGGGGTTGTTGTTTTTTTTGTTCACTTTTGCGTATTTATTTAAATTGAAAACAGGTCATCTAATACAATAGAACATAAATGACAGTGTACAATTTATAACCTTATTTAAATAAACCAAACAAGTGCAGGTTGGAAGGTTTTTAAATCAAAATAATAAAGGAAAATAAAAAAAAAAATAAACAAAATTTGGGGAAAATTACAATTAATACTAAGTACGTTGTTGTTGTCGTTATTATTAACAACTTGTATAATATACTCAAGTTTACTCTGATCGGCAAGAACAGTAAAACCACCTACCTAATATTGTGTAGGTCGCCTTGTGCCACCAAAACAGACCTGACCTGTCAAGGCATGGCCTCCACAAGACCTCTAAAGGTGTGCTGTGGTATCTGGCACCAAGACGTTAGCAGATACTATAAGTCCTGAAAATTGCGAGGTGGCGTCTCCATGGATCAAACTTGTTCGTCCTACACATCCTACTCAACTGGATTTAGTTCTGGGGAATTTGGAGGCCAAAACAACACCTTGATCTCTTTGTCATGCTCAACAATTTTTGAAGTGGCAGGGAACATTATCCTGCTGAAATAGGCTACTGACATTTGGGAATACCGTTGCCATGAAGGGGTGTATTTGGTCTGCAACAATGTTTAGGTAGGTGGTGCAATTAAAGTAATGAAGTAGCATCCATACGAATGCCAGGACCCAAGATTTCCCAGCACAACATTGCTCAGAACATCACACTTTTTCCCCATAGTGCATCCTGGTGTCATCTCTTCCCTAGGTAAGCAACACACACTCACCTAGCCTTTAACATGATTCATCAGACCATGACACTTTCTTCCAATGCTCCATAGTCCACTTCGGATGGTCACGTGCCAACTGTAGGCTCTTTCAGCGGTGGACAGGGTCATCATGGGCACTCTGACCGGTTTGCAGCTGCGCAGCAACATACACAGCAAGCTATGATGCACTTTGTGTTCTGACAGTTTTCTAACATAGCCAGCATTAACTTTTTCAGCAATTTGTGCTACAGTAACTCTTCTGTATGATTGGACCAGACAGGCTAGCCTTCACTCCCCATACGCATCAGTGAGCCTTGGGTATCCATGACCCTAGAGTAAACTCTGTTGTACTGTAGTTGGTACTCATGCTCTGTTGTCACTGAAGCACATATTGTACTCAATTCATCATCCCCACCTTTTCTATATTTCTCCAATTTACCAGCCACTGGGAGACTTCCTAAAAAGGAAAGCATGAATACTGTTGAACACTAATACTGGGAGTGAGTGTATTTTGACCAACAGTTTATTTGGTCAGTTATGGCTTTAATCAGCCAGATGAGCTTATAATTCATTTGAGAAGGGTAGGTGAAATTATACAAAGTTGCCAGTAGATGCCGCTGTACGGCCATACTGTATATTTAAAACATAAGCAGAATCACTCAGCTTATTAGTAAAGCAATGCTTCCCAACCTTTCTGGACAAAAGACTGTGCATTTCTTTGGGATATCCTTGCAGAGATATTATTCCTGTTTGGATGCTGCACCAAAGTCATAAAGAACTAAAAACTTAAGTGAACAACATTGCATTCTTGCTCTAATCTGATGAGTATCCTTATATTAAGGCAATCAAAGCTTTACTACACAACCCACCTTCACCACCTTATTCACCACATTATTTAAGACTTCTTTCTCTTGAGTCAAACTCGAGTCATGGTGTCGTTGCTTGTGGTTCTTCAGGCTGACATTATGACTGAATGACTCTCCGCATTGGTCACACACGAAAGGTTTCTCTCCCGTGTGGACACGCATGTGGGAAGTCAGGTTTTCTATTTGGTTAAATGAACGCTCACACACTTGGCATTTGT
>JAQQZR010000001.1:1731484-1749322 GCA_030068235.1 Notoglanidium macrostoma
CAAGTCATATGCTTTAAGTTGTATTGGGTGCACAGGATCCGCTTCAATGAGTCAACACTCAAGTGATTCCTTTCCTTGGTACATTGTGCATCAGGGAGAAAACTCGCTCAGTATTAGCGTTGTGTGCAGGTACGGCAAAAAAACAAAACAAACACTGGGCCATCTTCAGCAGCTCTGAGTGAAAATCAATGCTCTTTGACCTCTCAAAATATTTGGGCCACTTCTGGTGAGCCTTAAGACCAGTGAAATCTCCATCAGTCGGTCGGTGGCACCTTTATTAGTCACTTTGCATGTCATGCACTCAGCCTCCCGTGCATCGCGAGCGAGACGAAAGCACGGGGATTTTTTTTGTAAATCGTCAGTGAATTTACAACGGCGTTTCGGCATTTTGCACTGCAGATATCGAGCGCCATGTGCTTGTTATAACCAAGGAAACCGGTGCTGATGGCAGTGATTGGTGCTACCTGCGGTGATATCCAAAGCCAAAAACTGCTACCTCGCTCGGCATCCCCTGCTCACTTATCTCTTGGATCCACTAGCGCGAGTGGAAGTGAACAGGCGTGTAGGATAGTAACTAGTTAATGAGAGATGCCCATGACGTGACGAATGTTTAGGCAGGTCAAAATCCCGGACAAGTCTAAGACCCCGGCCGGACACAGTCTCAAAAAGAGGACATGTCCGGGGAAAAGAGGACGTCTTGTCACCCTACCCAACAGGCCATTTTTCTTTGTTTCTCCTTTCCTGTACCTCCACACCTACACATACCCCCACATACCCCCACACACACCCACTCACACACACAGAGACGCACAAACACACACGTACACACACCCAAGCTACTGTATATAAACTAGTCTGTCACAATAAACTTTGGATTTGAGAATACCTTCAATACCTTCACTAACGGAAGTCAGATCAAACCCGAGAGAACAGAAATGTTGCCAATACAATTTTGTTCTAACACAGTAGCAACTAGGTTTTAAACTATGAACAATACAAAACATTAGTATTTTAAAACAAAACATGAAGAATATTCATTAACCCGATCAAATAAAAATAAAAAAATCAGGGGCTGCATAACATGAGGTCAAGTGAGCGGAGAAAATCATTGTGTTGGAAATACTCAAGTTGAATTAAACTAATTACATGCAATAAAAGTTTAAAACTGCATACATGTGAACAGCTATAATTTATGCATGATACAAAGTTACAAATACAAAAGAACACTTTACTCCTCTACTTGTTACTATTGTTTTCTTTGCATATTCCAGCTTGTAAAGTAGCTTGAGTCAGCCATGATATGGTGCCCCTGTAGCAGAGAAGGTTAAAGGTGCTGCTGCACCAACAGTGGCAGTACTGGGGTTTGAACCCCTCACATGGAACCAAGGGCCTTAACCGTTGCCAACTGCTGGCTTATAGTGAGATAAATGTTTTGTGCTTTGCCAGTAGTAACTCTTGAGACACACCCACTGTATCTTAAACAGCAGGTTTAAAAGAAATTATATCCATGCTGTTATGTACAAGTGTGTCTACTGTGGTGGAAAAACCTTTAGAAAGAAAAACTTCAGAGGCTTTCTGAAGCAGACAGAAAGAATTACCCTCTTATATGTGCAGTCTCTCCTCCAGCAGTCAGCATAGAGAAGAGCGCACTTCCTCATTCTCATAAATTACTTATATGCCCAAAGGGTGGGTAATTTGTATTAATCTCGTGACGTCTGAATAAGTTTAGTATTAAAATATTTATACAAATTTTTCTTTTCCTGAAGGGTGTATACATTTTTTGGCTGACTCTGTATAAAACCATTTTTGACAAGAATCAGGGCCACTCTTGTCTAGCACAGAGGCAAGTTTTTGGACATAGAGGAGAAAACAATTTACAGCTGTCTTTGGCAGAATGGCTTAGTTCAGGGGGCTCCTTTTTCTTGCACTACTGGTGGCAAGTGTGCACTGAACAGGCTGACAGCAAACATGAAGTTTTAACAGCCATACCCTGATAGCAATAAAATGTCAAATACATATAAAAAACATAGGCAATACATGATATGCTTGAATACACATGGTGTATGTAATAATACCTGTGCACATAGCTAGTGCCATATTCATGAAAATGATGTACAGGGGAGGGAAACTCAGACAATAATTTTGACAGAGGAGAAGATGGACTAGTGGAGTGAGCTCAGGAAGCAAAGGGGTACAACAGGAGAACTGCTTAAAAAAACTGCTTAAAAGTTGCACTCAGAAGAACAACATGTTATTATTGTATGCATGGACTCTTGCTCCAACCTTCCTGTTCACTCACTTTGGCCTCCTACAAATGCCTTAATTTTAGGTTGTATGTGCACCTTTTTAAAAACAATTTGAAACTATTTATTTGTTTTTGCATTTCAGAAATTTTCTTTAAAACCCAGAATCTGATATGCTACTTAAATGTACTAAATGGGTTTGGTTTTGACAGCTAGTATTGCTGTATGCTTTTTAAGCACTAAAATTTACATTTAAATTTTTTTTTTTTTTAGAAAAAAATAAGACCCGTCTCATTTTCTCTTTCGTGTATTTATTATTGCTCTTTAATACAGCAAAAATATTTCTTATACACTTACTCGAATTATTGAGGGAATAATTGTTAGAATACCCGTTCCCTAAAATAATAGATGGCTACAGATTATAAATGATATCTACCTGGTGATAACTGCAGAGGCCAAACAATCTTATAAAACACCACTTATATTTGTTAATGTTCAAGGTATCCCAAAAGGAATACATATTAGGTTTTTTTCACAGCAGTATCAGTTCCAGTCTTCAATTTATTCCAGCTGTTGTACAAAAGTTATTTATTTTAGTTAAAGAATTTTCTGCATCGCAGTAGTATACAATAACTTTTTCTCTGCAGTCACCTCTCATGGAAAGAGAAACATTCCCCCATTAATATAATGGCTTTATTTTTCTGAAAGTCTGCTTATCTGCAGATAGTTTCAGTGTCTTCATCTTTGTTAATATAATTTAGTGTGGCTGGGGTTAACAACGTTATGATGTTTAGCAGTGGGTCAGTGAGTAATAGTTGTGCTTTTGGCCACATTTGATAAAACATGTGTTCCTCTTCTGGAGGGCCCAATATTCAAGTGTCTTCTGGCTTCTCCAGTGTTCCACAGTTTAATACTGAAAAATATAGCCATTCTAACAACTACAAAAAGAGTAATAAATCAAAGACTCAGAGTACAAAACTTCTATTTTTTTATTATTACTATTTTGTTTTTTTTTGTTTTTTTATCAAAAATAGCAACAATTTGCAATTAATAAACAATTTGTTTTGACAGATTGGGTCACACTAAATTTTAAACTCAAATTCTAAAAAACAATGTAAAGCATGAGCAAGCCTTACCTATTTAAAAACTGTGCAAATGATTTTTCCCTCTAAAATTAGCAGTGTATTACGCCATTTCAAATCATATTCAAGTTGTGATTTTGACTTCAACTTATTCCTCTCGGCTAGATAGATGGCGATCAGTGATTGTCCCAGTGTCCACAATCCTGTGGGAATATTTCACTACGTCCATAACCATATCACCACAAGAGTTAAAGCTACCAATGCACCTTACCTAGTAGCTACTAATCAGCAGTGGCTATAGAGATCAACATTGTTAGCACTGTTAGTCAAAATTGTTCTTTCTAGGAAGCAGTGGTACTCCTGGCCCGTTCATGCTTAGGTCTGTGGAGCCTGTGATTAAGCCATGCAGGGTGAATTTAGGTGCAACTGGCGGGCCGTTACACTCCACAGGCTGAAGAAGCTGCTTGAATACTGTGCTCCTCTTTTTCAAGCGGTTCCTCTTTTTTGAGCGGCCCTTTGGCACAGGCACAGGATCACAGAAGTGGGAACAAGAGGTGATACCACAGAATGAAGCCTCGTCTGACTGGGACGAATCTTCAGAGCTTTCCCCTGATGAGGAGTCTTTAAAGGAGAAGGAAGGAGAGCTGGGGCTACAAGGAGGCAGTTTTAAGTCCAGATCCCGAGGATGTTGGTGATTACACTGCAATCCTCCATTGGGGACTGATGGGGTGGAGAGTAATGTAGGAGTTATTGTCTCTGGCTTTCTGCTGGCTTTCAATTTACAACGCTTTTTCTGGAAGGAGACACAGAGCACTTGTTCATCTGATAACTTGTTTCATCAATCAAAATAGTACACATAACTTGCAAATGGACATAAACAATTAGCCTGATGTATAAGGTTTGTGCAATTTATTGTATTTCAGTACAATTATCAGGACTAAAAAAAAAAAAAAGTCGACTACCTTTTTACTCCCCGTTGAATTCCTCCGAGTTTCTAAATTATATGCTTCACCCGGACCTGTAAAAAAGACATGATATTTTACAAGAATGTGTAATGAAGGAATGACTAATTCTAGTAAAGAAGTGATCAAATCCTCTGAGACACATAAAGAATAAGATGTGTAGCAATGTGGCCCATGTGCCCATGAGTGTCAGGACAAAATTAAAAAAATTCATAAAAGTCCTCTCAACTAGTCCTCTCATCATTGATTAATGATACAGGTCTTGCTAATAAGGGTTTGTCAAGATGCAACCTTTACTTTTATAAGCACTTATGCTTGATTTACAAAGCGAGTCCTCCAGGGTTGCTGCACAATGTTTAACATCTAATTTAGGACTTTAAGACCTTAATAACACGCTCAAAAAGTTCAGAGCTATTAACAGACCAAGGTATGTCCGTTGTTGCAAAACTTATGTCTGATCTATGTCGGTTGTTGCAGGTGAAGCAAATCAGGATGTCAATCTACAACCCCCAAACAGACAGCCTTGTAGAGAGATTTAATCAAACACTGAGAGATACTGTATGTCAAAAGAAGAGTAGGAGGTGCAGCCATCCCTGTTTCACTCTGTAACAGACTATGTCCAGAGCATGCAGGAGTGGATTGACCAGGTTGCTCCTGTCATAAAAGAGCATATTCAAGAGGCACAGGCAGATCTACAATTGCCTGGTCCAACCCCATGAGTTCCAGCCAGGTGGCCATATGCTCTTCCTTCTACCCAGTGTGAACTGCAAGTTCCTTGCATGCTGACAGAGTCCCTCTACAATCCTTGAACAGGTGGGCTCATTGAACTTCTCCAAACCAGGTATCAGAGTTTGACAGCTACCCCTTTCCCAGGTGGAGAAAATGGTGGAACGTGTGGTGGAGAGCCTGGTTCATCTCCACCCTCAACCTCACCAAAGGGTAGTGGCATGTTCCTGTCCATGTGTCCAGCATGTAACCCTGGATGCAAAGCCCAAGACAGCATTCAGCAGCTCCTCTGGCCACGGACAGTACTGGGTTCTTCCCTCTTGGACGTCATCCTACTACCACTTATCAGCCTACCTAGACGACATCATAATCCACTTGTGCACATATTCAGACCTGCACTAACTAAGAGAGGTCCAGAACAAACTCAAAATGCTAGGCTAACAGCAAGATCCATGAAAGTGCCATCTGGGGTTGACCAAGGCAGAGTGCCTCGGAAAAAAAACTGAGGTGGTCAAATAACAACCACGGCCCAACTCCAAGCAACAGGTACAAGCCTCCTACGGAATCCAGAATTTGACTGCCCCATTACCGTACACACAGACGTGTCAGAGAAAGGCCCGGGCGGCATGTTCTCCCAGAACTTTAGAGGGGAAGAGCACTCAATTCTGTACGCGAGTAGAAAACTGACCCCCACAGAAGGCGATACCCCCCTCTCCTCATTTCAGAAAATAAACTCAACATGAACATCCATAAAGAGTTTTTCTTTCTCATTTTGTTGTTGTTCAAAATACATGTCCACAGACCAATTTTAAAAAAATAGCTTTAACAACCTGAATAGCCAAGGCATAAAATCTGTTGCTCCTGGACCCTCCTGTTTACTGTAGCATTGCAGCTTAACTCTTTTAGCATTAATAATGCTAACTTGCAGGAAATTGTATTGCAGTTCTACCTTCAGTAGTTGCAATTTGCAGGGATGATTGTGAAAATGGATAGGATGCTCTCCGCTTTGGGTTCACATCCTCATAACCAGGGGAATCTCTGAAAATCAACAGGATGTCTAGGTTAGACTAAATCAAAACCAGCTCAAATAAAACACATCTAAACATTTAATATCTTAAAATCTGTGTGAATACCAAGGCTCACCTGTCAGGGCAGCAGTAGCTGTAAGAGTTTGGTACGGATGTGTCTGGTTCTGTCGAACGATTCTCAGCTGACATGCGACAGTAATTAACACAGATGACAATGCAGATGAGCAAGCCAAGGACCACAGACAGCAACAGGTAGCTGTGCCTGTCAGTCACCTACACAACACAGAAGCATTCACACAGCAATAATTTACAGCTCAACATAAAATATAACTTATACTGTTCAAACACATGCACATATAGACTAAGATTTGGTAAGGGCAGTGGGTTGATACCTCTCTCTGTAGCAGGCTCACTTGCAGTGACAAGTTAAGAACGAGCCGAGTCACGTTCTCCAGCTGCTTCTGCAGTACCTGTATAGACTCAGTCTGTTTCTGATCCTTAACAGAGAAAAGAAAACATCAGATTAGTAACATGCTGTTCTGGCTTTCCAGTCAAGCCCACTAAACCGTTAACATAGCTGATGATCAGCCAATGACTGATGAAAACCAGGTTACAGATTCAGGTTGAAGCTAGGTTTGGGTACAGTTCACGTTTGAGCCGATACTGGTACCAGTAGCCAATGGTACTTTTTCCAGTACTTTACTCTCAACGTAATAACAAAAATATAATTTCAGTTGTAAAAAAAATAAGTCCAAACTTCAAATTTTAACATATTGTTATTTAAAAATCTCCCTCTCCCCTCCCAAAACCTTCCCTACAACACTCGAGCTTATCACAGTCTGTCATCAGGGCGTAGAATGAGCACGCAGGAATAACAGCAATCATGGAAACAGGAAATAACAGCCACCATGAAGAAGTCGGACGTTTATTACTTTATCAGTATTACACTGCACAAATGTAAAAAATAATTATGCACAAGATGAAAGAGGTCACTGCTTTTGGCTGAAAGTAATTATGTAGGTGCTCAAAAGCAGTTTTGGTAGCATTAGCCATAGCAGTATAGCTTCTATTTAGTTTGTAATTGGTAAACTCTTGGTTTGTCCTAGGACAACTGAATCAGTGTGCAATATTAAATCCAGCTCAGACTCGACAGTAACCTTAAAATGAATCAGGTCGTGGTTCCAGACCTTCAACAATTTGGTGTTGAAACAACTGACTGCTGTGGTACAAGAAGAATAAAAATCTTTGAGACATGTAGACACTGGAAAATAATCAACTTTGGATGGTAACTACATGGTAAACCCCAACATTTTGATGGGCTGCATTATACCACCCCATCACTGACAATGATCCTGTAACAACAGGTTCCCTAGTGTTTTACTCCACATATCCTATTCCATAACCTACCTCCGTTAGATTCATTATTGCACAAAAGAGCAGCAAGACATTAGCAAGATGTTATTAATTTTGCTGACCTGTTCCTCAGCCATCCTTGAAGTGTTCTGGAGTTTAATGATGGTTTTGTTGAAAGCCTTTTGCATCTCCTCCATCTGCTTTCGATATCTACAAAAAGCAAAAGTATGAACCAAAAGAAACAAGCAAGTCAAAATAAAAATGAAGGAAGCCATTTATAGATCAAATTTCCTTGCTTAAATACATCTCTATGGTTTGGGTCAAGGAAGAAAGTATCTAATAAAAAACAAACAATCTCAGCGGAAGTCAGGTGGGACTGGCTCCAGATTCCCTGTGATCCTTAGCAAATAAGTGGTATAGATAATAGATTATAGATGGATGGCTAATAGGATTTGTTATTGATATTGCTGTAAGAATGGTCAGTAAGTCACCTCTGACTGAGCTGTTCGAGGTAACGGCTGCTGAGGGACATGTTCACCTCCAGGGCTTTGATCCGGTTGTTTAGCCTCATGAAGACTGACTCCTTCTGGTTAGAGCCATGGATTGGTGTCTCGGTGGAACCAGGGATTTCAGCATAGAAGTCAGATGAAGATGGCTGCACTGATTGGCCATTACTGTAGATTCCTGATTGAATGTTGCCACTGTAGCCTCCAAGGGCAGCTTCTTCTACCAGCTCCTCACTTTTAGGTTCTGCTACATCTGAACCCACCTCTAAGGGTTCTGTTACAGGGGCAGCTGTGAGTGTTACAGCAGGAACTGCACTCTTGCTTATGGTTGGTTGGACAAAGGACTGATCTTTGGAGGTTGGTAGAGGGGTAAATGTTGCCTGATCCATGGTGCTGGTCATCATAATAGGAGTCAAGGTGTCTTTTTCAGTGGAAGATTTCTCTACTGCAGATTCAGACATCTGGACACGATCCATCTCATCACTTTTGGAGGTTAAAACTGGAGTGGGTGTCAGATCTAGGCTACAGGTGAAAATGGAAGCACTTTTGTCCTCCACTGGTTTATCTCTGCTCTTCTCATTAAGTTCCAAATCAGAACTCTCAACAGCTGAAGGGTCCAGAAAATCCCCAACATGATTGGCTCTAGAGGCAAGGGTGTCAGGATATGTCACCAGGGCTGAAGTAAGACTTGGTGCAAGATCCAGAGATTGTGCTTCAAGGCTGTGTTCACTCTCAGGAAAACATGGAACAACCACATCGGAAGTTTCAACTGGAGTGATCGTCTCCACTGTCGAGGTGTGGAACGTTTGTATTAAGGACGATGAGATCATGACTGGGACCGAGGTTTCCGTTTCATGAAAAGTGTTGGGCTGAGAATGTGATTGTTGAGATTTCTTTTTTGTCTTCTTCCTCGGACGAACTGGAAGGGGAGTGCAGCTCTGCAGGAGGTACTCTTTAAGTGAAACGCCACAAGAATATGAGTCAGGAGTGTGTTCCCAATTCTCCCTCACTTCTAAATACTGCTGATCCTGTGGAGCTTTCACCCTCTCCTCCTCAGCCTCCTGTGGTATGGAGCTGGAGGACTTGTCCAGCTCGACCAACTCATCCTCGGGCAGCAAAGTAACAATCTGATCATCTTTGTTTGGTGTTGTCCCAACAGGCTCTGGAGCTGACAGTGTTGGAGCCTCTGAGAGCGAGGTGGTGGGTAAAGGAGCTGTCAGACCGGTGTCAGTACCTTGCGTCATTGAGGCGGTTTCAGTGACCTTTTTCAATTCATGCTGGTCCAGTTCCAAACTCTCCATCCTGAATCATATAAGAGAAGGAAAGCAAAGGAACAGTTTACTCAAATCACAAGCTTCGACAACAAATGAAAGCTGGCAAAAAATTTAAGAGCATGAGACTCATGAGTCTCCTGCATACTGCTAACTGTAAATGGTCTTTTGTTTTCATTAGTAAAGAATGCAATAAGCGATGCAATTTTGGGTAATACTATAGGCTATAAAATCTGGTTATTGTGTGTCCAATATTTCTACTGGTAAGTGGAATCATTTGTGAATTAAAAATTTTTTTTTTTTAAATCTTCTGTAAATACTTACAGCCATTGTACATCCTCTTTCTAAAGGCTGTGATCAGGCTGACAAACTGTTACAGGCCTATATCCATTTTACCTTGTGTATATAAGCTTTTGGAGAGACTTGTCAACAAGCAGATAATTCACTATCTTGAGGAGCATAATGGTTTGTCCTGTGTTCAATCTAGTTTTCATTCCTGTTACTGATGCGTCACTGCCTTTTTGAAAGAATTAAACGTTTGACTTAGTGGATCATTCCAGATTATTAAACAGACTAGACAGTATTGGGGTGCTTTGTCCTTCTCTCACCATGTCACTAAGCTGCAGTCAAAGGTCAAGGTAAGACTTTCTTACCATTCTTCTTTTACCATCTGGTGCCATATATATAATTGTTCAAATAACCATACTTCCTTTTTGTTTATGGGGATGCAATTTATAGACTGGCCTGCAAAGGAACACTTCAAGCTTGACACAATCCATCATCCTGCTATTCGATTTGCTACAAATGCCCCCTTTAAAACACACCACTGCCTTCTGTATTCTTTGGTCAAATGGTCCTCTTTGCATACTCGCTGTAATATTCTCTGGGTTATGCTTTTTAAAAAAAATAAAATTCACCTGGGATACTTACCACCCTACGCCACGTATATATAAGGAGTCAATATCTGTCGCCAAGTACAATATACTTCCCATTACATCACAGAAAAAGACCCTAAATTCAACACATCCTTTAGCCCGCTACTGATTGAAATTTGCTGCAAAAACACTAAAACTGGCAGAATTTAAAAGCCGAATTACGGACATCTTTAATGACACTTGCAAATGTTTTACTTCTGGTTGATTAATTAGCCATTCTTCTGTGTTTAGTCTGAGATTTTTTCCTTTTTCTTTCTTCCTTTCCCCCCTACACGTTTTTTCTGTCACTCGCCAGGCTGCATTGTAAATAGGAATCATTCTTAATGTCTTGCCTGGTAAAATAAAAGTTGAATGAAAAAAATAAATAAACCTACGCAATCTTGGATGACGTTGGGGAGACTGTCTGATCTGGAATTCCCGATGTCTCGGTCAAATTTAAATGCGGGGAGGAATAATTGCCTGTTGAACACAATGTAAAAAAAATAAGCTGACTAATTACCAATTCCTTCTCAAATTGTTCATTCCTTGGGCACCATGTAAATTTCAAGTTTTTAATCTTATCTGCAAAGGGCCGGTGTTGTTGCAGGGTTTTTTTTGTCCCAACCAAGCTGGAACCATACTCGATTCCACTTGTTTAACTAACAGAACTTGTCTTCAAATTATTAATGGGTATTATTAGCTTAATTATTAACGTGTGTGTCCGCCCCCAAAGAAATGGGAGATGCAAACATAATCACATTGTATTTAGTTGGAATACAATCCTGCAGCCACACCTGCCCATTTCAATTAAACCAAAAATCAAGCAACTGTAGCTGAAAGATTGTGTGTGTGTGTGTGTGTGTGTGTGTGTGTGTGTGTGTGTGTGTGTGTGTGTGTGTGTGTGTGTGGAATTGCCTCCTCTTTGAGCTCCATCTTCTGGATTTCCACCCAACACATTAGCAGCAATGTTGTTCACCATGTTAATAATAGCATCTGTAAATGAATACATGACAATTCGGTGCTTAACAGCTGCAATGATGTCACTGTACCAAGATGCCTACAATGGTTCATACAAAATATACTTAAACCCCATCCTACCATACCTCACGTTGACTAACTTCATCATAGATTAGATCAGATATTAGGGTTTCTGCTAAAACCCAAAATACTATGGGAGGCAACAGAATAGGGCAGCAGGTAGCTTTTGATCCTGAACTTGGGTTACTATCTGTGTGCATATTCATATGTTCTTCCTGTGGCCTCATGGGTTTTTTCATAAATTGCTTTAAGGTGGCTTTGTTATGATAAACTTGCCCCTGGGTGTGAACATGAATGGTGAACTGCATTGGATTCCGTCCCATTTAGGGTGTATTCCCATTCCATGCCTAGTGTTCAGAACAGATAAAGTTCTTAAAGAAGATAAATAAATGAATAAATGAAAGAAATTCTACACTGGAACGCACCCTTGGCAGACCCAATCAGATTCTTTGAAGATTTGTCATCTGATGGAACATATCCAGGAGGATAATCTACAGTTTTAAGAGAAGAATGAAAATTGCATGACAGCATTACTATATAAGACCAGTGGAAATATAAGAAATGGTCTTCTGATCATGTCAAAAGCCAGTTCTCACCATCAAACTCATCCAGGAAGTTGTTTCTCTCAGACGGCTCAGAATTCAGCTCGTACTCCTCCATCATACTTGTGCCAAAAACCCTTAACACACAACAGTGACAGACACTGACTTTAAATTTTCAGGGCACAATATATCCATCCAGCGATCCATATATATTTTGGAGAAAGACACTTTATTTTTACCTGAGTAGGCTGAGAGGACAGAAGTGCTCAGACCCAAAGTGTGACAAGAGCTCCACCTACAGTCATATGGAAATATAGCAACAAAAAGCAGCATTATAGCACTGAAGGCAAAATAAGCCTTGTTTATTTTGTTTTATATTACTATGAAGAAAATTGGTATAAATGATATGGAGATTAGTTGGTTAAAATGTTAACTCATGGGGAATAATGAGTAATATTCTCTCAGGCCCTGTGATGAATGTGGATTGCAACAAGACTGTTAGAATGCTGATAATCTGATTCAGGTAATTAATAGAAGACAGTGGAGAAAAAGAATCAAATACCATTTACCACTTAGTACATGAATTTATCCAGACATCTTTAAATGTGAATCTCACAAAACAAAGCAAGTCAGAGCAAGTGTAGAAATCAGGTTTGTTAGTTGCTGTTAACTGAAAAGATCACACTCTTTAACCTTGCCTAGAAAATGAAGAAATTAGCTGGGTTAAACTTAATGTCAAACCTTCCAACTCATACATCCAAACAACACACTAATGGCCCTTTTCCACTGCATGTTATCGGCTTGACTCGACTCACCTTTCTTGCTTTTCAGTCAGGCCTGAGTTGTGGATAGTACCCGATACTATTTTTGGCATGACCTCCATCGAGGTTCCCAGTGAGCCGAGGCAATACCCAAAGGTGGCGTGATAACACTGTAGACTACTGATTGGTCAGAGAGAATCATCACTATTACTGCATCACCAGTGTGTGAGACAGGATGCCCTGAAGAAACCCTCCATTTTCAAAAAGCATTATGCTTATTTATTATACTTCATTGATTATATGCGTATGTTTTTTTGTGTGGGTCCACATAAAATAGTGTTATGGCAAGAAAAAGTTGCCACAATTTCTTTCTAATGTGATTGTTGTACCATCAGTTTACAGCCAGCAAAAACAATTGCACTGTAAGTGTTATATACTAAAAGCAAGTAGAGTCGAGTCGAGTCAGTTCCATGCAGTGGAAAGACTAGTGGTTTTCTACTCTGCGTTTGAAGTAAAGCCATCAGCAGATGGCGCTATCGAGTTTGAGTATTGTAGTTTAAGACGTTTGCCTGGACAGTGGCTGTGTAATTAGCCGCTTACTGAGGTTATATACAGTACTTATATTACAATAAATGGGGTCATAATTTAATTAATATTCACACTGACTCAAAAGTTTAACTGTTCAAGATTATTTGACCCACATCACACAGCACTGAGCTGCACAGGTTAGGAACCTCATGTGGAAAATAAATTCTGCACACAATCCTCTGCTAGACACTTCCAGATGTGCTCTAATCAATAATCCACTGAGGTTCCACTGTGACGGACAGCACGCTAGTACCGAGCATCATTAATTTCCTCACCCAGTCATTCAAGCACACCTGAGAAAAAGAGGGAGCTAACCTTAATGTACTTGGTGAACATCTGACGCAGAAGAGAAAAGAGAATTACAGGAAAAAGACAGAAACAATTGAGAAAATAGTTTGCTCACAATTCGTGATAAATCTGTTCTTTAGAATCAGAAAAACATTAAAATCACTAAAACAAAAGACAGATGGAAAAAAACTAAAGAAAAATGGAAAGAAAGCGATGGTGAGCAGCAGAAGTAAATATGCTCACTGCATACTCTGGAATAGGAAACGTCACCACACAGAAGCAGTCCTTAAAGCCTTCCACAAATACATTAACTTTCAGACAAGAAATGGCCAAAATCTATTCACAATTCATTTTCAGCTATTTTTATCCAGACTGACAGAACTGATATACAGGATATAAAAAAAACAAAAGCACACAGCTGAGCATTACAAACCTTTTGTTTAATGGTTTTCTGGCTGTCGGATCATTTTACGTTTAGCACAGAGAAAGAAAATGGATTGTTCTCGCATACCTTGACATATTTAGCATATAAATGCTCATCCAATGGAAAACTCTGGACTGTGCGCTCATCCCGAGCATGAAACGTCCCAAGCTTGGCCCATTTGTTGGTTGGATATCTGTGGACAAACCAGAATACCTTTGAGGTGGACCTTAATTAAACATCAATTCAAGAATGATACACCTAAAAATTAACAAAGAAAATATTAGTCTTGTTAATGTGTAATATATGCATTTCTATGAATGATCATTAATTAGTAAAATTAGGAAAAGGAAAAAGTCTAGCGAGAAGTATTTTCTCCGCTTATCTACAGGGCTTTATCGATTCTACTGAAATCCAGACGACCACAGAAAATGCTCATTTTTGTCACTGAAATTCTAAGCAATTGTTTCCTCACAAGTCTCTCTTTTACTCTGTTCTGAAGTTAACAAGACAAAAAAAAAAAATTCACAACATGTTACCAGGAAACTACAAAGTGTAATCTCCTCTATGCTGAAGACTTTTCTGTGTTGGAAAACTGGAGAGTTCTTCCATAAATGTTAAATAAACATCTCCCCACTGGAACATTTTCTGTCTAAATGCCTGTGTACGCTGTTCCTATAGGAATGATGTGTTTTTGAATGAGTGCACTAATATAAACCTGTGATTTGCAGCTGCACTACTGTCAAAGCTGCTGCTACAGAAAACTAATCAACACCTTCTGACCAAATCAGAATCAAACATGCAATGGTGCAGTGGTATAATGATGAATAATGTGGGAATAAAAATACTTATCGTTTAGTGGAAAGTGCCTCCACAAAGGCTGAGAGCAGGGATATTAAAAGGAATTATATTTTGCCTAACACATTTTTCCCTGTAGCTATTGCAATTTCTTACTATCGTCTTATACACACTGCATGCATGGTTGGTAATGAAGATTACAAGTGACGGAATGGAAAAGATAAACCTTTATTTAAATTGACAATGACTGCCGATTTTTGTATCAAAAAACATATAGACGGCCTCGTACCCCAAAGGTCAGAGGCATGACAGAATCTGGCAAGAACTAAGCAAGAAAACTAAATTTCAGCACGTCACACACACACATCTATAAACCAAATGTTCTCATGTTCTGACCTGTCACTGATTGAGACTAGAAAGTCTTTGGGGGTCGAGGAGAAGAGCTCAAAATTGGCAATGTCCAGCTGTTTCACCTGAATGGGCTGACACAACTCAATGACAAACCTGGAGGTGCACACAGAGGAACACAATGGGTGAACTTCAAGAACAGGTGGAGATGATTGTTGAGTAAGGAAGAGGAATGATGGAGGGATGTGGAGGAGAAAAAGAAAACAGGAAGAAATATCAGAGTGAAGGGTAGGTGGTATGCCTTCAACCTGTATTATAACCTGGGTTGCCATGTCTGCTGATTTTATATCTAATAGCCTGTTACTGAGAACAAAAGTGAGTCACCTAACTGTGAAATTTGTTGCTTTCTCTAAAAGGACCGTTTCTGAGACCTATACCTTTAATAATCAGATGAATGTGGTCCTAATACCTATACAGAGTGTTCTCCATAAGCAGAACATACAGTGGATGTTGGGCTTTTCTTACCATATCTTATTGCTGCAGGGGTTCAGCATGTAAACATCTACATTCTCCATCAGGATAGCAGAGGTGCTCTGATAAAAAGAATAAACATGCCAATAAGTACTATCTTGGCACCAGAATATTCAGAATGCATTACGGAGATAAGAGATTGCTCGGTGGAAACTTCATGCTTGTGCTGTTTAGCAATGTTTCATGTTTATACTTCGAACTTGCCTAAAGTCTGCTCATTTTTCACCAACATGGCGTACTGGTTTAGGGAATCGGCAGACCTTTTCTAAGATACGTGCCGTTTTATGAAGAGAAAAATAATTAAGGATTTTACAAGTTGTACATTTGGCTTCCATTCTAAAGTACACATTGAATGATGAATGATGTATCCTCATGAGACCCCACTGTCCTCATCATATTTTCTCCCAACTACATTGGGTGTATATCTTCATTTGAGCAACACTGGGAGGGTATTGCTCTTTTGCCAAACGTCTTCCTGTTTGAAGACACTGATCAATAGTTATCAGATGCTAAGAAACAAAAACAATGAGGAGAAATGACAAGACACACAACATTACAGTTGGGGTCTCAGGAGGTTAAACATTTTTGTTTTACGCCACAAATAAATGCTAAATGCTCGATTGTGATTCAGAAGGTGTGGATTCTTGGAAATTTGTGCCAGATGAAAGGCAAATAACAGGTTTATATTAATGGCCTCGCTTAAAGTACAACTTTAGCACTGATGGAAGGAGTCTCCAGTGTCAGGGCTTTGTTCCAGTCAGAAGTAAAGCTGTTGACTGGCATGAAAATTTATATTTACCTTTAAATGGATCAAATGAGCAATATGTCATTCAGTAGTACATTAAAAATTGCAACTCTTGCAGCTGCTGTGTTATAAGAGGAATAACACACTTGGGTACATGCTGTTATATGAAAATAATCACCTTTGGGCAGGCTTAGTAAATCGTCCTCATCCAAGTACCCATTATTTTCCTATAATAGCATGTTCTCATGTGTTTTACTCACATATTTTACCCCTTTGCTGCTCAAAGCTGTTAACATTAAAGTAACAAGTTCTAACTTGCAGTAAAATGGTTGTGATATTTATTTTTCTCGCTTTTGAAGTTGGATTGAAACAAAATGTTGGCAGGTTTAAAAGCTTGAAGTGGTTCAACATTTGGCAGATGTATCCTGAGGGTGGAAATGGATAAGCATAGCACAGTCATAAGAACCTTGAAGTTATTTGGTCATTGCTATTCAGTGAAAAACAACACTCATGCAAATACCCTAAGCTGGTTTGGGTACCTTTGCTTCAGGATTAGAAGCCAGGATCTTGGCGCCACATTCCACTGAGGCGTAGTTTGTGGTTTTCTG
The DNA here is from genome assembly GCA_030068235.1 of Notoglanidium macrostoma. Classification (NCBI taxonomy): domain Eukaryota; kingdom Metazoa; phylum Chordata; class Actinopteri; order Siluriformes; family Auchenoglanididae; genus Notoglanidium; species Notoglanidium macrostoma. The sequence continues at coordinate 1,748,238 of JAQQZR010000001.1, forward strand.
CACTTTCTTAACAGCACTGGAGCCGCCATTACAAGACGTGTGTGCGGTTTGACCTTGTGGAGTCGAGATAAAACAGAAAACATCAGCATTTTTCTGTAATGAGCTCAAGAGATCAACAACAGAATGAATTTCTAGGAAGTAAATCAGATAATCTTATCAGTGACGCACAGCAAATCCATTATAAGACGCTCGTGCGCACTGCTATCATAGCGTCTTACTTTTTTCATTCTCCTCCTCCATCATTCGCTTCTTCCACTCATCAAAAGTAGGAATGTCTTCCGGGTCTTTGGGGGGAAGCGCTGGATCTGTTTCTGTTGATACTGGAACACTCTGCTGAATATTGCACATTTTTTTATCCACACGGACTGAAAACGCCAGGACTGACATTGTAAATCAACATTTTGTTTGTGGTGATGGATTCAAAGTGTAGTCTGGCTTTCAAGTTGCCTTCTGTTAATGAAGGCGCTTTATGCGGTCTCAGCACTGTTGGAGTAAACCTCTGTCTCTATATAGAATTGTCCATGTTCTCCGTAACACTGACCTGTTCTTTCAGCATGCTGGAGGTATTGGCTCCCTGAGTCGCCAGACCTAAACTCTTCTTTGGACTCTTTCCTGTTCCTGATGTGCTGCTGTTCTCCAAAACCATGGGAAGACTATTATAACACCCGGAGAGAAAAGAAAACAAGCGTCCGGTTAAATAAATATTTTAAACAATTTAAAATATTCCTATTAAAAAGAGTCAACTACTTTTGTTACATAACATAGTTTTATGTAGTAGATATTACATTTTGAGGTCCAAATTAAAGCATGTTTATTATAGGCCTCATTTATCAATGATTTTATTGCTAAATCATTTATGAGAGAATTTCCCCAAGAACTGTGGTATTCATGAACATCCAATGAGTTTAGAAAAACATACGAATCCCATGTTTGTGTAATTTATGCATATATATGCATATGCAATTCATTGGGCTCAACTCCTAAACATGGTCACAAGTTACTGTAATTTCCATCCATCCGTTATCTATAGCGCTTTATCCGTCTGGGTCGCGGGGAAGCTGGAGCCAATCCCAGCATCTTGGGGT
>JAQQZR010000001.1:1767608-1780406 GCA_030068235.1 Notoglanidium macrostoma
GCAGATCTGCTCTCAGCATGACAAACTGCTGGAGGTTTACTGTCGCACTGACCAGCGGTGTATCTGCTCGTTGTGTACCATGGATGAACATAAAGTACATATAACAGTATCAGCTGCAGCAGGACGAGCTGAGAAACAGGTAACAATATTTTACAGCCTGTCTTATATCTCTAAATAATTTGAATTGATTTAGCTTGACTAGAATTGCTTTCAGGGTGACACGGTAGATAGTGTTGCCGCCACACAGCTTCAGGGTCCCAGGTTTGATCTTGAGCCTGGGTTCACACACTTTCTCCGGATTCCTCAGTTTCCTGACACCTCCCAAAATCATGTGCAATTTACGATTTAAGGATATCCTAGGATTTTTAGCAAAACATAAGAAGCCGTGAACTGACAGATTGTAAAATAACTAATGGGTGATGTTACTGATACAATGCTGGGTGCGAAAAAAGATGTTTAAGGACTATGAAGGCTTGAGAGTTTTGGTGACCGTATTGGACATTGCCGATTGATAGCAGCTATGATTGATCTATCAAACTGTCGGAAAACCTGCTGTCTGCAGCTGTCTGTTTTATCTCATTTGTTAACCTATTGTATCTTCAACAAACCTTAAAAGCCTTACAGTTGTCTGACTTCAGACCTTTTGGAACAAAACATCATCCTTTGATACCTCTTAGCTTCTGCCTGTGCAGCCAGCCAGGTCTGGCTATCCAGATCTATGAATGGGATGTCTTCATCACAAAACATTAACTGGAGTTTAAATTAAGGAAACGAAACTTTAACAGGTTACTTTTGCTGTGCAGGAATTCAGTAAGTGTGACCACTGCTGTCAAGCACAGAGCACATGCACATATAGTTTATCTTACTGTTTCAATTTTAATATGAGCTTAGTTACAGCTAATAACTAGAACTTAGTGTTTGCAAGCATGCCTGACCTCATTTTAGTTGGATAGCCCTGGTGTAGACTGTCTACAACGGAAACATACTTCTGAGTTATATGCGTTGTTGCTGTGCAGAAGAGGTTGTTGGAGATACAGAGAACATACCAGCAGAGAATCCAGGAACAAGAGCAGAAGCTTCAGGAGCTAACAATGGCTGTGGAGTCTCACAGGGTGAGTTTCAAGAAGAACAACATCTGCATGCTGGATGAGACTCTTTTTCTAGTCAGCTATATTGCAGTCACAATTTCTGGGTTCCAGGGAAATGGCTTTAAGAAACCTCCTCTTTCTTTGCGTCCCCTAACAGCGCTCTGCACAAGCAGCAGTCTGGGAAACTGAGAGGATCTTTACTGAGCTGATCAAATCCATTGAGAGAAGACGTCTTGAGGTGACCGAGATGATCCGAGCTCAGGAGAAATCTGCAGTGAATGAAGCTGAAGGAGTCATGGAGCAACTGCAGCAGGAGATTGCCGAGCTAAAGAGGAGAGATGCTGAGATGGAGGAGCTTTCACAAACGGAGGATCCCATTTATTTCCTCCAGGTAACATCGCTGAAACCATAATCACGTAAGGCGAGATTTCCCCGTGCGTGTAAGTCCAAAAAGCTCACAGCTCGGTGGTTTTCAGTCTACGTTTATTCTCCACTTGACTTAAGTCTTTGGCTTATGCTCCCTGAAGGCAGTTACACTCTTTGGGCAGAGCAAGGCAAAAAAAAACCCCACACACACAGGCATCGTCACACAGCTGATCAAGGAGTAGGGGGAGAAGCAGAAGAACTAGTTGTGCTGTGGTTAGTCCATAAGACTTCAAATCACGTTCCTAAGCATATACACTACCAGTCAAAAGTTTTTGCACACACTAAGATTTTCAACATTTTCATTGTTACTCACTTTCTTCTAGACATACAGTATTGCAATGGTACACAACACCTCCTTGATGAACCCTAGCTTTCAAACTTCGATTTATCTGTCCACATGATGTAAGCCTATCAAACTCAAGTTCAAGGTTCAAGTTCAAATTGCTTTTATTGTCATTTCAGCCATGTACAGATGATACAGTATATAGTGAAATGAGATAATGTTTCCCCAGGACCAAGGTGCTACATATAAGACAACACAGAAGTACAAAAGTGCATGTGTGCAAACATGGCAGACAGCACAAGACAAGACAGTACAGTGCTAATTCAAATTGAATGTGCAAAAATTACAGAGGTCGATGAATGTACATTTGTGTGTGTGTGTGTGTGTGTGTGTGCATGTGTCGGTCAGTGTTAAGGAGTCTGATGGATTGGGGGAAGAAACTATGAGAGAGTCTGGCAGTGAGGGCCCGAATGCTTGGGTACCTCTTGCCAGATGGCAGGAGGGTAAAGACTTTGTGTGAGGGGTCTGTGGGATCTTCCACAATGCTGGTGGCTTTGCGGATGCAACGTGTATCTTCGGTTTCTTTTTGTAATCGATTCTCTGTCTTTGTGTAGAATTTCCTGTCTGTCTCCGCTCCTGTTCGACGTGTAGACTTACCCACCAACACGGTGAATTCTCTTCACACGTTTACGGATATAATAAAGTCTTTGTCTCAATTGAGACAGCAGCTAGAAAAGCACTGTAAAGACGAGATTCAGAAGATGTCATGTGAAGGTAAGCTATAGATCCTGATGTTATATTGTCTTTTATATTAATCACAAGCAGAAAGCATACATTTTCCACAGAGCACTCCAATGCGTTTATTTATGAACAGTTGTGCAAATGGTACGTAAAGGTCCACTGTGTAGGATGTTTAGGGTATCAGTTAGCAGAAATAGAGCATAAATATCATAATATACTTATGGATTTCATAAGTATGTTTTGATTAGTGTACCTGTATATAATTACCTGTAACTATGACATTTGGCTTTTTTGCTTAGAATGAGCCCTTTATATCTACATCTTCAGATGATCTTTAGATGAGCCCTTTATCTCTAACAAGCCGCCATGTTGCACCGCTACAAAAGCTCAGAACGTGTCAGAAACCATATCAGTAATTCTATATAAGATACTGAACAAATGTAGTATCAATGCCATTGGTATAGCTGGCGGTAACAATGGGCGTTAAGATGTTGGACTACTGATCGGAAGGTTGCGAGTTCAAATCCCAGCAGTACTAAGTCATTGCTGGCCCTTGAGCAAGGTCCTTAATCCTCAACTGCTCAGTTGTAAGTCGCTCTGGATAAGGGCATCTGCCAAATGCTGTAAATGTAAATGAACAACTCCTTGATGTAGCACCAGTGCCAATGTAAAGAAGCTACCGTAACTGTGGACATGATGGCGCATTCTAGCTGAGCTAGTACATTTCTTGCAAATTACATCTTTGATCAGTTCCCTTATTATAAAAAAAAAAAAAAAACTGTACTTTTTCTGTTCGTTGTTCTGTTTTTGATTAACTGTACCTGTATCTGTGTTTCTCTAGTGAAGAAAGTTTGGCTTATTCCCCCACAATGCACAGTACAGCTCTTCTAGACACTGTAAGTGCCTAACAGCGCTACACCTAACAGTTGTTAGTGTTCCTCTGTACCTCTGGTCATTATGGCCAAACAACTCAATCTTTGTCTCCTCTGACCATAAAACTTTCCTCCAGGAGTCTTTTTCTTTATCCATGTGGTAGTGCTGTCATGATAACCAAAATTAATTATTAACCACAATACTTGCTTAAATATCTCGATACCGATATTGAAACGATATCACAGCAAAAACCTAAAACATCCAAAAAAGTATTGGTGTAATAGATGACAGAACATAATAATAATAATAATAATAATAAATTATATAATAATTTTATAATAATAAAACTGATTAAAGCTTTTATGTGGAATACAGTAATCTGATGTGCCCTAAAGTTGAGTTTGTGATTTCTTTGATTAACTTTATATTTGTAACCAGATATAACTTATTAGACAGCATTTAATAAGAGTCAGGGAACCTACTTCAATACATCTACTGGGTGCGTTTTCCAGTGATGGCAATAATCACTGACATAAAGGTACATGCCGTGATTACCAGTTCTGATTGAGTATTAATTGATCATGCATTCCTTTTGAACTCCTGGTTTTTGGCAGCTTGTAAGTTCGTGTGAACACTGCGCTTGCATAGAGATGCTAGCCACATTAGTAAGTTAGCTCAAAATGTAAAGCCAATGGTGACAAACGTTCTCTCATCACAAAATAAGTCATATTTGTTTGACTGAGGACATGGGCATGATATAATTATGTCACATTCAGTAACTGGTCTGTCAGACAGGTGCTTTGCCAAATTGGATGTGTTGCCTCCCTTGGTTTGCGTAGGTTTGTAACATCTTTAACAGACGAGCTTTGTGGTGTATCTGAGCTGGCCCTAACTGTCGGTGATGTAAGTGAAATAATTCCGTATTTTGCTTTGTGTGTCTGATTTGTCTACAATCATCCATCAGCCTTCTTTAACTATGAAGCAAACTACTTAGGGTAAAAATGCTACTGTATCACTCTGTCTGTGTTGCACAACATTTTCATTCTACATGTAGCCTTTAGCCTTCGCCATCTTGGTCAGAGCTTTTTGTTGCTCCCACCTGGTACCAAACATCACACCCTGATCTGATTGGTTTTCCCATCTCAATTTCCTTGCCTTGGCGAATCCGCTCCTTTTGGTCTGGCCGGTGTGACATCCTATCCTATCCTATCCACTAGTCGCATGGCATCTCTGTGAAAACAACCTGGAATAGACATGTAGTTTATCTAGGTGATTGGCATATATAATAACTAATCCACTTGGAGACAATGCAGACAGCAGTGTTAAATGTTCATTTAAGTTCAACAATACTGTGTCTCATAGGTTTGTTATTAGTGTTGCTTTTTATCATATGCAAAAAAAAAAAAATCAGCATTACATATCCAACATGTTTAGTTATTATCCCCGCCCATCGACTGTGTAAATTATTTATACAGATTTCACCCCATACAACCCGAATGAGAGCAAAGTGAAAGCATACCATTAACTTTCCACTCCAATCACTCTCATGTGTGCGCGCACACGTACCAGTTCTTGCTCTCTTTTAGTGTTTCACATGATACGTGATGATTTTTAAAAAATGGTGTGTCTAGTAAAAATGATTGTAGTCTGGAGCCCTGGGTAAGGGGCTTCTTTCTTTGACAGCAGCCTGTCATTCCATGGTGATGTAAAACCCGCTTGACAGTAGACAGTTTTCCAGCAGCTTTCAGCTCATGGCAATCCTGTGCCTTGTTGGTTCCTGGTTGTTCCTGTTCATCCAAACTACCCAATTCACAACTATCCAATTTACTCTCAACTGAGCGTGACAGATTGGGTCTTCTTCCTGAAAAGTGGCTTGGCAAGGTGGCTACATCTCCCATTAATTGTATGTAAATATGTACCGTTGTTTGCACTGATTATCTTGGAACCTGCAGTTGTTTATAAATGGCTCCAAGAGATGTTCCCGATTTGTGTAAATCCATGATCCTCTTTCTCAGATCTGCACCGAGTTCCTTGGACTTTTCCAATTGTACTGTGAGCTGATCAAGCCAATTAGTGGCGTGAAACAAACCCTTTTTCTTTTTTATTTTATTTATTTTTTTTGTGGCACAGAGAATTTAACAGCTGTAGTCAATCTTGATCACTAACAGGAAGTTAAGAGGCTTTGGCCTTGGCAAGTTAAAGGACATCTTGGAACTTTCAGCACCACTGAATTAAAACACTATGTGGGCGAATGTAAATCTTTGATCCTGTATGTGTGATTTTTGACCCTGTGTTGATTTCAGGAAACCCAAAATAAATGAAAAGCATCAAATTCTTTTTTTTATTTTTTATTTTTATTTAAAGACGTACAATCATGCTGGCACAGAAAAAGGACAGTTCAAAGAAATCATACCTGCAACACGTTCCAAAAAAGGTGGGACAGAAAGAAAGAATGGGAAAGAAAAATCCTTAAAGAAATTGGTGTGCTCCATTCCCATACGAGTGTTCTTAAAGGAAAAGATGCAACATGGCGATAAACAAGCTCCTGTCCCAACTTTTTATTTATTTATTCATTTTTTTTTTTAATGTGTTGCAGGCATTAAATTCAGAATGTGTGTATATTTACAAAAAAAAAAAAAAAAAGTTTGTCAGTTTGAATAGTAAATATCTTGTCTTTGTATTATATTCAATTAAATATCAATTAAATTGTTGCATTCTGTTTTACACAGCATCCCAACTTTTTTGGAATCAGGGTTGTATGAATACATTGTTAAATTCTGGAATTTCCTTTATTAAATGCTAATGATGCGTCTTTTTTCTCCATCAGATTCCTGTCAGTTCACACTGGATCCCAACGAAGCACATTACAACCTACGTCTGTCTGATGGGAACACAGTGGTGAAAAACTCGATATTAAATTATTCTTATTCGTCGAGTTTTGACAATAACTACCAGGTGTTGTGCAGCGAGAGTGTGTGTGGAAGTTGTTATTGGGAGGTGGAGTTGAGTAGTCATGATGGGGTTTCTATAGCAGTGTCCTATAAAGACCGCAGCAGGAAGATCAGTGGTAAGGAGTTTGTGTTTGGACGCAATGATAAATCCTGGAATTTGCTGTGCTACTCCTCTAGTTCCTCATTCTTGCACAACAACCAAGAAACCAAAATCCCCATAAAGCCCAGCTCCTCTAGAATAGGAGTGTTTGTGGATCACAAGGCAGGAATTCTGTCTTTCTACAGTGTCTCTGACACGATAACGCTCCTCCACAAAACCAAAAACACTTTCGCTCAGCCTCTGTACCCTGGATTTACCATAAATTCGGGTTCAACTGTAAAGCTATGCCATACATAACCGATCCGTTTGGAATCTATAACCCTGTAAAGCACACATCTTGGTGCAGGTGGGTCTGGTTTGGTCCCTTTCCATTGCTGGGGCAGTTAGAGGGGGTGCAGTACAGAACACGGTGCATAGTAACACGTGGGTTACAGTCCGTAATCGTACACTTGTGGTTGCATTAGAGGAACGTTTTGTAACCATGGCGATCTCAGTTTGGATTTCATTTAAGACAAATAGGCTTGTAAACAGTCCATAAACCAATATGTCATAATTGCGTCCAGTGCCATATAACGTGGTATCAGAATAAGACAGTTTATATACTTTCAACATGGGATGTGCTTTTATAGGAAAATAATTAACAATTGGTTTGCGTGATGCAACCCAAAGTTGATTATCTTCCTGTGACAGCATATCCACAAGATACATTTTTTTCTTAGTAGACCAGTAAATTGCCGATGCTAACATTTTTTTTGTTGTTGTTTTTTAATTAATTAAAGAACAATGTTTTGTAACATTTGATCTGTTTCTACTTGCATTTCAAGTTGTGGAACATTCTCAATGCAAACTAGTTCCTGTTATAGCAGCTATAAACATCCATTCCAAACTAGTCGGTCTTTCTTTTTTTTTTTTTTGTCTGTCTAAGTTTTGCAGCTTTACATCTGAACACTCCTTACATAAATGTTAAATAAATGTCTGTTTACAAAAATTCAGTGATTTTTAAAGTACGATTTCTTTATTAAATATCAGCATGTATTTTATCGTCTTTATTATTATTTTCGAATTATGTCAAATTTTCTTGCCCTTTCCCTCAGTGAAGTATTTCATGGTGTTTAGACGGAGTTTAGGGACGGGGCTAAATGATAGCAGCCACCAGAAATCCTATTACTTTTGGCTCCGTACAATTAAAGTATGTTTGTATGCTGTACATGGTCATGAGAGTTAATGTTAACTTTGTTCATTTTATTGTTTAAAAATAAAGTTTTTCACTAACTTTTAATTACATGGTTCACTCTAACGGTTTCCTGATGTACAGTTAAAACAAAAAAATAATTGAACATTACATTAATAGTTGCACTAGGCACATATGAAACATTACTGTAGAAAGCGAGCTATTTGATTAGAACATTAAAGCTTTGGTACTTTTGTACTTGCCTCATTCTTTTGTCGAAAAATGTAGAACAAATATTGAACAAATTATTGCTTGCTGCTGCTGAAATGTTTGAGTCCCTGATTCTGTGTCACTTGCTAGTGTGAATGTAGGATAATACAGGTTAAAATAAGGCAAACGAACAATTATATGACTTCCTGGAGAGGGTGGGTTTCAAATTTGCACCCGCAACAAAAAGTCCCCAAGTGAACATTTCAGCTATGAGCGGTGGCGTTCTCTTCATATCTAAGCTTAAAAAAAAAAAATGTACAAAGTGGAGAAAACGCAAAGATGATGGTCTTCAACACGTTTTATTGAATTACATAAGGAATATAATCACTAATACAGTTTACATATCCCTCAAAAGAACCACATTTACAAAACGGAGGCAAGTGTCTCGATTTCCTCCAGTGAACATTATTATTTCTTTATGTATGTATATATTTATATGTATGCATGTGTGTATGTGTCTATAACACTAACGTTTTGTTGCATATTGTATATAGATTGATTCTATGATTAGCTTTGGCAATACAGATTTTTTTTCATGCCATTATAGTAGTATGAATCAGAATTCTGAGATACAGTAAGAGTAAGATTTCAAGTACAAACAAAATCACCTGCTTGACTCGGCAGTACACTAAATGGAGACGGACCCACAGAAACACCACGTCAACAACCCACTGAAACGGGTACGAATCTAATTTAACTTCTAGAACACGTTTTATTGATCCCTTTTTTTTTTTTTTTCCATCTTACATAATGAAAGTCTAGGGGCGCCACTGTGGAATGAATGCAGATCTTGAAAAACGGATGAATATTTGACACGATGTTAAGAATTTCACTGACAACATTCAAACATCTTTGTTTAAGTACGTCAGAACAGAAATAACATTCACTCACTTCCTGAATACCCCTCCTGAAGACTTTTTGGCAGTCTGTTTGGAATTAATTACCTATCCAGCATCTAATAAAAAAAAATAAAAAAAAATCACAATTATTAAAACTTGAAGTAACAAACACACATTGCCACATTGCACAGTTACTGTATAGCAGATGTTAAATGTTTTCTGGAGGTATGAAGTGTAATGCTTGAGAATTGTAAGTCTGATCGTGTTCAGTTGGAAGGTTAAGTATGTCCCAGGATTTGCTAATCAGCCTGCCTGTAGACAGGGCTGCGTCGAAGACACAGGCACATGGACAGATGAACAACTAGATGAGGTAAGGGCTTCGTTTCAATATCAGCGGTAATGCCGCTCATTGACAGCAAAAACACAAGAACAAACACACTGCCAAAACGGATATACCATCAAACGAAACGTGCACACCGTGAATCAAAGCTCAGAACACACACATCAGAGGTGGAGTTGAGATCTCATGGTCTTGATCTGATATAAACAAAGTCTTGGCCTGATTTTTTTTTTTTTGGGACGTTTGGTCTGGATATTCAACTCCTATCTCAGAATTTTGGTCTTTATCCTCATTTCACATCGGATTTCAGTTTTATTATTCAGGCTTATTCTCTCAGATGGCTTTTTCATTGTCTGGATTTCCATCTGATTACGCCAAATTTTGGTCTGGCTCTCCGTGTCTTCACTCTCAGTTCTGGACTGGATCTTGGCCCCATTTCACCAAATCTTTATCCAGATCTCAGTCTTAAGACTCTGAATTTTGATCTGGATATTTGTCTCTTTACCCAGAGTGTTGGTCACTTCTGGATTTTCACTTTGAATCTTGGTCTGGATGCCTGTCTCATACTGAATACTGGTTTGGGGATCAGTCTAGTCTCGTTACTCAGAATTGTAACCTGGATCTCTGTTTGGTGACGCTACTTATAGTCTTGATATGTAGATCTTTAGTATCATTACTCAGAGTCTTGGCCTGGATCTTGGCCTTTAGACTCAAAATTGTAGTCCGTCAAGACAGTCGCACTACATCCAACTAAATACATGAATTACTGTATAACCAAACATATACAGACCGAAGGCAAATGAGGAAATGAAAGTCAAAACCGGCATGGAGTGTCTTAATGAATTGTTTAGCCACCATGAGCTGCCAGAACACCTTTAATGCACCATGGTATAGGTTCTACTGTCCAAGTCTGTAGAATTGTATCCCAAGCTTTAATTTTCTAACTACGGATACAACATGAGAAGTTTATCAGACCTAGAACTTGCTGACAATTTTATTCCTTCTTTGCTTAATTAATCAAATAAAGAATATTACAAGTTGACCTATTAGGCATCATAAAATAAATTTTTCATTCAGGTTATTAAAACCTAAAGTAAAGTAAAGAATTGGACTTGGTCTTGGACCATGTATTCACCAGACTGGTCTTAACTCCAACTCTGACACACACACACACAGTTTAATTCATTGACTTTTCAGTTGGGGGAGATCATGATGTAAGCACGCATGCACACACACACACACACACACACTCGCTAAAAATATTATTCACGTAGCAAGGTAGCAAGACCTGCACACACCTGAGCGCACACACAAGCATAAAAATATACTCTTAAAAACAAAACATGCACTACGAGGAGCCTCGCTGCTTTGATCGGAGATCAGAGAGCGCAGCATGGTCACTATGGACTTCACAGACTAGAGAAGTGGAAGCTAAAAAGCATGTGTGTAATAGAGGGATTGTGGTAGGACTTGCTCTGTGTCCTGCTTGGCCAATAGAGATCGCAGGCACAGAGACACAGCACGAAACAAGCATGGCTAACATGGACACTCGCACTGCAGGGGAATGTGCACACACAAGGCGAGTCTAGGAATGATCTGGGAGCAGTGAAGATAAAGACTGGGTCATGCAGGAGCTGAAGCTCAGCCATCAGAGCATAATGAGACATAAGAGCTGAGGAGAGTGTGAGTGCTTGGTCCAGGAGGATCCCACTGGGAGCTTACGGGACCTGTCTGGTAGGGGAAGGTGGGGGTCGGCGACTGAAAGATAAACAAGGAGGTATGAGGACGGAAGATAGTGAGAATGTGTGAGATGGGGGAAAGAGAAAAAGAGGAGAGAATTAGTGAGGCTGGAAAGTAGTCAGCTGAAGCAGTAAAGATTTTGCAGTGAGATTATTTTCAGTTCAAGCATATGTTAGTGAGTTAAATTAGTAAAACAGGACAGGAAATCACAGGTTTATAAATAGGGCAAATATAATGTCTTCAATCAATGCTTCCTGAAACACACCAAATGCAGTTTTATAGCATTATAGAAAGGACCTCACTTCAAATGCTTAGTGTTTCCCTTATTTTAAAGGGAAGAAAACATTTACATGTTTGTTCTCTTAACCCTACATGTAGTAAAACAGGCAATACATATTTGTTTGCGTATATCTGTATACATATACATATGAGTTTGTGTTGGGCGAGTTGGTCTAAGCTATGACATGAAGTTTGGTGGTCCTCTGATAAAGCATGATCAAGCAGGAAGACTTTGATTCCAAACATGAGAGCATCTTTCAAAAAAAATGCACAAGCACACTATTCAGGCACAGGATGGACAAGTTGGAAGTTGGCGTGAGATCAATATTTCAAAAAATGCGGGATAAGAAGCATGGAAAAAAGTGGTCTCATGGGTAACAATAGTTAAAGGCTCAGAAAGTCAGCAGGTCCAGCTTCATCAAGCTGCCCCTGAGGGGCCCTAGGGCACGGCCCCTAACCCTCTTTGCTCCAGGGGTGCTCCATCATGGACAACCCCACACTCTTACTCTAGCTTCCTAACAAGTTGTAATGTGCAAAGAAAAGTGTTTTACTGAACAGTAACTTGTGTGTAACATAATGGCTTTCTTCTTGTGAATAATGGCTTGTCATTTCTTGTGAATACAGACAATTCTCCCCTATCTTACATTTTTCAGTGTAATGATTCAGATTACAGAGCCTAACCATTTTAACGTGAGTACAAGGACAGAGTGGAACAACAACTTGACAATCCTCGGAGAATGTGGCAGGGACTTAACACAATCGTGGACGTCAGCGGGAAAACCAGCACACCGCAGACCACGGCCTCTCTGGGTGAGGATCTAAACGTATTTTACGCTAGATTCAACACAGTAAACACCACGAGACTGGACAGCGTGCGCATCGCGGATGACGTCAGTGCGCACACTGTGTCTGAATGCACGGAAGTGCATTCAGACACGTGAACGCAAAGCCGCTGGCCCTGACGGAATCCCCGGCCGTGTCCTTAAATCATGTTCGGCTCAGCTGGCTGGAGTGTTCATGAACATCTTCAACCTCTCCCTCTCCATGTCTGTAGTCCCAGCCTGCTTCAAAATGGCCACCATTGTCCCAGTACCCAAATCCTCCAGCATCACATCCCTAAACGACTGGCGACCGGTAGCCCTGACCCCCATCGTGAGCAAATGCTTTGAGAGGCTGGTCAGGAACTTCATCTGCTCTGCGTTACTGGACTCACTGGACCCTCTACAATTCGCATACCACAACAGGTCTACTGATGATGCCATAGCCCTGACACATCAGTGGTGGGTCTTATCACCAACGGCAAGGAGACGGCATATAGGGAGGAGGTCAGCGCTCTGACGCATTGGTGCCAGGAAAGCCATCTCACCCTCAATCTCGCAAAAACCAAAGAGATGATAGTGGACTTCCGGAGGTGTGGAGGAGCACATACCCCCATCACCATCAACGGCGCTGCTGTGGAGAGAGTGAACAGCTTCCGTTTCCTGGGTGTATATTTAGCGGAGGATCTCACATAGTCAGTTCACACAGGCAAAACAGTAAAGAAGGCGCAGCAGCGCCTCTTCTTCCTCAGGAGACTGAAGAGATTCGGCATGAGCCCCCGCATCCTCAGGACCTCCTATCGCTGTGCCATTGAGAGCATCCTCACAGGATGCATCACTACCTGGTATGGCAACAGCACCGCCTACAACCGCAAAGCT
>JAQQZR010000001.1:1788263-1799680 GCA_030068235.1 Notoglanidium macrostoma
CACAGAAAGGCACCCTGGGTGACCCGGGGATCGAACCCAGGACCTTCTTGCTTTGAGGCGACAGTGCTAACCACCACTAAATATTTCTTTTTAATCTTTGAAAGGGATCTGGTTTTATCCACAGAATCAGGGTAGCTGCAGGTTTCATCCCAGCCAAGCGGGAGTCACACCTGATTTCACTCGTTTCATCAATGGACCTCGGCCTTCAAATGACTACCAGGTGTTTTCCCTACAGTATCGTTCTGGAAGCACAATGTGAAGGCATGATTGCTCAGAACAAACCCTCCAGTATGAACAAGACTCTTTGTGAAATTGTGAAATCCACAGATGGTATTACTTTTCATTTGTGACATGAGGATGGCAAATAGAAACCCATTCATTGCACTGCTCTTACATTCCTTGCTGTAAAAAAAAAAATAGACGTGATGGTAACTATTAGTGATTATTTTATAATGTAGATAAGACACAGTTGAAAGCGATTCCTTTGTTTCATAGTGGAGCTTTACAGGTTCTGAAATGAGATCGATCAGTTCTGAATTTGAAAATCTCTCCCTCACCCTTAAACATCCTGCTGGAGAGGAAAAATCAAAGGGAAGATCTATGAAACTCTGTGACTCTTCCCTTCTCTGTATGAGCTCCCTTCTTCTAAATAACTGATATGAAGCTACACTCCAAAAAAGGAAGCTATATGGCTAAAAGGTATGTATACACTTGACCACATGCTTGTTGAACATCCCATTCCATTGCTGTCATAATTACCTCAACTCTTCTGGGAAGGCTTTCCACCAGATTATGGATTATGGCCATTTAGTCACAGAAGCATTAGTGTGGTTAGTCACATGGTCTGCATTCTAGTTCATCCTAAATGTGTTCAGGTTAGGACGCTCAGGTTCTTCCACTCCTGCCTTGGGAAACCATGTCTTCACGGAGCTCGCTTTGTCATACTGAACAGGGTTTTTGAAATTGTAATGCTACAGCATACAAAGACGTCCTTTACAAATCCAGTGACAGTTTGTGGAAGAAGCGAACATGAGGTGTGATGATCTAGAGTGTATACAGAGGTGTGCAGACCGGCACAGGGAGAGTATGGGAAATAAAGATAGAGTTGTACAAGAGGTATGAAATGAAAACAAGGGAAACAAAGCGTGCGCTACGGCAGGGAGATAAATGGCAGAGAACAGGCTAAGAGAAGTAGCACATATGGAAGACATTAAAACATGCCTTGGTTGTGGAACACCATTATTTCCCCACCATGTATTCTGATTTCACTGTGCTTAGGAGACTGAGGGTAAAGAATGTGGCATAGCAAATAGGTTTTATTTGGGACCGGACCGCACCAATCAGCGCAAAAAAAAAAAAAAAGAAAGCATTTGAGGTCCGTATGAAAATATTAATGACGCCGTGCAGTTTAGAAATATTCTCCTCCACCCTCTTTATTTATTTCTCACATATTTCGCCCCCCATTCCAGAGGGCCCCACTTCCTGCCTCAAGTTTTTCTTGAGGAGAGCGAGAGAAAGGGAGAGAGATTAAATGACAGCCTGGCATTAAGTCTAAACATCTGGTAGTGCTTAACAGCAGGAGGAATGAGAAAGAGGAGGAGAAAGAGTGCAGGCAGAGGACGAGCGCTGAGGTTTGAGAGAAGAACACCAGAGAAGCCACTAGAAACTCCTCTAAACTGCCGAAGGCATCCAGACCTCAGAGACGATAGCGATCTGGGATACGACCTCTCGGACTGACTCATACCAGCAAGCGCGTGAGCTAATTCTAACGCTCTGCTAAATCAAAAAAAAAAAAAAGAAAGAAGAAACGAAAAAAAAAAAAAAGAAGTCCAGCACCTAGGAGGACCCCGAAATCGTCCGTCCCATATATGGAGCCGAGGGTCCCTCCCTCTCATCTCCTCTCCTGTCCTTTCCTCTTCCCTCACTGCCTCTTGGACTTTCTTTTTTTTCCCGCTAATATCTCTTCCACGAAAGCACGCCCCAAATTCCCGGCGGTCGTCTGAACGAATGTGCCACGTCAAGGCTGGATACGGCTCTTGCAACATGGGACGCTGTCAGGACCGGGACAAGAAAAAAAAAAAAAAAATAGTATTCTGTTGCTGCAGAACAAACAAACAAACAAATATGCCTTTCAGAGCCCAGGAAGCGGGGAAAAAAAAAGAACGCGGCTCCATCTGAAAATAACGGACTACTGACGGGATTTTTCTAGCTTCCTAGCAAGAGGAGGAGGAGGAGGGAGGACGAAGGAGACGTATCTCTCCCAGCTGAAAGGGCAGCGCTTTATCGCTCTCCTCCGTCTGCCCAGTGTTCAGACTACCTGTTCATGGATATGTGAGTGTACAGTAGTCTGCACATTGGTTAGACTGGGCGAGGATGCACGTCGCGAAGCGCTAAACCCTGATCCACAAGTCCTGCGTTTCCATTCAGGCTCTTCACCGAGTCAAAACTGTACGTCCACCTTTTGTAGTTCTCCTTTGTTACCTGCCATAAATATGGCTTCTGTTTTGTCGTGAAGTTGTTTGGTTTTGCACGTAACAGTCCTGCTACGGGTTTCTAAAACGATGCATGGATTTAAAGCTCTTTGATTGCAAATCGCATGAAGTCTCAAAGCACACGAGATTCCCGGGATCTGAAACGCGCCCTGCTTTGCCCTTCGTCCATCATCGGGTCAAAAAAGCCTCGGAATGCTGCGGTTTCACAAATGTCAGCGAGCTTAGCCAATCCCCGAGCCAACTCAAACACGGGAATATTTTATTGCTACCAAAGAGCGACCAATTGAGCCGTAAACCACAGTTATGGATAATACGTCGATGCCACTTGTAAAACTACTCGCGTCAAAGATTCGCATTTCCTCGGTTGTGATTCACTGAGCTGGCGTAGATAGACAGTGCTAAAGACTTGATCTAAAATATCCAACACATGAGAAGATCAGGGCAACGTGACGCCTAAATCTGTTTCCATTTGCCTTAAGCTTGGCTTCTCAGCATCTGTGTAATGCTTTATTCTCGACAGACAGACCAACACCTCTGAGATGTTCTGTTACAATCAACAATTCATGTTTGGATTCGCTCCCACTCTTAGTGGACAATAAATCCACTCTGTGTTTAGCAGCTGGTATCTCCAGTCGCACTTACGAACAGTCGGCAGAATAATTGGCTTGCGTTGTGTGTACATCAGTACTTCTTCTTTTCTAGCAGGTTAAATCCGAGGTTACAGTGCACCATCTGCGTGCGTATGTTTGTCTGATTTGTTCTGGTTTTGTTCCGTTCACACACTTGGCTTGGGTTTGTCAGTGCAATAGGAATCCCAGCCACTTCTTTCTAAGCTCCTGTTGTACAACTATGTATAAATACACCTTCCATTCGCTTCAGCAGACATCCGCGTCACAAAAAGATGAAATTTATTTACTTCGCAAGGTGGTTTAGCTGCAGGTTAAATATTTATTTTAAAGAAACACTTTAAATCCTATAGCGTGTGAGCTCATGCTAATGGAGTTCCAGCATTCAGGGCGAAGGATTGCATCATTATAATACATCCAGCGGCGGGTCGCCGTTCCGGACGAAGCATTTCTGCCTCGCTCGATGCCTGCATGCTAACCAGGTCTCATCTTCCTCTGAGCGCAATACCGTACTAGGATTTTAGAAGGATTCATTAATGTTATGTTGTGTTGAGTGTGTACAGGAGTGTAAGAGAGAAGATTTCAGAGCTCTGAGGAGAAGACTGAAGCTGTGTAGGATTTGCTCGAAGCGATCTGATTGGCTGCCTGTGTTTTGACACACGCGCGCGCGGACGCGCACACGCTTTTCCAGCCAAGAATGTGCGTAAGTGTTTGGTAGAAGGGAATTAAAAAAAAAAAAAAAAAAAAAAGCAGAACGTGTGCGTGCGTGCGTGTGTGTGTGTGTGTGTGTGTGTGTGTGTAGATGTGGGAGAATTAGATTAAGATTCAAACCCATAGTTTGATGATGGTGAAATAAAAAAAAAGGTCAAAGGAATGATTGACATTAGATGCAAACATGTCATCTAGTCCGTGTGTGTTTAGTTTTGTATTCCTAAAGACTTATTTAGCTTTAATACATTTGTGCGTGCGCGTGTGCGTGTGCGTGCGTGTGCGTGTTTGCGAGCGAGAGAAAGAGACACTGCTGGTTTGACTTGGAGAGACTCCAGCTGTGTTAAAGACCCAAACCAAATGCTTCAACTCCCAAATGGACTCAGAAGGCACAGAGAGCGATTTAATAAGAGGAAAACAGATTCCTGAAAAGTGAATTCCTCTAAATGAAACACTACAAAAAAAAAAAAAAAAAAAATTTAAAATCCCTTACATTTCTCGATATGATTTTGCAATTAAACAATACGATTATTAAACCAAATTATCGCCTATTACACCCTATTGGCCAATCATTGTGCTTAAGTCAAGCGTTTAATAAAGGCAGCTGACAGCAGTGCGGCTGCAAATCACAGGCTTGTCATTCCAACACGTTCGGGGTTTTAATCGTTGATACGGTCACGCTTTCGTTGACGCAATGTTTCTTTACCGTTTATGGAAGGAGTCTCCAGTGTCAGTGCTTCGTAGTAGACTGTAGCTTAGGAACGGACGGTGTATCCAGCTACAGTTAGCGCGGTGTGAGAGCGGAGTTGTGGTGTGTCTGCCTGTCTACACTTGCTGTGCAGAACATCAGGGAGCCTGTACAGCAGGCACAGACAGGCAGACAGACGGCAACCCACCAGGAGGGACAGACGGACAAATCCGCCGGTCTCGGGTTCACCAACACGACACAAGGTTCTCTTCTGACTGATGACGTTTTAATGATAATTTCATGCTTTGTTTATATACAATTGTATTGTTTACTGCATTAAAGTGTATCATTTTTCTACATAATCTCCATTTTGTTTAGTGTAAATGTTCCAGAGCTTCATTTATGTCTCACTTTAAAGGTTTTTATTTGATTGACCCTCATTCACATGCCCTGTCGATCATACTCTTACCCTCATACACATCTCCCTGACTGACTTTATATATAACCTAAACGTCACAAGTTTAACCTCGGCAACAAACAAGCTCCTGCTGCAACACTATAAAGCTGCATGCACTGAACCTGAACACAAAAACCCGCGTGATCATATGCTATGGCGATGTTTTCTATAAGGACATGCCGACGTTTATTGAAGGATCTGAAATTTCGCACTAAAAACGAATAATGGATTTGAAAAAGACTCTCAAATATCGCAATAATACTTTATATGCTCGCATGAGGTGGTTTCTCAGACAGTTCGATAAAGCAAATTGAAATGGAAACACTTTTTGTCCCAATGTCCCAACACTTCGTCAATTAAAAACGCAGACCAGTCGCAACTTTGTTTCGTTGCGCATATTTTGTGCGAAACTGCAACAGAAACCCGATTGGAGCGTAACAATGTATGTGACAAAGGAATTTCCGCTTTGTGGTTTCGAAGTTACATGGCAACCTGTAATATTTTGTCTTCGAGAGAGAGAAAACATGTCAGGAGGGGAAAAATAGGAGATGTGTTTCGGGTATGTTTCACAACATGACATGTAAATATAAATTGATAAAAATATATATATATATACCATGTGACCCTTCTTTAATGAACAGAAATTGTAACGATTGGCAAATAAGAGGAACAAAACACTTTGGGATGTGCAGCTGTAACAACAGCGTTAACTTCATCACACCACCCTGGTGCCGATTATTCTCCTAGAACATCATAGCTATGGTTCAAATATGAACTTAAATTTCATAAGTGGAAGTCAAACTTTTAAACTTTAAAGATTTGACTTTTGAATAAGACGGAAAGCGGGAACAGCGTGGTACCCGAGTCACTGTGTAGAAATGCTCGATTTATATCTTTTTATTCATTTGTTTCTAGAAAAGATCTTAAAGCTGCAGTTTGCAATTTGAGGACAGTTAATAACCATGTAGTTTCAAGTATTCCTAAGTGACGCTGTGTTTTGTCAGACTGCCATGAATTGGATCTGGCGAGTTTCTTTAATTCTTCGGACCCTTTTTTTTTTTTTTTTCTAAATTCTTAAACTTTTCTGGAATCAGCCCCAGAGAATAGAGCTACATATGTGGTTTCACCAGACGGCGTAGGATTGATTAGGAGAAAAGGAACCGGACGTCATTTCAGTTGCATTTCACTTCGCCGGCACCAGAGGGCGCTGAAAACGAAACTGCATGTTGTGAAGACTGCTCTCACCTCATCGTCCTTGAACCAGGACAAGCTCTCAGCGGTCAGCACGAACCAGTACTCCTTAGCTCCTCCTTTCATGATGCTGATGTTGTTGATGGTCAACCATCCTTTGCGAATGACCTGACGAGGGATGAAAGGTCAAAAGGTCAAATACGTGGTCACGGACGGTTAAAAATTCCACTTATGTCAGGTGGCTTCTTGAAGCGCAAACCATCGGTGTGAGTACGGAGTGGGTTAATAAAGCGTTTTAACATCTCAAGGCTGCAACAAGGGTGGTGATTGTGAAATAGTTATGTGGCCAACTTGATCATTCACACACAGCGAAGCAGGAAACAGATGTCGTAATGCAGTGCTTATGGCCTCTACAGAACTGAACACAAGCGTCATGTCAGAAGGATGTGTGGTGCGCTACAGTCAGGACGTGTTAAAGTGACCCAGGCTCCATGCACTACAGCTTCAAGCCTAACTAAATACTTAATGCATAGTGCATAGTGCATCTTGGAAATGGCTTTAAGTACAACAGAATCATACAAAAATAGACTTGTTGCTTACGATTATACCCGAGGCTGTAGGAGATGTGGCCTGAAATAGCATAAATGTGAAAGTATTTGTAAATATGGACATCTGGCACAATGCAGCGTGTCCTGTTTAAACCCAACGCACCAGGACAGAACGACAACTCAAGCACATGTAAACGCCACATGAACACGGATCACCTGCTCATAACCCCCTGCTGATGAGCTAATGATGATCACACAGGGGTCTGAATCACTAATTCAGCTGATTTTAATTAACAGGTCCGCATAATATCTGAAATGTCTTTTTACAGTGCTCCCTCGTGCAATGACAACACCAAAAGACTAAAAAAAAAAAAAAAAAAAAAAAGAACTCAATATTTCATGCTACACTTTCATGCATTTTCCCAGACATCTGGACATTCGTGGTGTATAATCTGTATTAAGTTGTCAACATATTTGTGTTCGGTTTCATATTCAGATTTAAACCAGCAGTGGGTGTGGTCTATAACTGGAAGTGTTTGCTTGGTTTAAATTGTTTACATTATTCCCTGGAAATTCCGGAAAACAGAGCTGCTGGAAAACCAACTCATTTTCAATTCAAGTTTTTTTCTTTTTTAAACTTCGAACTAATGTGTAACGCAAATTACCTGCGTTTCAAAACAACAGTCCGTTTCCCAAATGAATTAAAGGAGTGTTTTTGTAGAGGCCACAAAGGTACTTCTCTGCACGCACAGCGTGGTCTTCATGCGTAGAAGCAGCTATATAAATACAAGCATTTGTATTATGTATCTGTTTGTACCTAAATACGTTTTGTTCTGGAGCTCAGTAACGCAGTCTTTATGTGGCCTGTTGGAGTGAAAAAAATGGATAACGCATTCCTCCGATTCATATAATGACAACAATATTTATTAACGATAATGATACTTATTCCGTACAAAGGAACAGGTACAGGGTTGCCAGGTTTCTTTTTAATATCCACGCACTGCAAATCTGAAATATGTAAAACACAATAAATAAATTTGAACTTTTTTTGAAAAGACTGAGAAAGAGAGTCATCCTGTAGATTCATCGTGCAAACATTTTGGGCTGAAGTGCTGCATTTTTGTGGGGTCGCGGTTAGGGTGAACCTGGCAACCCTAACCCTGCCTATGATCTTCCACTCTTTAAAACTGGATAATTATGTAAAATCCTCATGTTTGCATGACTTTTTTTTTTTTTCCCATCCTGTTGGGTTCAGATGCACACGCCTAATCTAAAGCTTTCTGAAGTAAAGAAAGAAGACTCC
Organism: Notoglanidium macrostoma; assembly: GCA_030068235.1. Taxonomy (NCBI): domain Eukaryota; kingdom Metazoa; phylum Chordata; class Actinopteri; order Siluriformes; family Auchenoglanididae; genus Notoglanidium; species Notoglanidium macrostoma. The sequence continues at coordinate 1,796,277 of JAQQZR010000001.1, forward strand.
AGCGACAGTCTTGTTCAATACTTATGTTCAATCTTAATAATGCTTTGTATTCAGGATGCCAGCAATAATTCCTCTCCCTCCATCCGCCATCTGTTTCACTCTGATGCTGCTTTCAGACCCACCGAATTCGAAGACTAGGTTTTGGAAAGCAAGCCTGAGAAATGGTCTTTTCTTACCTGGATGTCCTGTCAGAGCAGGAAACATGGCAGATCTCCGTAAACAGGGACATGCATGAGGACGGCTCGCTCGCAGAGAGGGGGGGCGGGAGTGGAAAACAACATGCTGGCCATGAGAACATAAAACAGGTCATGAAAACATAACTGAAGTTTAGGAGTGGGAGATATGGCAAAAAAAATAAAAATAAATCATTTTATAATCCCTAAGGCTAGTCAGAACAACCAAAAATAGTGATTAGTGCTTTTATTTTAGTCAAACAGGTTTACCTTAATGACAACAAAGTGATACTTCATTTTTAATAGTTTCATCCAAACCCCATTTTTAAATCATTCCATATTAAACCAAATATCTCTAAAAGCTTATTTCCTAAAAAAATGCCATATAAACCACGTATAGACATTTCCATAGGCAGCGTAAAGAACTGTGCTGTAAGATTACGCTATCTTCAGAAGCTTGGCGTTCAGTCAGAGTATTAAAGTGATACAGGTCCGTTGCATTATAATACAGCAGAATATTCATATATATCAGTAGATCTCCCACTCCTAAACAAAACCGAAAACAATCATGCAGGAGCTACAGTAATGAACAAAAATGAACCAGAAGCAAATTAGGTCATATATCAAAGCGTGATGATACAATATACATGTGCTGGAGAGTCTGAGATGAGGATTGAGAAGAGAAAATAATAGGAATGGAAAAAACAACCAAGCAGACAAGTGTGAAAATGCTTTCAGCTTTGTATACTGTATATAATGTGAGAAAAGAGTCTGGCTCGTGAATCTGGTACACACACACACACACACACACACACACACACAGTACTAACCTGGTTTCCGGCAGAACTCGTCTTGTTTGCTTGGCTGCTCCGCTGTTGTGCACTGTGAATAAAAGAAATAAAAGTTAGAAAGAATAGTATTTTACATGAACACCTCGTTTCAGACTTTTTTTTCTTCTTCCTTCGTGGCACAACTGTGTGAATCCGACGCCGCTGTCAGGTGTTACAGGATTTATGGCAAACTGAAATAGTTGATCAAGCTCTCAATTTAGCATAATCTCATCCAACGGCTGAAATGTGAAGGAGAAATTCGGAATCTGGAGCCCGATTCAGCCCTAATGTCCATTAGTAGAGTGTATCAATAGACAGCTATTTAGCCGTTTCCAAGCAAAAATCATTTTAAAATACTACTGATAGCTACTTTGCTAATAAGCTAGCTAACATCGGGCTAACTATTATACTGTGTAAACCAGTAGCTACGTCTGCTAGCTAAGATCAGGCTAACTATTAGCCTGTTTGAAGCTATTAAACTAGGCCAAATCAGGCTCCATCCTTTCTCATAGATTTGGACTGATGTTTAAGCCTATTTGAAGGATTTATTCTGTAATTCATAAATATTATAATTTTCATTCTTTTAATTTGCCAATTTGCCTACTCCTCATTGTTACTAATTCCTGAAATTCCCTTGAAATAGGCTTCGAACCGGGCGGACGCTATTGCAGAAATATTATTTCAGAATATTATTAATAATATGCCCTTGCTGGGACCACATGTCAATTCCATATAAATCCTACATTCAATAACACTCGTTTTTTGTGATATTTTCCAAACGTCGTCATTGCACTCGGAATGTTTCCGCCTCTTCCCATTTCTAATGCCACATGAGAACAATCCATTTTCCAAGTTGGTTATTATTAAGAACAGACTGAGGGTCTCCAGTGATGGGAAAACAGACTGAACGAGTTGAACGTACAGTCCACTGAGCACGATCTGCTGAATACTGAGGACTCAATTAAGGATTTTGCATCTAAGACAAGCACGAAAAGGCACTTTTAAATGTCATCATTGGCGACTCTGAATATGTTTTCTTTAATACGAAGCTCAAAACCAGTTTTGATATCCGAGTATCTTGCCTTCACGCTTTAAATCACGGTGGAGCAAAAGACCTTTACAAAAGATGAATGCCGCTAATTATTTCCCTTTATACCTCCAGAACTCCTGAATTATGGATTCGGAAGGTGATTGAATTTCTAGAACAGCAGCTCTGATATTAGTGCAGCTACAAATCACAGCTATACGTATATTACTGCACTCACTCTAATACATTATCTTTCTTATACAATGTCTACAGTAACAGCACATTCGCAGGCGCTTGTACGGCTCTACATTATCTAAGACTAATAGGAACGTCTTGAAAACATGGTATTTGGAGGGGGAAAAAAAAGAAGCCGATTTAAAATAGCATGTATGGAAGGAGTCTCACGTGTCAGTGCTTTGAAGCAGTCGGAAATTGAAGTGGGAACGTTTCCAGGACAGACGAAGTTTTGAAGAAATGGTTTCACAGAGAGGAGTGCGACTAACTGAAATGTACGTCTGGCTTGTTTTTCAGATGCTCGACCGCATTAAATGTAACTATGAATGTATAAAAATGTATTCATTAATTACGACTGAAATTGCTGGCAGACTGATGCGTTATAAGAGGAATAAAACACTATGGGGTGTGCTGTCATAGGAAAACAATCAGCTTTAGGGTTGGTAGGAAAACTTCTTTGCATGGGGTGAAATAAAATGTGGACATGTTTTAAATATAAGCAGCGATATGGAAAATACTACAACAGATCAGGCGACCAGCAGGCTAACATTCTCAGTCGTCCGACATCACGAGTAGGAATCAGGGGAGCATGTGAAGGCAGCATAACATCTCATTAAGATTATCTTTATAGTCAATACCTACTTGGCAAATCCAATGAAGTCCTCATGGTTGGTGTTGATGTATGCGAGCTGCACGTCGATGAGCAACAGAATCTGTAGAAGCATCAAAAACATCCAAGCGCTTTAATGCTCTTTATAATCTTTTATGTTCTCGGTGTTTTAGTTCTGTTCTGAAAAGCTCGGAGCAGAGGAGTGTATTTTTGTTCATGTGCTTAGTGGACATTACCTGCTCTTTGGCCCGGCTCTCACGCTCGCGAATGTGTGACGTGACGATTCGCTCCGTCTCCTCCCTCAGCATGGGGAACGTACCCAGCTACAGAGACATAGGACACGCATGAGCACAGGATCACCCTGCGTACAGGCCCGTTTTAAATAGAACACCACGAGCGCCTTCATCGCTTCAAACACATCATGAATACAAAATGAAGAAAATGAACAATTTTCCACAGGGCCGACACAGACAAACAGCCACACACGCTCGCATTCACACCTATGGGCAATTTAGAGTAGCCAGTTGGCC
>JAQQZR010000001.1:1832377-1843884 GCA_030068235.1 Notoglanidium macrostoma
AGAGAGAGAGAGAGAGAGAGAGAGAGAGAGAGAGAGAGAGAGAGAGAGAGAGAGAGAGAGAGAGAAAGAGAGAGAGATTCACTAATATTAAAACTGCATAGCTTTTTGTAAGATATCTGTCTACTACAATTACTGTACAAATAAAGTTGTTTATGTTTAGTTTTTACAAATAAAATGTTTATTTTTCTCATTAGTGTTATATTTCTTTCCTACTTTAAAAATATGATTTTGCTTCGGGAACACTGTTATTGAACAATCACGCCAATAAAACACACTATAAACGTAAGAGAAGTTTAAAAGAAACTTAAAAGAGAGAGAGAGAGAGAGAGAAAGATGTACAGACAGACAGACAGCGAGACAAACAGACAGACACAGAGAGACAGGCAGACAGACAGACAGGCACAGACAAACAGTAACAGAGACAGACACACATACAGACATAAATGACTAAAAATATTTTGCATATTGAATTACCAGCACATTTTAGGTCTTCATACATGAAGCCCTAGGAATCAGGAAATTCAGTCTGACTTTTGTAAAAAAAAAAAAAAAATAAATAAAAAAAAATGAGAAAGAGAGAGAGAGAGCGAGAGAGAGAGAGCGAGAGAGAGAAACAGTACAAGGAACAAAGCAGGAGTATATTTCTGTACCTAAGCCCAAACTTCTCTCTGAGCTGGGAGCAGAACCTGAGCTGTGTTTTAAGGGGAAATAACAGAGGAGGTGCACAGCTGGCAGCTGTCCTGCATCTTCATTACTCACCATAAAGTGTAACAACAGCTTAGAACAGTTTATATCTCTAGCATTTATATAAATACTACAGGCTTAGTAGTAATACAGCTATTTAATTCTAACTAATGTCTAAAACGTGTGTCACATCCCAAAGGAAATACTGTGTAATAATAATATTTCATATTTATGATTAGATCACGTGTGGGACGCTGAGTTACCCAGGAACAGGTTGATCATGACCTCTTGCTCCTCCGTGGTTTTACTGGAGATGAGAAGGTAAAGAGAGATGGCGAGCCACGGCGCTGCGTGTCCGGTAAACTCCAGCAGCTTCACCAGCGGCCTCATGCCGCCCAGAGGAGCCTCCCTCCCCGCGCACAGCGCCATCCTCCTGGAGAACCACACATCCACAGCCAGCAGCGAGCGCAGCGCCACGGCGGGGAGAGACTGGCTCGGGCGCGCGGACAGCGCGAGCGGCGGGGACACAGACGCAGCGCACGTGATGCTGGAGGCCCGTCGGCGTGACACAGAGTCCAGCACGCGGGGCCGACAGGCAGGGGAGGAGGATGAGGAGGATGAGGAAGAGGATGCAGGCAGCTCGAGCCTTCCGTTACCTGCCACCACACCGCTGTTCCTGCGCGCTTTAGGAGACGACATGGCGAGACTGAAGCCCAGAGATCCGCTCAGTCCATGCAAGGGGACTAAACTTTCTTTTTTTCTCTCTTTTAAAAAGTCACCTGGGCTATTTATAATCTACTGTGCGCGCGCGTGACGACCAGCTGCGCCCTCGTAGGGTCACGTGACCAGGTAATTCCGTCTTGCTTTTGTCTGTATGCCTGTCTATCTACACACCGATCGGCCATAACATTATACCACCTGCCTAATGTACTGTAGGTCTCCACTGTACCACCAGAACAGCCCAGATCCACTGAGGCATGGACTCCACAAGACCTCTGAAGGTGTGCTATGGTGTCTGGCACCAGGGACGTTAGCAGCAGGTCCTCTAAGTCCTGTAAGTTGCAAGGTGGAACCCATTGTAGGTGCCAATTATAGTAGGGTGACCAGACGTCCTCTTTTCCCGGACATGTCCTCTTGATATCTCCCTGATTAATTTCACAAATTAAAACATGCATAAGTACATTTGGCATTCATCATTGCTATTTACCGCGCTGTTTATCTGGTTTCACATGTGCATTCCTATTACGTCACGCCCATGACGCGGCGCAAAGAGGCGTGCGTGGCGCGCGCGCTGCATCCCTTCCTCCTTCTCCCCTTCTCCTCTCCAGCAGCAGCAGCAGCAGCAGCAGCATCATGCCGGCTCCTCTACTCGGAGATGTGTTCCCGAACTTTGAAGCCGAGACCACCATCGGCACAATCAGACTCCATGACTACCTGGGAGAGTCGTGAGTAGCTGTGACACGCTTATCCACCGCAACGCGCTGGCTCGTTAGAAGCGCGCGCCTCATCATGAGAAAGCCTCTCACGAGTCTGTCTGAGCTTGATTAGTCGGTATCCTTCAAAGCAAATTTAAGCATGCAGACGTGACGCATATCATAGGCTTTGTTGCTATAGTCCAGCCAAGACTTTTGCTTTGGCTAGGAAAGCACTGTTAGGGGGAAAAAAAACAAAAAAAAGATTACTAAGCTGTACTTTGCATGGTGTATCCTTTATCTTTTGTACCTTTAATATGTATCTATCTAACAGATTTAAAGCTGCACTACATGCAGCATTCTGTATATAAAACATACCGTACACATTCTCACTGTAAAAACATACACTGTACAGTTAACAGTAAAGTTAAGCTTCACCAACAGTTGTTATTGGAAAATAATTTGCCAGTGAATTACTGTAAATGTTTGCGCTCCAGTGAGCACACTTTCCTTCCTTTTTAGTACCCTTTATTTCTGAGAACGAACCAGTCTGATATAATTACGGACAAACCCAGTGCAGTTCTTTACTTCTCAGAAGCATGCCATGCTTTACTAGACATAATTATAATGATGATGCATTACATTATAGGTGTAACTGCTCTGTGAACTACTCTTTGAAGTGGGTTTCGAGTTGTACTAATGTAGGTCGTGGTGTCAGGGAGGAAATCCAGATAGTGCTCTGAAAGCTTTTGTTCTCGCAGCAGAGCCGGGGTATAATAAATTTCTGACCACATGACTATATGCGTTTACTGAGCTTACCGAGGCGTCTGTGGCATGGGTCAACGGTTTAATGGACCAGTGAAGAAAGTGATGAAAACGGAACTGATCTGTTTATAATTGCATCCCAATCGTGATTTGTACTTATCGTTACGACGCACGAGTTAAAAAATGTGGTCAGACTAGGCCAAATTTAGATAACTTTGTACCTTTATTCCATAAAAAAATACTTTCAGGTACATAACTGGACCTTACGCACCACTGAAGCTGTATCTTTAAAGATTTCAGTTTCCAGTACCGGTGCACTAGTGTGGATAATATCTATGTTGTTCTGAGCACGGCCGTGACACTGACATGATGGCGTGTCTTGTCTCTGACATATAAATAGATCTGTGGTGTTTAATAGCATTTTGAAGCCCAGATCACGAGGTGTAAGAATTTCAAATGTGTTGGGGATTTTGTAACGCGGCACCATTAATGAAAATGCAAACAAACATAAAAACTGAGCGGTGAATGAAGAGAATGCAAAAAGAAATGAATGTGAAGTGAAATTTGCAAATGTTGCTTTGTGACTAGTAGCTCTCCACACTAAATGAATGAGAAATTTGCGAAATGTTAAAACTCCCTTAAAATATGAATAGGCTCATTAACCCCTCAACATTTTCGCTGCTTCACTGTTTGCTGAATAACTGGTTTGTTCTGATGTCTTTATTGGCTCCTATTTACATTGTAAATTGGATTAATAGGCTTCCTTGGGCACAGCTCCAGCAGCGTAGATGAATAAACTCTCAACTAAACAGTGACATATTCAAATCCATGTATGAGTATCTAACAGCCACGTAAGTAAGCGTACGAGCTTGATTTCAGGCTAGTGCACTGCGAGTGGAATTTCCAGCCAGGCAAATATATGAATTCATTGCCTAAAAAATATCTCGAGGACTTTCAGCTCAGCATTTTGCAGTTTTCCAGTCCATGGTCAAGTTCCCTGAAATTCCCTCCTGCCACGCGATGGGATTGAAGTTTGAACAGAGAACAAAAGCGAGTGTTTTTGCATTGTGACCGTTAAGCGCTTGCTAATCTTTCCTTCAATAGCTGGGGCATCCTGTTCTCGCACCCGCGGGACTACACGCCGGTCTGCACCACCGAGCTCGGACGAGCGGCCGCGCTGAGTCCACAGTTTGCTAAGCGCAATGTGAAGATGATCGGCCTGTCCATCGACAGTGTTGAGGACCACCATGGCTGGAGCAAGGTAGACATGTACACCTTTTCAACTCCTGTGTAGCTGCTAGCAGACCATAAATGCTAAGCCCTTAGTTAAAATGATTTTTTAAATAAAATTTTGAATGTATGTAATTTACCTCAAATGTACGATCAATAACCTGTCCAGGGTGTAACACCGCCTCTCACCTGAGGTCAGCTGGGATTGGCTCCAGCTTCCAGATAAGCCGTATAGATGATAATGCATGGACTATCCATCAGGAAGTGTTTGTTGTAGGGCTTTTTGGAGGAAGCAAAGTATTACACTGGTTGGCTCAGTAACGCTACAAGCACATAAGCAGTTTAATAAAAATAACCAAAGTAAAGAATAAAACTCCAACACAGCACATCCTGAGCTGTTTTATTCCACTTAAACCAAAGCAGTTCACTAACATTTACAATTTTGCATTTATTAAAGAATGAAACGTCGTACTTTTCATCCATTTATAGTTACATTCAAATGTTGTCCACGAATCCAGAACCCAGCCTTATGAAACCTTTACTTCTGACTGTTACAACGCGCTGACGCTGGAGACTCCATCCATAAATATTACACAACCACCTCCTTGAAGAAAACCTCACCATACCGACGATCGGAATGAGGTGTTACTATAGAAACGCTAATGTACTGGAAGAAGCGAATGAATACAAACCTTCTGACCAATCAGAATCCAGAATTCAACAGCACTGTGGTATAAAAACAGAGATCAAGAAGGAAGGACGATGGTCCACTGGTAGCTATGAGCGTTCCTTTAGTGCTTTGCTCTGTAGCTTCAGTGCAAAATGAAACTGAACAAACTCTTGGCTGATCCACCAACCCCTGGCCGTGACACTCACTAGCTCATGTAGCTCCCATTCATCATCGACTGCGGTGTATTTTTTTAGCATACGCTGTTGATTTAAGCTCACCACTGATTGTGTTTTTAGGACATCCTGGCCTACAACAATGACGAGACCGTCTCCAGGTTCCCGTTTCCCATCATAGCAGATGCGAAGCGTGAGCTGGCTGTGGAGCTGGGCATGCTGGACCCTAACGAGAGAGATCAGAGCGGTATGCCGCTTACTGCCCGATGCGTGAGTACAAGTTTAGTACTAATAACATGCCATCTACAGTCATGCTGCGTGACAGATTGAAGGGGTCACGGTACAAGTTTGTGTGCATATGCAAATCATTAATTGCTTGTAAACGTAGCGTGTGAACAATTTCCCATGAGCTGAGATTATTTTGATTCTAATCTCGGTCTGGTTGTTCAAGGTGTTTCTGATTGGTCCTGATAAGAAGTTAAAGCTCTCGCTCCTCTACCCGGCCACTACGGGACGAAACTTTAACGAGATCCTACGAGTGATCGATTCCTTGCAGTTAACGGCGTATCAGCGGGTGGCTACGCCTGTAGACTGGAAGGTGAGAGGAAGAACCTGTTGTGGTTTTGGTCATCACACTCCTGCACGAATCATGACTGAGCATTTTCTAACTAATTAAGACGTTTATAAGAACGAATCAGGCATTCCCTGCATACGCCACAGCGCCGCTGAATTCTGATTGGTCAGGTGTTGATTAGTTTTCCATAGCAGCAGCTCTGAATATGCAGCAAAAAAAAAAACGTACCTGTGCTTTATCACACCACCTTGTCGTTAATGATTTTCCAAATACAGCAATGACGGAAAGTGTTTTATTCCATACTTAAATGCCAATGACGTACCTTCTACTTTGCCCTTAGCTTTGTATCATTTTTCATATCACATGCTGCAATGATGGAACAAAGTTGAGTTATCATGTCTTTCCAACAGCCTGGGGATCGGGTCATGGTGCCACCAAACATCTCTGAGGAAGAAGCCAAGAGCCTGTTCCCGTCTGGAGTGTACACTAAAGAGCTTCCGTCTGGGAAGAAGTATCTGCGCTACACACCACAACCGTGAACAATGGCGCAGGGAAAAGCTCAGAGCACCAAAGAAGCGGACACGCCAGAGAGAAACAGATGAAATGACCAAACATACAACGCACTGGATGAACGCGAGGGATGACGGAGCTGCATTCGCGACTCGTCATTCTGGCTTTAAGTTCAAGCGATTATCAACTGTTTAACCTCCAAACTAACGAACATCAGTACTGACCAGTGAGATTCTTATTGCGCCTCCATCTACATAAAGACAACGTGAAATCATGCTGACTTGAGACATACAGTGACGTGCAAAAGTTTGCATCCCCTTAGATCCCCAAAATAACTGCATGTAGAGCATTTTGTCTAATGTCCTACAACATGTTTTGGATTCTTGTCATGTTGTAAGACACACCCACTTTCAATTATTATGGTTTTTGAATATATATATATATACATATATATAGGCAGTGAAATATTTTTATTGTTGTATTACAGCTCACTTACCAGTAGCAATTAAATATGAAAAAAGTGAAAAGTGGTTCACTCATCCACTCCTAAAGTGTAGCAGGACCTCAATCGAGTGCTTAATGCGTGATCCAGATTGACCTTCATTAAAATCATTTCTCCCTTCACCGTTACACATCCTAATTACAAAGGATTCAAACTTAAACAAAGATGTTAATCATGATGCCACAACTCTCCGTCACGAGGAGAGGAAAACTGAGGGTGGGAGGGGCTTACTCTCTCCCCTGTCAATCACAGCGACACCAGCCAATCGTAGGTGTTTGTGAGCTCATGCATGTAGAAGAGGGCGGATAGCACTTTCCTCTGAGTGTTTGCCACGTCGCCCTGTGATGCAGTTTCGAAAAGATCTCAGGCTTCGTGTCTCTGTTCCCTCTCCGCATGATAACGGAAAGCTGACTGGTGGGCGGGCATTAGCGAAGACTGAAGAGATAAAAGAGAAAATAAACGGGGGGAAAAAAACCTACAAAAAGAGGGTGTCCGGAAACTTCGGACTAACAGTGTAGCCTAGACGTATATTTATAAAACGCACGACAGATGTCCCCTTTATATGTTTGCTTCTATTTAAAACGTACGCAGACTTTCGTTCTTAACTGCCGCGAGGTGAACGATAAGGTCAAAATCATGTCATGTCAGGTTGTTTCTTTGTCAGAAAACCACCAAGACAGGAAGTAATCACACATACAAGGAAAGTTGTGACTTCCTTTAGCAAGTTAGACGCGTGTCCTTTAAACCTGCGGCGTCCATGAGCTCGTATTTACAGAATAACGTCCTCGTTTTAATTCTCACGTTCTCTTTATTACTTCGTTTCTTTAAATATCAGTCAGTGCTAAAACATACACGTGAATGACTGGGAACCTTAAATCACCGTACGTAAAGCTGCGCGCGCATGTCTAAAGCAGAAGGAATGAGTGTCGATTTCGGTTCTTCAGGACGAATTTACAAATAGTGTAAATGTGGATCAGAGAAGGTTAAAATAAGCTCGTGAGAGAAGGAGCAGCGCTCTGTAGGGAAATGAGTGAAGATGATGATGATGTGTCCTTGCTCAGAGTTTCCATCGTCGTGTTTGAAGCAGACTGCGCACTCAGCTGGTGGATTCATGTCGGCCTTAAAAGATTTACAGCATGCTGGATGGCTTTGTGGTTTCAGCCTGTCAGTTTAGACTCACACATACACATGCAAACACACCACACACACGCACACACACACCTCTCTGCTTCCGCCATGCTGAGAGCTGAGGCAGCAGGAATTAGTTATCTAAACATTCATTAAATATCTCGATCTGACCGGCGTCAAGGTATAAATTCCGGCTGCAGGTTTTGCTGCACGTTTGAGAGGTGTATCGAGCAGCACGGTGCCCACATAGGAAACGGTTGCTGTCTGGTCACCAGCCAAGACTTTCACTTCCTGAGAGGAGACAAAGCGTCGGTGGGGCACTCGCTCATCAGCGCTGCGTACTCTCTCTGATGGGCAAACAGCCGCAGGAACACGGCATACTTCTTCCTGTAAAACCTGACACACACACACACACACACACACACACACACACACACACGTTCAACAGCTTGCTTTCAGAATTATATGTAGTCCACGTTTCCCTGTGCTGGGAAGTTTTACATTTTTACCCGGCTAATGAACAGCCTGTTCTATAGTTGTGTTTAATGTTGTTAACGACTTCCTGTTGTCAGCTTTAAACACTCATCCCCCCCTCTTTTGTTCTGTCAGCTTTAAGACAGAAAACGTGTCTACATTGTCCACGACAGACGTCCCTGCGTGAGCTGTTACTATAGAAACGATAGCGCCGTTATAGGAAATGACTCCACACCCAATCGGAATGCAGGATACAGAAGAACAGCGCTGACAGTTCGGTGAACCTTCGACCAGTTGGCTCAGGTTTTTCAGGTAATCAGAGAGTTTTGCTGAGAGGTGTGAAACCCACAGGCGTATTTTCTCAGCTCACAGTGAAGCAGAGTGTTTTCTGAATCAAGCCTGGGTATCTTACTAAACCGCAGCAGTACCCAAGCACTCCAAATCCTTATAATAAACGCGAAGTGCGTCGTGTGAGCGTACAAGCGGTCTCGTTTTATATACAGTGATCGAGGATAAAGTGTAGCTTCAGCCCCGGCACGGATCCGGACTCCTCCTACTGCACCATTTGGGAAGTGGGCGGGGCTGACGATGGGGGCGGGGCTGATCAGCTGGGCGTTGCTCAGCGAGTCTCGATCGGCATATACGAGCTCAGCTTCACAGACTCCCGCTCATTCGCAGGTTAACGAGTAACCTGACCCGTCCGTTATGTGCGAAGACCTTTTTAATCTAGTTTGTTACAAAATTCTTTAAATAGCGAGTGTTTCCCGAAACCCTTCCTGACAAATGTAGTTCTTAATCTTGTTCATAAGTTAAAAAGTAACCTGAACCACCAAGTACTACGTTATCTTGTTCGTTACGATGTTCGTAAATTCGGAAGTGTTGCCCAAAATCATTCACGCAAGTTAACATGTGACCCGATCCAAGTACTTTGATATTCAGTGCTCGTGTGCGGTTCTACCTAAAATAAACAACAACAAGAAAAAACCAGAGGCTGTTAACTTCTATACAAAAAAGCTCTCAGTTATACAGACTGAATGTTCTCTGTTGTCCTAGTGTTAACGTTGTTAATTAGGCGGATGGCAGGTCGTAGCAGCGAGCGGAGCCTCAGCTCGGGTGACGGTCTGTGTGGGGTTACACGTTGTACACAAACAAACTGCATTTAAATCGATTCACATGGAGCTTAACTGACTTGCATTAACACAAGAGCAAAACGAAACTCCACGTAGTCACCGGAGCTCAGGATCAAACCCGAGCCCCTGACGTACACAAGTTAGTCAAGTTCATTTAACACGAGTCAGGATCAGCAGTTTCCCATCTTTCCAGTGAAGATCTTCCAAACTAATATCATTTGACTATGTTGATCATCTGTTCTTTATGAACTCTGGCTTACGTCTCTGATTTATCTGGTAAACTGCGCTGTAAATCGATCGAGTGTGGCTTCTCTCCGGACTCGGGCTGGGGGGCGGAGCCAACACTCACAACTCGCTTGCTAAATCTCTGAGAAAGAAAACGCGCAAAGCGGGCTTGTACTTAACGTACGTCCTTCGTTAAGTCGTTTGTTATTCACTAAAAGAAAAGACTTTCGTTCGTGGTGTTCGTTTTGAAAAAGTACAAACGAAAATAATCCAAAAGCACTATCTGATTTCAGCAGCTTACAAAATCAAACTGTCAACCGTCAGGAGATTTTATATTAATAATAATAATAATCAATTAGACCAAAAGCCCATAATCAAGGACAATATGCTATGCAATAAAAATTTATATTTGGAAATATGAATAAATATTTAATATAGACACCATGTCTTTAATGTCTGCCTATTTGCAAGATAGAAAGTGCAAACCTTGTGTGGTAAACAAATAAACCTTTGAAGGGAAATTTATACTACAGTGCTATTAAATTCTGGATTCTGATCAGAAACCGGCGTTCCGCTTCCTCGTAAACAATCTGAATGTAGGAATGTTTTACCTGTAACTCTATTGATGAACATACGGATAAAACCTGACCGCAGTTATGATTTTATCCCGCCATCACAGGTGTCTCACCTCTCCAGCTTGAGGTTCGGTCGGACCACTTTTCCGATCCTGGCCATTTTCTCCATGGCTTCCTGAAAAACACGGCGACACGTATATATTGAGCGGCTGTCACGTAATGCACGTGAAACACATTTTCGTGCGCTTTTTTTCCCCCCATCATCAAGAGCGCATACTTCAGCACAAAAATCTGTTTATGCAGATTTAGGACGGTGACCTAATGACGGTTCTTGTGATGTGGGTTAGTGGTGTCTTAAGACGTTCGATATCGCACGTCTGTCTAACGCCAGCAGCCACGTGTTTGTGCGCACACACGCAGAGTCGAACTTTTTTTCCTTGAGTTCGTTTCTTGCTCAAGGCTGCGGTTGCATGGTGCACAGAAAGGTCAGAGCAGGAGGGTCAGACAGCGTCGAGCTTACATGCGGACTCAGATACCCACGCTGAACACCCGTGGCATCTCACTACACGTCAAACTCGACACGAGGAGTTTTGATGCTACATTGGGCACTGATTCGCTGGTGCTGTTTTTGGTTTTGCCATATGATTGGAAAAATGAACGAACGTGCAGGTGTGACTTCAGTGTACCTGAATGGAGGTGCAGTCCCGTGAGGCGCAGGCCCCCAGAACAGCAGCGCCGACCAACACGGCCTCTCTCTCTGCAGGCAGGACGATCGGCAAACCTGCACGGCACACGCAGATAGACAGAGAGAGAGGTGACGGGATAATGTAATCTGATATGAACTATTCCCAGCGTGATGAAGCTCTTACCCGTCACGTTGGCGTGCGTCTGCACGAACAGAGGGTTCTTACTGAGGCCTCCACACAGGAACAAGGTAGTGATGTCATGTCCTGCTTCTCTCATCGCATACAGGATGTGTCTGGTGCCGAGCTGTGGCGAGCGACAATCATAAACCGCACAGCGAAAATAGCCAAGAAGAAACGAATAAATAAACCGTGGCCTGTTTATCGCGTTAGAATAAAAAAAAACCTCACAGCAACAGCTTGTAGTGTAGCGAGGTAAAGGACAGCCAAGTCGTCCAGCGTCTGAGACAAAGACAGGCCAATAACCTGCACGGAGCACGAAGTCAACGTTTCACTGAACGAATAGCAGAACATTCATCATAAGCAGACGGCGTAAAAAAAAAACAACAACAGTAATTAACTACTAATAATATAGTACATGATCAAGAATTCCTACAGTAATTAAATAATTATAATATATTTATAAATGCATCATAAATATGAAGCTATTTTAATATAATAAAAATGCATATATATATATATACAGACGTGGACAAAATTGTTGGTACCCTTCAGTCAATGAAAGAAAAACTCAAAATGGTCACAAAAATAA
>JAQQZR010000001.1:1849286-1862182 GCA_030068235.1 Notoglanidium macrostoma
TTTCTGTGACCATTGTGAGTTTTTCTTTCATTGACTGAAGGGTACCAACAATTTTGTCCACGTGTGTATATATATATATAAAAATTCAAATCAAATCCCATTTATTTTGAACTATTATTTTGTTAATTAAAATAGAACTATCCTTTTCTTTGATTTTGTTTATATTAGCCTCGTTTTCCTGCTCACTACATTTTCAGCCTCTTTAAACAACAGTTTTATATCACGCTGATCCTCACCATGCCCTTTAAGCTCTGGTCAGCCAGAGGAGAGCGGTTGCCGTGGAAATCGGGCCACACGTGCAGGCCCGTGGTCAGGCCGTCCAGGTTCTCCGGGTCTTTGGCCATTTCCTCCAGATAGCCGTTCAGGAAAGAGTAAATATGCACTCGGCTGAAAAGAAAAAAAGAAAACGACATATACGATGAAATAAAACCCGAGTCCCAAACCTGAGTTTGACCGAGTACAAATGCCAATAAGTCTGAGACAAGTCCAAGTCAATACAGGAAGATCGGACTCGGGTCGTCACACTTTTATTAAAATATATTTAGCAAACGGAGCGAGAAAAAGAAACAAACCGTACCTTTTCTCAGCTCGCTCTTTTAACTGAGAGAAAGCGGCGTGTCCCGTCACCACATGATCGATCTTGGAGGGGAAAAAATAGAAAAATATCTATAAGCCCTATTTATACACTATACGTCCAAAAGTATGTGCACCCCTGTTTGTGGCTGAAGCACACAATAGCACAGGATGTCTTTTTGTCTTCTTAAGCGTTACAGTTTCCCTTCACTGGAGCAACTTGCTCAAGCTATGCAACAAATCGAGTTGTTGGACTGACCAGTTTTCCTGTAGCGCTCTGACCGCCTTCATTCAGCCACAGGTCTGGGACCATGGCGGACAGGTACGGACCCCACACTCCTGGAACAAACAGAGGCTTCTGGCTCACCTGCAACACACACACACACACACACACACACACACACACACACACACACACACACACACACACACACCTTAACCACAGCATCCAGAATATTTTGGCTCATTTAGTGTAATACAAACATAATACAGTAATTACTATTAACTATAAACTCACAGCCATGTGACAGGATGATGTGCCACAGATCAGAGCAACGCGCGACGTGATTGGCTGATTTTCACATGGCAGGTGATGACCGCTTACGTCTGCTCCAATAACGCCTATCGGATAAACCGACAAATCGTATCTCAGCTGCTTTTCATTACACACATGCCTCACTGAGCTTTGACAACAGCCCTCTAGTGGTTAATGAGCAGAAACGGCAGTCTGTATAACCGACCCAGTCCTCCTGCGTGGGCGTCGATCAGAGACGCTCCCACGGCCGTCCCCGGCTCCAGACCCAAAGCTGCAGCTGCCTCCGGAGTCAGGCCTCCTCCGACCGGGCTGCCGGGACAACACGTCCGCTCTCCTACACACGACACAGAACACGTGATAATATGTAAAACAGTATCGGATAAACAGGTCAACACTGCTGGTGGAAAAATCAGAAAACCGGCCGTGCTCACGGAGGACAGGGACGGAAGGCATGCTCGTTCTCCTGTCAATCACAGCAAAATTAGCCAATCAGCGGCCTCCGTGAGCTCATGTATGTGTAAGAGGGCAGACGGCACGGGCTAGTGGGCGGAGTTAACCAGCACTAATGTGAATCTTTTTCTAGGCTGTATGATTTGGTACGGTATACCAGTTAAGGAGCGTTCGTATGGTTTATACGTTTGCTTAAACACGGCTTACCGAGTTTTGAATGATTGTTCTCAGTCAGGTCCTCGAGACCGACGGTGGCCCAGAAACTGTCGTCCCAGCCGTGTAGCGGAGAGTAAGTCCACTTACACACCACGGTGCACAGTGATCTAACAGGTAGAGATAGAGATAGTCCAGTTTCTTTCACAAACGTCTGATCTTTTCTAATCACACCTTTCATATGTAAAGTAGCTAGATTGGATTGGATGGTAAATGAGAAGGGTTAGATGGGAATTTGTGTGGGGTTTTGTTTTCCGATAACAGAAAAAAGAACAATATATTCAGTGGAAGGATGGAGAAATTGGGGTATAACTCTCTCAGTATTGGTTTACGGGTGATATAACACTCTCAGAGGAAAGTGCTATCCGCTCACTTCTGTATACACGGTAAGCTAGTATTCTGTATGCTAGTGTCGCTGTGACTGACAGAGGAGAGAGATTATGCCCCTCCCTCTCTGAGAGCAAGGCCAATTTTGCTCACTTGTAGGCATCATTTATGGCTACAGACATAAATCGTCAAAGACAAACTGATCCAAGCTGAGCAAAAAAACCCTCAGTGCAGCCTAAGAGACGTCAGAGTACTGAAATGCAGAAACACACACCTGTACACAGCGCAGATCTCAACAGGTTAACTTAAATCTGTGTGTGTGTGTGTGTGTGTGTTAAGAAAACTCACCTTACTAATGAACCTGTTGCCTTCCAGGACAAAAAGTCTGGCAGGTCGAAGAAGTGCGCTGCTTCCTTCCAGCAGCTTTCTCTAAGATTCTAACAAAAAATATGAACGCAAACAAACAAACTAAAACACTCATCCAGCGTTCTCGCTGTTTCCTCCTTCAACATGTTTTCTTTTGCCCCAGATAGCCTTTGATCTCCTAGACCTTCTAAGTGCTAACTTTCAAAGGTGTTTCATAAAGAGGAATTCAGGAACGCATCAGACAGGCTGTCATGTCAAGAAAATAAACGAATATGTAAACAGATTTAGACTTAGTGTTCTTCTTACCGATCTTCAGGTCTATAACGTCCACAACACTTTGCTGGAAATGATTGTTTAGCGTGAAGTGTTCTTGTGCTAACGTGTTGCTGTATTTCTGTGAGGATGTAGCTGTTGTGTGTCCTTGCTGGTGCTGTTTATTAGATAAATGTGACCCGAGCTGACCTCTTTCAGCCACAGTAGCTTGGGCGGCTGCATTTCGGGAGACATCACGCCGCCTACGGAGCCCAGGACGGCGTGAGCCGTGGCTGTGATGCGAGACGCCTGTTCCAGCGCCCTGTGGTCCATCCACATGACCACGTTCCTCTCGCTGACACCTGGCAGAAGAGCAGGGGAGAAAGCGACCTGGATGAGAATATAGTACATCACATGTACATAACAATTGTCATCATGTCACAAAAAATTTACATATTCAAATTTGACATGTATTATTTATTATTATTCATTATTTATTACTCATTATTGATAATAAAAAAAAAGATCCATATTGGGCCTCATTAATGTGTAGAATATGGAGCTGAAAGCAAATTCTCCATCATTAGCACGCTGTAATTTCATTTTTGTTTTGTTTATGTTAAATATACTTAGCTACAGAATTATTGGCACCCTTGGTAAAGGTGATCTCTGACCTGTAATTGAAATGATTAAACAACAATAAAATGTGAGCAGGAAAAAAAAAGAAAACAACATTGCACAAGCCTGAGTACACTCAGCTTTGTCTGTTATGTTGCTTAGCAACTAAAGCGTACTGTTAATACATTCGGAAAGACCGGGTTGTTGTGGCACAGCTGTTTAACACCTATTGCTTTTAAAAAGAAATTTCCTGTGCAATTTTGACCGAGGGTGCCAATAGTTCTGGAGCTGACTGTATATTCGGAGAGCCCTGCCTACCAGATGTCATTCGTGATGAACGTGAAGTACTCGGGTGCACACGCACGTCCTGAGCTACTCACCGTCTTTATTAACAGCTACAGGCTGAAAGCTCTGGTCCAGAACCACCAGCGAGCACGTGGCATCAAAGCCGATCCCTCTCACACGCTCCTTCATGATGCCTTCGGTCACTTTCTACAACAAGAGAACGAGAGAGAGAGACATTACACACATTTACAATCAGACACTTACTCCAGACCTCATGATCAGTAAAGGTAAATTTTACATACTGAGGTTTATGTAGGGAATAAAACACTTGGGGGCGGAGTTAAAGAGGACCCACCCATGAACCGTGCTTTTTTACCTTCACCGTGCTGCAGCATTTCCTCCAGATGTCGTCTGAAGATTGTTCGTAGTGGTCTGTCTGAGGCTGCCAGATGTGTATGGGCTCCTCCTCCGTGGCTGTAACGCGGCCGTCACGGGAAACCAGCGCGGCTCGAACGCTGCCGCTGCCCACGTCCACTCCCACGTAACACCAATCGTCCACGGATGAACAGCTGGTCATCGCACTGCGTATAAAAAGACACGTGCGTGTTATCGAAAGTGTATCTCATGCTCCGTACTAATACTTTAATCGACTCCTGGAGATGTTTAGGACATTTATGGAAGGAGTCTCCAGTGTCAGCGTTTTGTAACAATCAGGACAGAGGAGCTTACGCTTTGGTTTTGACTTCAAGAGAGAGAGGCGAGGGAAGACTGTTTATAGCTGCTATAACGTAAATGAGACCACGAACTTGTTTTGCTAAGTCGCTATAAATGGATAAAAAGAATGAGGGGTCATTCTTTAATAAACTGAAATAAAAAATATTTAAATCATACTCAGCATATCTTTTATATTTAGATATTTAAGTGATCTAACCTTAAAACAGCCCGATTTATATAAAAAAAAAAAAAGTCAAACAAATGAAACAAAACAAACATAAATTAAATTATACCTAATATATACATTTGAGTATCTTTTATCAGTTTCTGATGTTTCATATTAGAACTGAACAAGCCAGATGAGGCTAGAGATTATAAAGCTTCTTTTTTTTTAATCAAGTACAAAGTTATAAATAAAAAAGACAGACTGTTAATATGACATAAAAGCACACTTTCAGTAGGCGGGCCAGCTGGTCACGTGACCAGAGTCATTCAGTTCAAAATGTACCTTTAGGAAGAATAACATACAAAATACACCTGAAACCACAATTATATAAATAGTTTTCTTTTCAGATTCACTACAATTCGGCACCTTTCATTTCTAAGGTTAAAAATCCCAGAAATCTCACTCATTAGTGTTAAAATAACTAACTAAATAACGGAAGCATTGTTTGTGCTGTTTGACTGTACTCACTGTCAAGCAAAGAAACATTACTCAATAAAGCTGCTAGAATGTCTAAACATGTTATAAAGATGCTTTAATAGCAGCGTTATATCACATTAACTCATTAAATTAGAATTATTTTACCCGGAAATGAGACGCGCTGATTTTAAAACACAAAATTCAAACAGTTATCAGTAAACCGAGCAGACTTCGAGCTACGGCGACCGAGAAGGACCAAACCGCGAAGCAGAAATACACAACGCGCTGACGTCACTGAGCCACGGCCAGGGCAAATGATTAAAAAATTAAACAGATGTTTGCGCTATTAATAGCAAACATATAAACAAATTATAAATTATTAGGATTGTTGTTGTTTAAAAAAATATATACATATATACAAATGTGTGCATTAATATTTAACAATACTACTTCTACTCCTACTACTACTAATAATAATAGTAATTAAAAGAAGAAGATATAGTTAATTGTTAATAATATAATTATGTATAATATATATAGCGCTCCCAGTATGCAGTGGTTAGTCACTTCCAAAAGGAATCCCGAGAGCGTCATGTTAATCTAATTACTTTCTTTTTTTACATTTCATCCTGAGTTGTTACAGTACATATTTCACACGTTCAGAAGGCTTGTTCTTTACATTTAGTCAGTTGGTAGACGCTTCGCTCTGAGCGACAGAATCTCATAAAACCTGCCAGCACATGAAGTCGTAGGTGTTTATGAACAGACGAGTCGTCTCAGTGATTCATCGGAGTGATTCATGACAGATGTGCAGCCAGACAGGAGTCACTGTAGTGCAGGAGTGAGAGCGCTGAGAAAGTGTGTGTATCTTACTGTTTATCTCTGTGTGTATCTCACTGTATATATCTGTGTGTATCTCATTGAGTATCTCTGTGTGTATCTCCCTCTGTCTCTGTGTATCTCCCTGTGTATCTTTGTGTATCTCCCTGTGTCTCTGTGTATCTCTGTGTATCTTCCTGTGTATCTCCCTGTATTTATCACTGTAGTGCAGGAGTGTGAGCACTGAGAAAGTGTGTTTCTCAATGTATATATCTCTGTATTTCACTGTGTATCTCCCTGTGTCTCTGTGTGTATCTTTGTGTATCTCCCTGTCTCTGTGTATCTCTCTGTGTATCTCCCTGTGTCTGTGTGTATCTTTGTGTATCTCCTTGTGTCTCTGTGTATCTTATGTATCTTTGTGTATCTCCATGTGTCTGTGTATCTTATGTATCTTTGTGTATCTCCCTGTGTCTCTCGCTGTGTCTCTGTGTATCTCCCTGTGTATCTTTGTGTATCTCCATGTGTCTGTGTATCTCCCTGTGTCTCTGTGTTTGTCTTTGTGTATCTCTCTATATATCTCTGTGTCTCTGTGTGTCTTTGTGTATCTCTCTGTGTATCTCCCTGTGTCTCTGTGTATCTCTCTATATATCTCTCTGTGTATCTCCCTGTGTCTCTGTGTATCTCTCTATACATCTCTCTGTGTATCTCCCTGTGTCTCTGTGTATCTCCATGTGTATCTTCGTGTATCTCCCTGTGTCTCTGTGTATCTCACTGTGTATCTCTCGGTGTGTTTCTCTGTGTACCTTAGTGTGTATCACTGTGTGTGTCTTTGTGTATCTCCATGTGTATCACCGTGTGTATCTGACTTATCTTCATGCGAGATGAAATGTGAAATTAAGAGGTTATTACAGTGGTATTGAAAGTGTCCTACTTCACGGCCTTTACATAAAAATCACATTATTGATGTCAACGTTACAGGTATGATTTCTGAACACTTCACATCTTTCACACATTTTTGTGCAGGATTTATTTATTGAGTCTCACATGTTTTAAAGTTTTAGTTCTTTATTTTCACATGTGATGTCTTTAGTTTTGCATGTTTTAATGGTGTATTTCTTCATATTCACATGTGATGTTTACAGGATTGATTTATTTTAATGCGAACTTGAGACCACGTACTGGTCACACAATTGCACTTTGCAGACCAGACAGTGTGAAACTCAAGATATTACAGATGAGCTTGGGATCAACCCTTGGAGCTGTGTTCACATCTTACTCACAGAATAAAAAAAAAAAACAGTATCTGAATAAGCAAGAGGAGTCAGCCTGGCTGAAATGCGACAAGCTGAGATTTCGACTCAATGTGCCAAATACCTCCACGTGTTTGTTGATGTGCAGCCGAGGCAACTGCCGAAGTGTTCATGCCACACACAGAACATACGGATGAAAGATTCTCACACAATTCTTTCAGCTGAACATGAGGGTTAGAACTGCTGCGTTGTACCTTTTTTCCGTCCACTTTAACTTTACATTTGACCTTAAATACCTAGATTTGGGCTGTAATTGAACTTGTTACATGCTGTACCAGTCTCTCTGTGGTGTTTCTTAGACTACAAAACTTGCTGCCTTATTATTATTATTTTACACAAACATCTCACTGAACTCTTTACAGTAGCCTACAGATTTATCTAAAACTGTATTATTTTTATTTACACATTTTTTTGTTCAACCAGAAACCAGACACTTCTCCCTGCACTGCATCTTGAGCTGGAGTGAGTAATCAGATCCTCCAGACCAGTGCAATACGTAATCCCAAGGTGCACCGCTCAATGAATAAGCGCATTACCTAATCCCATGAAGCACTGCGGTGGGCGGGGGGTTTGTAGTGCTGGAGCCCCGCCCACCAGTGAGCGGACCAGTGAGTGTTGTTTGACATGACATCATCTTTATTTTCAGTGCGCGAGCTACGCCGTGCCTCCGGGAGGGAAAAAAAAAAAACACAACTCACCAAAAAACTTTGTTTCCACGTCGGAAGTGAGAGGATGTTTCAGGATCCTGTTCGAAACGAAGGAAAACTTTCCTGGAAAAAGTTTGTTTTTTAATAACCGGATGCAAGATTGATCAGTCTGAAAGGTGACTATAGCCGCTTTGCACTTTTCTGTATGGTGCGCGTGTTTGGGGATTGTTTTCGTTTTACGCGCATCACAGCTTCCCAGGCGTCCTAATTAATTAAGGAAAATGGATGGATTGTTTTATAATGAAGCTCTGGATGGAGTTTTAAACCACCACCATCATCATCCTCCTCATCATCATCATCACGGCGAGGCTGGAGGGAACGGTTACGAAAGCCTGACGCGCAACATGAGCCTGAACCTGGCCGACGCGCACGACACGCTCACGCTCACGTCCCCGGACCTCAATTTACTCAAACTCACCTCCCCCGAGCTCGAGCGACTCATCATCCAGTCCTGCACGACCCCGGCTTCCGGTCCGGCGCGCGCTTTCGCCGCTCCGAAACACGCCGCGGACGAGCACGATGGCTTCGATGCCCTGGCGGAGTTTCAGTGCCACCAGAGGATGTCCAGCAGTAACCCCGACGATAACGATGAAGGTGATGTTCCACCTGTAGCCACGGGATCGTCTCACGCCTGCCCCGGCTTCGCAGAGCATCTGAACAACGCGTGGGACGCGTACACCGACGCGCCGCCGCCGTGCGCTCCTCCTCCTCCTCATCCTCATGCTCTTCCTCTTCAGCAGTTCGGCTGCGCGCCGCCGGCGCTCAAAGACGAGCTGCAGAAAGTCCCCGAGACGCCCCCGCTGTCTCCCATCGACATGGAGGACCAGGAGAGGATCAAAGCCGAGAGGAAGCGCATGAGGAACCGCGTGGCCGCCTCCAAGTGCCGGAAGCGGAAGCTGGAGCGGCTCGCGCGCCTGGAGGAGAGAGTGAGCCGGTTAACGGGAGAGAACGGAGAACTGCGCGGCGCCGCCGAGACGCTCAGAGACCAAGTCGCGCAGCTCAGACACCAGCTCCTGGATCACATCAAGAGCGGCTGCAAACTCCTCAGCCAGCAGCTCCAGACTGTTAAAGAGTTTTAAAGGTGCGGTCCATGGTTTTATTTTATTTTTTTTAAACTCTGCGTCAACACTTGCAACGATTTCAAAAAGTATCTTAGAAAGACTAAGAACCCTGCTATGCTAGTTTTTCCCCTTCATTTCAGGATTCCGTTTACATTTTTTTTCTGGCCCGGAATTTAGTTCCACCCCCAGCTGGATCAGAGCGACTTTTTTTTCCTTCCCTAAAATGCACCTTACTCTGCACATGCACTGTAGCGTCCTCCCAGCCTGTTGGGTTAGACATCAATATTCTCACTTACAGGCATCAGAGGTATCAAAAATGACATCCTTTAATCAGACTGCACTGTTTTTGTAAACATTGTCTTCCAATATATAGTGGAAGTTGTTTGTGCTAGACAGTTTCATAGACATTTTCAGGGGTGGCACTGCGGGTATCGTTGCTGGGGTCGAGTCCCGAGCTCGGGTTTCCTCACAAAAACATGCTGGTGACTCTAAATTGCTCCTAGGTGTATATATGTGTGTGCATGGTGTCCAATCCAGGGTGTATTCCCACCTCAGGCCTGGTTTTCCCGGGATAGACTCCGGATCCACCGCAACCCTGACCTCTATAAAGCACTTACTGAATATAAATGAATGAATTTTATATTAACACATGGTGTCATCTTTTTCCCCACTTATCTTTTTACTAATATACAGTTTTGCACTGTTTTTAGGTTTTCTATGATCTTTGTTGCACATTGTAAAAGACAATTATGTGTAAACATGTTTTGTACTATCAAACACCCTGTACGAGGGGTTGTTTTTGCCCAGGTTCCCCCCTGTACGATGATTAAACAGCATCCATGTATGAAAGCAACTCTTACACACTTTCAGTGCAACTAAATAAAAATGAATGAAAACATGCTTGTGTATGAAACATTTTAAAGGATTGTGAATAATCAAATGCTGTTGAAGAGGAGCCAGTTTTTACGATCGTGGATGTGACTCAGGGTGGAAAAACACTTTCCCCCCCAAATACCTTCCAAATACACTTCCTTAGAATTGAAAGCAGATTAAATGGTACTTTGGGAACTGTTAAACAAGTCTCTTTAAATATAATATAAAATCAGAAGGGTGAATTTTTCATCACTGTAAGAGCTACATTATCTGTAGTACGGCTGGGACATGCAGGTCACAATCTCATATGTAAAGATGTAGCATTTTTCTTTAAAGCAGGACTTTTATTTCATTATTTTTGGAGCCATCTTTACAGTATTTCTTTGCATAACTGGTCCAAGACTTTTGAACATTACTGTATAACTAAACGCTACAAAAGCTGTCGTCAGATCACATTCTCTATGCATAAAATGGTAAAACTCTAACCAGATGCAGTTTTGCTCTTGTTCATGCACAAATAGTCTGAGAGAGTAAGAAAGTTATCATTTCTGTTCATGGGGTCGGGTAAAAGGGGAACAGATGTCAGCAATGACTATTCTGACTGGTGATTAGCTGGAAAGGATGTCACTTGTACCAAAACATGACCCCACCCACTTAGGAGCAGCCAGAAGGAAGTGCCAGACTAAAGAGATTAAGAGCAATAAAAAAAATGATTCTTTCTTTTGCAATATAAAACCATTATATCGTTCAAATCTCGACTATACCACCCGGAGTCCAAGAAGGCTAAACTGACCGTGTTCTCCAGATGGGAGGGAAGTCATTACTCTCTCTCCCGGTCAATCACACAGCATTAGCCAATCACAGGTGTCTATGAGGTTGTGTATGCTATAGTGTGTGTATTGCTTAGATCAGACTACATGATATTTTTGTCAGATTAGACAGTCATAGTGCTACAAATTCTTGCCATCTCTTGGTCGGGAGTCCGGCAACACCACAAGTTTGACCCTGACCAATCATCGCTCACATCCTTGCATATTGTCAGCATGGAGGATGAAGAAATTATCAATCGTGGCTAAAGAAGGAACGTCAAGGAGGACATCGTAGTTGTTATCAAACTAGGTGAGAGAGAAAAAAAGTTCAGACATGCTTGACTTTTATTTATATGTCGCTGTTCTTTTAATGACGTCACACTACAAGGCCCATTCATTGCTCCCGAAGTCCACGTTCGATCTCACTGAAAATGTATCAACCAAGAAAAAATCGTGTCAAAACCAGGCTGAAATCTCTTGGTCTGATCCTGGCACTCGGTAATGCGGCACGTTCTCCCAGAGGAAGCACATCTCGCCTTCGCCTTCACCCTCTCAGGTTGGCTGCTGCCGTGTGACAGGTGAGAGCTGCCAGGTGGGCGGGATTAAATAAGCAAAAGGAATGAAAATGAGACAGGCTTTATTTCCTGTATTTGCAAAAATTTTACAATGTAAAAGATGTGTGTAGGAATACTTCATAAACTAATATTTACAAAAGTGCCAAACACACTAGAAGGACCGAAATACAGCCGGATATTATAAACTGTCCAGAATGTTAGAATGGACACTAGCTATGTAAAACCATAACTGGTCCATGACTAACAATTCTTAGCACTGAGATCCAATTTGTTTAATTAAACAGTCTATACCGATTTGAGTCGATGCATTTCATTATGCTGTTCTATAAACCATTTAAATAAACTATATTTTTCTAACAGGAGGCTCTGGAAGTAAACACTGTCCGTAATGATATTCACATACAGTCCAGCTGTCCTCTTTGTGCAGAAACAGGAAGCAGTAGACTGTGTTGAAGGTGTAACTGAAGCACATGGACGGTGCCTCAGCAGAGTGACAGGCCCGCCTTGGAGGCCAGCCGCTGCCGGTGGATGTTGTCCTGCTCTAGCTCCTCGTGACTCGGGTGCCATAGCCGGGCGAGGATGCGCTCCATGTTCAGAGCGTACACGGTGTGAGACGGCATCACGCTGCGGTGCACCTGACCACAATACACACACGGTTTGGGTTAAAAATAGTCGTGCAGTGGACAGACACTAGTGTGATGCGCTACTGAACACACAGGAATCTTGCATTTATTCTGCAGGTGACAGTTTCAGTTCTACGCTTTCATCGTTTCCACATGTTTTATGTTCTCCAACAGAGCCTTGAGTGAAATATACCTATAATTTGCAAAAGGTCAACATTAAGCAAATAAACCCAGCCCATGCACTTTGTTTAGATGTTCTAGACAGAGGAGACAGAGTGTTTCTTAGCCACATACGCTGAAGCTCCTCGATTTTGTTGTATGATGAGAAATACTGCCTAAGAATTAAACAAACGTTTGTCAGGTGGACGACTAAGAAATCAAACTCACACATCTATGGTTTATTCTTACTTTTTTTACACGATGGCCTGAGTGTCTCCAAAAACACGCCCACGACCAAACATGTATCGCAAGTTACAGGTGTGAGAGACGATAAGGAAGATAGAACACCACAGAATGTTCCAAATGTAGGATTTTCATCCTACCTACAACAGCAGAGGTTTGGAGTGTTATTCCACTTATACTACAGCGATTACAATGCAATATTTGCAATGCAATATATAAAAATATAATAGGCGATAATCCATCATTCCCTCACCAGAGTCTCGTTTTTCTCTCTCGTATCAGATCTCCCTGTCTCTCTTTCTCTCCCTCCCCGTCTCCAACTCCCGTCTGTCTGTCTATCCCCGCATGTGTCTCTCTCCCTCTCTGTCTCTCCCTTCCTCCCCTTCTCTTCCCGTCTGTCTGCCTCTATCCCTGTATGTCTCTCTCTCTCTCTCTCTCTCCCTCCCTCTCTCGCTCGCTCTCTCTCCACTCCCTTCCCGTCTGTCTCTCCCTCCCATTTCTATCTCTCTCTCTCTCTCTCTGTCCCTCCCTCCCCGTCTGTGTCTCTCTCTCTCTCTCTCTCTCTCTGTCCCTCCCTCCCCATCTGTGTCTCTCTCTCTCTCTCTCTCTGTCCCTCCCTCCCCGTCTGTGTCTCTCTCTCTCTCTCTCTCTCTGTCCCTCCCTGCCCGTCTGTGTCTCTCTCTCTCTCCGTCCCTCCCTCCCTGGCTGTGTCTCTCTCTCCGTCCCTCCCTCCCTGGCTGT
>JAQQZR010000001.1:1872548-1903465 GCA_030068235.1 Notoglanidium macrostoma
TTTTTTGTTTACTACATAATTCAGTATATGTGTTGCATCATAGTTTGAGGTATTCAGTATTGTTTTACAATGTAGAAAACAAAAAACAAAAAGAAGAAAAACCTATGAAAGAGAAGGTGTGTCCAAACTTTTGACTGGTAGTGTATGTATATATATATATTAAAATTCCTAATGAGAAAGTCAGAGGCAACAGTGGTGAAGAGAAACATCCTGAGACGACATAACGACATAAGGAAGAAACCTTGAGAGGAACTAGATTCAAGCCAGAACCAGATCTGGGTAATTCCAGATACTGTGATTATGAACCATTAGCAAGAGTGAATAAACTGCTTTTGGGAAGTGCAATCTTTAGGGTACCCAGGTGGGAATGTGCATTTAACTGAGTGTATATTCGTTGTTGTACCCTTCTTGATTTTGAGGTCCTTTCCGCGACTGCCTTCACGCTATGCTGGCTGGACAATCCAGTAGTGGAATGTACCTTCTTAAACCAGATGGGAGTGACAGGCCAATTCAAGCATGGTGTGAGCAAGATGTGGACAGTGGAGGCTGGACCATCATCCAAAGAAGGAAGGATGGATCTACTAACTTTTTCAGAAACTGGGAGAGTTATAAGGTAAAGTATAGTTGTAAAGCTCACCTCTAGCTCCACTTTTAGTCATTTCTGTTAAAGCACTCCAATGAGCTTGTAGTTACAGATTAGGCAAAAGTCCGTTGCTCCAATAACGGATGGAAAACATAATGAAAAATATACTTAAATGAAGGTATAGTATAATAACCATTATTACCATTAGCTGGAATTTGGACATTGGCATCGATGCTAGTTTGACCTGGCATTAGCAAAGAAATCATGCTAACAGAAGATGAAATGGCAGGTTTTCTACATTGATAAACTTTCTAAACTGAAGGGTTTGGATGCTAAACTGGGTTCATTCCATTGATGTATGGCATACAGTCTTTGGATGGGTGACAGAAGTGACCTTCATGATTTGTAATATTTGTATATGTATAGCGGCACGGTGGTGCGGTGGTTAGCACTGTCGCCTCAAAGCAAGAAGGTCCTGTGTTCGATCCCTGGGTCACCCAGGGTGCCTTTCTGTGTGGAGTTTGCATGTTCTCCCCGTGCATGCGTGAGATTCCTCCGGTTTCCTCCCACGGTCCAAAGACATGCCGATTAGGTCAACTGGCTACTCTAAATTGCCCATAGATGTGAACACAAGCATGTGTGGCTGTTTGTCTGTGTTGGCCCTGTGGTGGACTGGCGACCTGCCCAGGGTGTACCCCGCCTCTCACCCCAAGATGCTGGGATTGGCTCCAGCTTCCCCGCGACCCAGATGGATAGATGTATAAGTATAACTGAATGAAAATGTGAAGAATAAAAAAGTATGTTTTTTTCTTCGAAATTGCAATTCAGTAAGAGTACACATATTCCTTTTCAATAATACCTAAGTAAAGTATAAATATGCCAAAATATTATACTAGCAAAGTACAATTACTCAAGTATTTTCCACCCCTGATGCCCATATTCCTCCACATCACTGTATCCTAAAGCATAGTAGCTTCACATTCACAAAGTGCCAAGAAACAGAAGGCAGCAAGGCAGGAAGGCACACTCTGTGCCAAACCTCTTTATGCTCTTTCCAGACTGTGGGTTCTTTTGCACGGGAGTCTCTAAGGAATAGATGCATACTATCTAGGCTGTCATGGGTGATGGAGGGTACCGTCCAATTTTGCCAGAAATGTGACGTCCCATTATTTCTACCTAACATTGACTCTCAGCCCACTTCTCTCTTGTCTCCCACACAGCCACACATGCACGTGAAAGATGACTATCGAAGCCTCAAGACATTTGTCATGACTCCAGGTCCTAATGGAAAACCTCGTTCTGAACCAATAGGTTCATGTTACTTCTCTTTCTTCAGGAAATACATTTGTCCGCAAATTGCACTCGCTTGCGTAAAACTCACACAAATGACATAGATGCTGTCCAATATTTGTATGTGGTTAAGTGCAATTCAAGCAGACTTAGCTATCAGCATTTTTCAAATCGGGTTTTGCTTTAGAGGAGTCAAATACATTGTTAACCCGATTCAGTGAATTCCAGAGGTCTGCATGCATTTGCATACAAGTAATTCAAGATTTTCCCAATTTCTTTGTTTATAGCAGGTTAATGAAAAGTTCCTCGGGCCTCTTAAGCAGTAACAAGCTTCCCTTTCTGTTCAGAACCAATGTAGTAAAGCACCACTTTAAAATAAAATCTCATTTCTTTTCATTCCACTCCAGCAAGGTTTTGGCAACATAGATGGTGAGCACTGGCTGGGTCTGGAGAATATTTACAACTTAGGCAAGCAGGGAGATTACAAGTTGCTGGTGGAGCTTCAGGACTGGATGGAAAAGAAGGTTTACGCAGCCTACAGCAGCTTCCATCTGGAGCCTGAGAGTGAATCATACCGCCTCCGTCTGGGCACTTACCAAGGCAATGCTGGAGATTCTTTAACCAGCCATAATGGCAAACAGTTCACCACACTGGATCGGGACAAGGACGCCTTCTCAGGTTGTTACTGATTTAGACATATGAATGCTTCAGTGATGGCTAAAGATATCAAATATCTATCAATGGCTATAAGTTTTGAGCAATAGAATGATATCACAAGGTCTCATCAATGGCATAGTATAAGAATGGTTGTACACAAACACTGAAAGACAGTTGTCAAGTTTGTAATGCTCTACTGGCCAGGTTTTCTTGGAAAAAACAAATATTTTAAACATAAAAGACCACCTCCAATACCATCCTTCTTATTGCGTAAAACTGCAGTATTCCAGTTCAAAGTACAAACTGTCTTACACATCCTGTCTAACTTCATTACAGGAAACTGTGCTCACTTCTATAAAGGTGGCTGGTGGTACAATGCATGTGGCCAGACCAATCTCAATGGCGTCTGGTACTCTGGCGGCGTGTATCGCAACAAGTTCCAAGACGGCATCTTCTGGGCGGATTACGGAGGAGGCTTCTACTCCATGAAAGCTGTACGCATGATGATCAGACCTATCGACTGAAGCAAAACCAAAGCCAAATCCTGAACATCGTTTAACACCTCCATCTCTGTGCATACGCAGTGGCAAAACTGGAACTTTAGAAGAATTGGGAGAGAATTCTCAATTTCACATTCAAGCAGCTAAAATGGACATCTTCATCAGCTTTACCAGTTCAGGTCTTTGGAGGTTCCCCTGCACACAAGGCATTTATACACACAGCATCATGATTAGATACCAAGTCTAAAGTACATGCAGTTTTATGGTTATATTTCTCCATCGGGGACAATGTTAAAATGCCTTTGCTGTTAGCGTAGAGCTTATGAAATCATTATTTTTTTTTAATTATCCTTCCACTTTTCTGTGGTTACAATAGCCCAAGGTCAGCCCAGATTTCTAAATTCAATTACATTTTATTTGTATAGCACTTTAAACAACAGACATAGTCACAAAGCTTTCTATTTAGATTTAGATCAGAATTCCTCGCCACAAATTCCAGCTCCTCCATGATGATACACAGATGTTCGCATCTAACTGTGAAATAATCTTTCTGGCAGGTCTTGGGTCTGCCTGGGGGTCTCCGTCCAGTGCCTGATACGGCTCTAGTGAGAGCCTTGTAAGGTGCCAAAACCCCCTGAACTGGCTCCATAGACTCTTTCCCCTCCAGCATTCCAAATTGCCAAAACCAGTTTCCTTTGCAAGTGTCTAGATCATCTAAGGGTGCATGTAGGCATTGGTTAGTCAGGTTGAATTGAAACCTGGTATATTTTCTCCCTGGTGCACCTTTTTTAGCAGGTGAGTTCACAGCAACCACACTTGGGTGTGTCCAAGAAGAACTGATCTGGGAGCATCTAAGCAAGATGGTCTCAGTCTGCATCTCAAGCGTGGTTCGATCGCAGTGAAAAAACGATTCAACTCTGAATCAACCCGACTGCAGGAAGTAAATCAAACATGTTATGTTTTTTGGACTGTTATTGTACCAGATCCCCATCCTTCATCTTACAGGTGGTGTATTTGCAGAATCTAAAGACTAAAAGAAAAATCTGTATCTGGCAGGAGCTTTCAGTGAAGCAGAATACATCAAATCTGACAAAAAACAGAATAAGGATGCCATAAAACTAAATTGGTGGCAATAGAGTAGATTTTGTCTAAAAGCATAAAATAAGTACAGTAGATAACAGCTCCTTCAACTTCAGATATGGATTTGGAAGCTGCAAGATGGTCAATAATTAATTTCACGTCACATTCAAGAAAGCAACAGGGGAGCTTATCCAGATCTGTGCTCAGTTTACGTTACTCTGTCTCTGCCGAATAAATGTTGCTTTCAGTGATGAGGTGTATAACAGTTTATATATTATTTTGACATGAGTCTTCTCACGTTCAGCAACCCAGCCTGCTTTATGACTGGCTGGGGTTGCACTCTAGACTGCCATGGTTTATTCAGATCCAAACAAGCTCGGATGAAGTCAGTGTGCTGTGGAAAAACAACACCTCTTTGTGCAATTAGTTTAAATCAAATCCAGTGTTGGATGTTTTGACCATATAAAAAAAGCACACTAGTCAAAAAAGAAGTCAGAATTATGGCCTGATTTTTGGTCGTCTTTTGAGATTTAAAAAAAAAAAAAAAAAAAAAAAAAGGAAACTGCAGACCAAGCAAAGGGCCTCCGAGGGGTACGGACACAGACAATGAGAAACAGATTGTTCAAAACCCAAATAGAACTTGGAGAAAATATACGGAAAGTGAGGCGAGTTGGTGGAGGTGGGGGAAGAATGGTGAAAAAGGAAGTGAAGTTGAACTTTGCTGAAGGTTTTTTTTTTTTTTTACCCTCCTCTAAAATACAAAGACATTCACATTCTTTCCAGGAGAAAGCACGGTGAAAGTTGTGCTTGATCTCAGGAGTCGCAAATCCCTGTGGGCGATAATCGCGAGCGAGCTCGAAACCATCCTGGAGTCCGATTCTCGGACCGCAAGGACTTAAAGGAGCCTCAAATGTCAACGTAGTTTGAATGTTCTCTGGCGTCAAAATATTATGCATCCCTGACCTCAACTAGGCTGTCAGGAATATCATATTGCTAGAACCTTCGATAACGAAAATAAAGTTCTCTTGGACACTGATCAGTGTGGTGGATCGCTATGTCAATATGTTTAGGTTATTCATACATGACCTGTAGGTTTGTCAAACACATCACTCACCACCAAGAAGTCAGCTAATATCTATGTGCTGACAGAAGGTGGGACTGGATCCTAACATTTTTTGTCTTTATTTAAAGCTCTTCTATGAAGCAGAACGTTCTGTGGTAAAATGTTTTAGCAGTCTTGGATTTTATGAGGTGTTTGCTAGGCACTCTTGAAATAACACAGATTGTCTTTCGTTTTTAAAAGGAAAAGGTTCCATCATTCCTGACACAGCATGGCATATAAGATATTATTTATATAACATATTTCCGTAACTAAGAGTTAAATTTAATCAGCTCTGAATAGTGAGAAATACAATTTTTATAATGCAATGTTGTTGCTGACCTTATAGTGACCAATTTGACTGCAAACCACACACTTGTCATGTTAAATGTAGCTGAGTTTAATAGGAAAACAGATGGGAACTGAATCACACACACACACACACACACACACACACACACACACACACACACACACACACACACAGCAATTTAAACTTTAAACAGTTTTATGGAGAGGTTTATTTTTATATAAACATGTTTAAACCAGTTCACTGAAAGTTTCAGGGAAACGCAATTACTCTGGATTTGGAAATGTTCTGTGGCCTTAACGGGGTCATACAAAATGCAAGACTTATCATTTATAGTTTAGAATGAACTCAAATTAGTCACGCCCACCCTATCATGTGTTGATAGTGTGAAGTTTTCTCTATACTAATCTATATTTGTCTGCCTTATTAACCTTGATGTAAGTGAAAACTGACTTGTTTCATGGATGTGCCACAATATTAACTGTAACTATGAGTGGATAAGAACTACAAAATGCTGTTGCTTACTAAATAAAAAGATTTTTTTTTTTTTTATTTCCATTTGACAAAAGTCAGGATAAGTACTATCATGATTTGTTTCACTCCACAACTCATTGTTCAACACTGTAGCATGAAATTAAGAAAAAAATAAGAAAAAGAAAAATCCTAAAAGCTTCACTCATTGTAATGACACCACTCCGATGTGAATATACTGCATTTCTGGTTACAATAAAAAATAACAACAAAAATTATAGCAAGATTGCAAAGAATAGAGTTGAGAGGCCAAAGACTCATTCTTGTGGTACACAGCTATTGGTCATGATGGGTAAAGATATAGCTGAGTCAGTCCTTACAGTGTGTGGCCTGTCAGTGAGGAAGCTGTGTATCCAGTGGATGATTGGTGGAGGGATTTTGGAGACATGACTGTGCTCCTGTTCTGGCTTCATGGCCAAACTGGTGGTGATCCAGCTGTGGACTGACAGCTGGCTGGATAGATTTCAGCACCAGATACGCCAGGTATTACCGGCCTGATTTAGTTTTGTCCATGGTTTCTTAGATTCTTGTATGATGGATTTTTCCAGATGATGACTTGTGAGGCAGTGTTGAGGGAAAGGTAAGCATCTTTCTTGGGCTCCTTCTGAAGCAGGCCTTGACTGAGTTGCACTTTCTTAAACAGATACCAGACGTCATCTTGTATGCTTTAAAAAGCTGTCAGAATATTAGTCCCTTCCCATACAATTTGCTCAGACATATAAGTAATAAATAAAATGCATTTGGGATGGTGTGATGTAGGCCATGTGAAGTGAGTTATGGGATAATGGTGCCAGTGTTGCCAACACTTTTCAGAGGAAAATAGTCTTTGGAAGTGCCAGATGGTCTCATATACTAAATTGCATATTCACTGATTCTTCATATTACAAATTAGGATATTCATTATATGGCCAAATGTTTGTAGACACCTGACCATCAGACCCGTATGTGGTTCTTCCGCAAACTCTTGCCACAAAGTTGGAAGCACACGATTGTCTAGAATGTCTTTGTATTTGTATGTATTGTACTGTAGCATTACAATTCTCCTTCACTGGAACTAAGAGGCCCAAATTTTTTCCAGCATGACAATGCCCCTGTGTACAAAGTCAGCACAATGAAGATATGGTGTGCCAAGGCTGGAGTGGAAGAACTCAACCTGCACAGAGCTCTGAGCTCAACCTCACTGAACACCTTTGGGAGGAACTGGAACACTGACTACACCTCAGGCCTCCTCACCCAACATCAGTGCTTGACCTCACTAACGTTCTTGTAGCTAAATGAGCACAAATTCCCAAAGGCATGCTCCAAAGTCTAGTGGAAAGCCTTTCCAGAAGAGTAACAGCAAAGGAGGAATAAATCAGGAGTGGGATGTTTAACAAGCAAATATGGATATAATGGTCAGGTGTCCACATTCTGCTCCAACTCATTATATTTGTTTGTTGGCTGTTAGAGGCTTTGCTTGACTGATAAGAAGGTCGTGAAAGCATAGCATCATTAAGATAGGCCCTTAAACAAGGCCCTTAACCTTCAACTGCTCAGCTGTGTCCTGTCTCAATTGTAAGCTGCTTTGGATGAAAGCTTCAGCTAAATGAGTAAAACATAAAAGACCAGAGATCATTGCCCCTGATATGGTTAAGATCTTCAACTGCTCCATGCAGCTGTTAAACATTTGATGAAAAAATAATAAGGCAGGCCAAAAATGCACTCATCTTAATATCTTACAGATGTTAGAATTTCTCTCTAGTAATATATAGGTTAATTGGTTTCATTTAATATTCTGGGAAATCATTCTGCTATTGTGTGTGATTATGACAGAACAAGCCAAAAGTCAAGACCATGCAATAGGAGAAAAAAGAAGGGGCGTTACTGTTAGTCTTTCAGCTGACGTTTTCCAGCTCACTGTGAAATTCTGCTTTGTCAACAAGTTTAACAAGAACCATTAAGCTAGAGATGGAAGGAGTGAAGGGAGGAGATCCAAAAGCCAAGGAATGTTCAGCCTTATAAACAGAATTGGTCTTGATTTTGGCAATGTATTGACTTCTCTCATGAAATGTGGATTACGTCCCACTCTAGCTTGCTAAAGATGGCCACTTGATTGTAAATCCTACTAAATCTCATCCTCTCAGAGCAGATGAATGCAGTCTTTTGTGCATGAAGTGCCAAAAAAGTCTGTGTAGTCTAGCTATTAGCAATCATCATGCCAGCTTACATTAGAGAAATGAGGAGTAA
The DNA here is from genome assembly GCA_030068235.1 of Notoglanidium macrostoma. Taxonomy (NCBI): domain Eukaryota; kingdom Metazoa; phylum Chordata; class Actinopteri; order Siluriformes; family Auchenoglanididae; genus Notoglanidium; species Notoglanidium macrostoma. The sequence goes on from JAQQZR010000001.1 coordinate 1,880,825, forward strand.
TGATGTTGCTAGTTAGCTTAGCTATTATTTTTCCCATGTTCATTGGTTCATTGAAAGAGCCACTTATTTTCACTGATTAAGACAAAGTAGGTTTGGTATCACAAAACACATACTCGTACTCATACAGTGTCTGAAAAATATGGTATTTATCTAGCTCTGATTTATATGATGGTCCTACTCAGTCACATCTTACAGTAAATCGAAGATATTTGTTAAAGAAGTCCACAATCAGAAACACTGGAAATACAGATACTTACAAAGCAGACATCTGTACTGTAACAAAGTAACTGTAATCCTTCTGCCTGGATGGATAAACAGTTAAACTGGAAGGTGCTGGAGAATGTCTGGAGAGACAGAATGAGCCAATTCACCCTGTTTTTGCTCCACGGACTTCAAGAATGTTTGCGTGTAAAAGGGAAATATTGAGACACAGGATATGTAAGCCTTGTTTTACAGAGACTGTGACAGACGCCAACAATTGCTTATTATTCATCCCAGCAGGACATGAACAGCATAGTTTACAGCACAGCATGCACATATCTCAAACCCAGTTTATGGATCTGATGTTTAAGGATGATTTTAATCCTTCATGAGCAAGAATAAATCACTGGACCTCCAAAATGGCAAGACGTCCCTATATGCAAACTTACTAACTATCAACTAGAGAGAAATATCATGTGGAGATGCGAGAAGCCAAAAAAAGTCCACATTTAGACAGTTCTCAGAATGCATGTGCGCACTGTAGAATCTCCATGGCCAGTTTTTACTTGGCAACGCAGCACTATTTAGGTTGATTTATGAACCGAACCTTCTGGACGAGTCTTCGGTATAGCTGGACACTCCTCTAAGGAAAGAAACTTAGATGGAGAGTTGACGGTTAATCTCCATATTCTGTGGCTGTGATTCTAAGATTTGGTAGAGTTGTCCCATCAAGACCAAACTTTCATGTAGAGTCATTTCATAACTCTGAATACATACAGCATAAACAAACGTCCTAGGCCAACGGGTCAGTGTCCTCTCCAAAACTTGGTAGACTGACGCATACTTGGACATCATTGGGGGTTTCTCTGGGAGGTCTACACAAAAGAAGGTTCAGCCAAATGTGAAACAGTGATGAAATCTATGTTTACTATAACAGCAAAATGGAGAAAGTAATTGATATGACTCACAACACTGTTGGTTGTTTATTCTGGACAAATGAACTAGTCTCTTGTTATCTTCTCAGTCTGGAGAATTTTCCAGTCCGTTATACCACAGCGCTGTTGATTTCTTGATTCTGATTGGTCAGAAGGTAAGAAGTGCTGGCTGTAATTCAAGTGGTCAGGAGGAACTCCGGTGCATACAGGGTCAAGCTTAAGGAATAACCAGACAGTCAGTATATGCAAGAAACCTTAGTTAGTATAGCTCCATTTAACTACATTAGCATGTCCGTGAACAGGAGCCTGTTGCGCAGAGAAGGTCCGTCTATGACTGAGGTCTGTTCAGAAACCCCGGGTGGAAAATTTCCTTTCCTTGGTTGGCTAAACATCTCACTGAGTCACAAACACTGCCATCGCATCAGGCCACTTCTACATACAGGACTCGGTGTTGACGTCCAGCAGCATTAAATAATAACCTCTCTCTCAGGAGGAGCTAAAGGAGTAAAGGTGTCATCTTTGGCTTTGCTCTGTTTGCCCTGGAAGACATCTGACTGGTGTGAATGGAGACATTTTGTGGGTTTTAGGAGACTGAACTAAGCCTGAGGTCTTTTGACATGGCATCTGCTGAGTGGAAAAAGAGCACCAACATACGTGAGGCACTAAGCTATGAGCTCTGTGTGGCAGTCACTTCATCCTAAACATGCAGAACTGAATTTATGGGAAATTAGCACTGGGAAGTCTTGCGAGCAATTTTAACCTGGCTTCCAAGTTCCAAGTCTTTTTTTTTATTCAAGAGGGAAATTCAAGCTATTACTGCTATGACCCTTGGCAGTTGCTAGGGTTTAGAAAAAGATAAAAAAAACCCCACATACTTATATATACGTTTTGATATGAAAGATCACCAGGACAGACACTGTTTAGGCTGGTGTAAGTCCTGCTTCACTGTGAAGCTCTATGTTCATATCAGTACCAGAAATGGGGCAACACTTTGGAATTGCTTAGCGATAGATTGTAGAGGGTTTGAAAGTGGACTTCCCCACATATGTAAAGTGCCACCCCAGATTTCTCCAGATTTGCTTAGATATGGCAGGGATGTGGCATGGCTTGAACGTTATGGAGTAGATCAGTCAAGCAGATCAACATGATGCGACTCTGACTTCAGAAGGAAATACGTCAACATCCAGAATCAAATCACAGCAATTTCATAGGAACCTCGCTGACGTCCTGTAGATCCCTCACAGTTCCAGGGTCCTCGGTTCAGTTCTGAACTTGGGTTTCTATCCCTGTTGTGTTTTGCATGTTCTCCGGAGTTTCCTCCAGCTTATCTGGTCCAATCCCACCTCTCAGAAACATACTGGCGGGTTGATTAACCATGCTAAATTGCCCCTAGGTGTGATTGATTGTTTCAAAGAGTGTGTGCATGATGCGCTGTATTAGACTGATGTCTCATCTAGGGTATTCCCTCCATCCAGATTTACTGCAGCCCTGACCAGGATATAATGCTTACTGAAGATGAATGAATGAATAAATGAATTGCAGACACATTTTTGCTTGTTTTTTTGGACTGCTTGACTTTGTAGCATTTGGATCAGTGTATCAGATCCTATGACAGCTGTTTATTAGACACTTTCTAATGTGGATCTTTTAAAAATAACCTGGAATTGGCTGAAATCTCAATATTTTTGGCGATGTGAAAACTGCTTTTTCTTCTAGACCCTTAAATTGACTTCTCTCACCATAATGTTTGAATATTAATGTTATAAATAATAAAACATTTCTACAAATGTGAACTGTTTTACTTTATTAGACACTTGGATGAGGCACATTATAATAAATGAACTAGTGTATGTTAACCAGATGCAAACTTTAGAGCTCGTAATAAAAATAACTCCACATCTGACTTAGCTGTTGTAATATTGAGTGCATGTCATGGACTTCTGTTTTGGAGACAAACTGTAAAATAGACCCACATTTTATTTATTTATGTTTTTTTTATTCAGAAACCAACCCAACGGGGAGCAATTATCTGTAGAATCTGAGCAAGATAAGCCAGTTTACATTCATTATTCATCCTAAAATACTTGTAAGCACATTTAGGTGAGGTCTAATGAACATATGCATTATTTAGAAGAAACAAGAAACTCACTGTTCCTCCACATTACTGTACAGCTCTGCCAAATCCTGATTAATGATGCACAAGTTTTCCAGGACTTAAAAAAATGATCTTGCTGATCTGCCTTTGAGACTGTGGTGGATTACTTTTTCCAGTCGTATCAGCAATCCTAAAGTTAGACATTGTGTGAATTTAGAATCGTAAAAACAGGAAATGGGTCATACTTCTTTTAAACTGAGCTTCAGAGCAACTTAATAAGCAATTCCGGATCGATTCAGACTGTTTAGTTGAATAAGGTTAATTGAGACACTAATAATAAATGTATCCAAGAAAAGGAAAAAGCAACACTTATTTGTCTTGTTCGCCTTCACCTTTGACACCAGAACCAACATTCAAAGCAACTAACATGATAATATTAATTTGTTGTTTTTACTTCATTTACTATATTTCCAGATGTATTGAGGTTAATGTTGGAAACAATGAATAACAACAGTGACTCAATTGAAGCCATCTACCGGAATAAATTCATTAAAGCTGACGAATGAACTGTAAATTGCAAATAAATAAACAAACAAAAAACAGGGCAGACATACCAAAGGGCTACGTCCTGTTTGAAAAAAAAATCGAAAGCGTCGACTTTTATTGGTGAGCTGAACCAAATGAGTCAGATACTGAGTGGAATTCCCATCACTATTTTCCAAGAGTGTGATTGTGAACAGACGTGCATGATCGGAAGTCTGGTGATTGTGTATGGAGATGGGTGTTTGCTTCAGTATCATGTGATGTGACATGGAGTGTGTCTGAGAATAACCCATATCCCTGCTCATTCATGCGTCATGGCATTAGCACAATTAGAACATCATGCTGACACAGACCAAAAGCTTTAGTTAATTAATGATCATTTCAAAAAATCAGAACGGAGAAACAATGTGACCACAGTGACTTTTATTGTGGCATGGTTGTTGATGGGGGACCAAATTTGATATTTCAACTGATATCTCTATATCATATATATATATATATATATATATATATTGGGGGAGGGTGGTAATGTCCCAAGAAAAAACTGAAAGTTGTAAATTTATGAGAAAAAAATCAGATATTCTTTCATATTGTAAAGTTTGGATTAGCGTCATCACACAACAGATGCCATGGCTGAGTTGAGAGTCATGGGAACTGCAGTCTTTCCTCCTCGATCTAAACAAAAAAGGTTCTAAGAGATTTTTACATTTCCCGGAATGCACTGCAGCCTGGACGTATGTGATTGTTGCACTTCCTGGATGCAATGGGATATTAATGTGGAGATGAATCCATGGCCTTTTTTTTGTCTCAGCTGTTTATACGTGTATAATTATTGCGCAAGAGCAGTTTCAGGTTACTTGCAGTTTGCCCAAAATCTCTGATTCTTTGAAAAAGCTGAGCCAAGAGTTATAGAAAGTGCAGTCATTGTTATGAGTTTTGTTTCTCATATATTTGGGATGTTTTTATTACTAATTTATCACTTTACAATCTCAGTTGGTCTCAGAAATGTGATGTTTTTTTCTCGGAATATTACCCCCTCCCCAGGCTCCGTTTTTTTTAATTTATTTTATTTTTTTTAAACCTACAACGTCCCTAACGAGCCGAGCTGAGGGGCCCTACCTCTACAAATCTTCAGTTCCTAAAATCTTTCTTTCTTTCTTCATTCACCTTCTACCTTCTCAGAAACACTTTAGTCGCACAGCTGTTGAAGCACTTTTGTCTGTAATGACCTATTCCTCTGGTGACTTGGTGAACTATGTAGCAACTTAAAAAAATATACATCCTTTCAATCAGGATTGTTTTGATGTGGAATTACAGAAATATAAACCACAAAGAAAGTTGTAATATAGCGGCTGGACAAAGAAAGAAAATGCATGAGCGCCTTCTTGTGGTGAAAGCCGACAGTGAAAAGAGCAACCAAAAAAAAAATAAATGATCTCATTTATCATGTGAACTGAAAAATGACAAAATAATGAGAAGAGTCGAATAATTATGGGTCGCAAGCTGCATAAAATCAGGTCTTTCAACACAGTTGGAATTTAATGAGGACCTGTCATGTAAGAATGTGCAGGGGTTGATTGGCTTTTGAACATCAGGGAGGAAAATGTGAGCCGAACGGACCAGTAAAATTATTCCATGCTTTATTTTGCTTTTATCTCCAGCAAAATAACTTTCCTTGCCCTAAACATTAAATCAAATCTGATGTTAATGTTTAGTGAGCATTCAACATTATGATCTACTCAATATAGTGCAGAATTCCTAAAATTCCTAAAATCTACTTCTGATATAAAAGTGACGGTAGTGTAACATCTGATCACTTGCGTCCACACAGCTATAGGATATTACACTACATATAAGAGTAATATGTTTAAAATGCAGTAGATGGCGATGTTAGACAGGAAGTGACTCTGAGGAGAACCATCTAGTCTGAAGAGCTACAGCATGGCTCCGTCTTCACTCCTGTTCAGAAGGCATGTTAGAGAAAAGGTCTTATCTTATAAGTTTCCCAGTGGACTTGACATAATGATATGACGTGAAGTGCGTGCAGTCGAGGAATTAATACAGCAGTGTGCGTGTGCAGTTTATTAAAACAAACTGGGGCTGAAATCTAAAAAAGTTAAGTTGTGCTAATATTTTTGTTGCGTATGAACATGCAGGTATTTTGAAATCGATGTCCATCCACTATCCAATTATCACTCCATCCATCCATCCATCCATCCATCCATCAATCCACCTTTCTGTCTGTATGTCTATCCATTTATCCATCTATCAATTTATCTGTCCATATATTTATTCATCCATTATTAATTCACTCATCCATTCATCTGTTTATCCATCCATCCATCCATCCATGCATCTGCCCATTCATTTATCCATCTATGCATTATTCATCCACCAATCCACTCACCCATCCATCCATCCATCCATCAATCCACCTGTCTGTCTGTATGTCTGTCCATCTATCTATTTATCCATCCATTATTAATTCACTCATCCGTTCATCTGTTTATCCATCCATCCATCCATCCATCATCCATCCATCCATCTGTCCAGTCATTTATCCATCTACTCATTATTCATCCACCAATCCACTCATCCATTCATCCATCCATCCATCCATCCATCAATCCACCTGTCTGTCTGTATGTCTGTCCATTTATCCATCTATCTATTTATCCATCCATTATTAATTCACTCATCCGTCATCTGTTCATCCATCCATCCATCCATCTGTCCAGTCATTTATCCATCTACCCATTATTCATCCACCAATCCACTCATCCATCCATTTGGTTAACATTTTAACATCACTTAAGAATAAGGATATATCAGAATTTCTCAGAGTCGTAACTGCGTAATGTCAGATACCTTCTATATGAATTTCCTGTTTTGCATTCCTGCCCTCTTGCCCCTTGCAGCAAGTCGGGTCCTGCTCTTCTGAGATATCTGTTGTGTTTTATTGTTGTTTTAAACCTGCCCTTGCTGGTGTGCGTGTGTGTGAGTGTTGGCTCTGAACCCTGAGACTAAAACATGGTGTAATTGCAATGCATTTCCACATCACAGCCTGGCTTGAATGATCACAACCCTGAATCACAGTCTTTTCTTACTATCTCCTGTTTTGTTTCCCACTTTAAAAAGAATCTACTGATTTAATCTTCGCATTGTATTTGAGACTCTCTGATCCTGGCATAACCCGTCACAGCGTATACGCATACCCTCAGGTACTGTTGAAATCCAGCCGGCAGAGACGCTGCCAAGTCACCACGCCCAGATTACAGGATCTCGTGCCTGAGGTTATACGTACTGTAAACTGCTGCTCCTGTACCTGTGAATAATGAACCTCAAGCTTGAATAAATGCTAATCAGCTTAACTAATGTTTAAAAAATGATGCACTTCTGTTGTTATTTTGCTGGAATTAGATGTAGATTACGTGTCTGCACAGGTTCTTCACTGGCCTGATTGTGGAACGTGTTCCAGCAGATCTGCTGAAGTTATGCACTCCATATGGGACTCGGAGGCAAAGTGCATGAACAGGGTCCAGTGAAAAGCCATGAAAGAGAAAGTGAAGTAAGTTTACAATTTCCCCCTATTAATACCTTAAGAAATTGTAGATCTCCATAAGAAGTGTGTGTTTTCTGAATTCCTCACCGTCCCATTCAGAACGGCTTTGTTTTATAATTCATTTCATTTCTTTCTATTGATTTTGCATTATCTTTTGGATTCCTGCCTTGTTGTAGGATGTATCCACAATATATTCTTGAAAATTACATTATAAATAAATTATAATTAGAGGTACATATTCCTTTGAAAATCCAGAAACCGAGTAAGATGCAAACCTTTAAACGTGTCCAGATTACTTTTAAGAATTTCAGAGAACTTCAAATACAAATACTTCTAACAAAAGACTTAAAAGAAACGTGTTATGTCATAAACCAGCTTCATGCTTCATATGCAAATGCATTCGTAATATATAATACTAGCTAAAAACAAACAAACTGCAGTTTAATTGGCAGACACGTATCAAATTTTGCTAACAGCCTGAAGCACCTGTCTTGAACATAAGGTGAGTCATAAATATTAAAGCTTTGAATATCATGAAATAACTCTTTTAATTCTCTTAAAGCTTAACTTGAACCGATTACCACTCGGTAATATGTCACCACCTGCAGGAATATACAACGTTAAGCCACACTAAACCAACAAACACACACCATGTATCATATTCATGACTGCTCAGTCTCACCTGATGATATGCTGACCCGGGATTTCAAACAAACAAACGAAAACTATGTATATTAGCAAGAATTTCATATGATAATCATGTGACGTAATGAATATTTTCACAAAACAGTGTAAAAGTATTAATAGTGACAAACATCAGTCAGAATCACTGCTTGTTATTGAGTCAAGGCATTACTCTTTAAATTTAAGATACGCACACATTTCACTTTTCATATTGTAAACAAATTGCACATTGAGGTGCGTTACTCTTCTTCTTATTTTCCAGATACAAACATTTACACCATCCCAAGTAATAGTTTTAATACCCAAGAAACATCGTGTTCAGGTTACAATCTTAAACCACAGCAAACACTAATGTTATGACTCAAGCGCATGAGAGAAAAGTGCTGTTAGGTCATAAACTATAAGAGCCAATCAGGTTGGATATGCAAATGAAGGCAGGGGACGATGTGCCGGGTGGAAGATGTTTTGATGAACTTGAAAATGAATTTAAAGATTGATTTGGTAGCAGCTGAATCATCAGCAAAACCTATAATAATAATGAAGTTATTCATTTCTTTCTGCTTTATGCGATTCTTGGTTAATTTAGATGATTCTATTTAAGTAGAACTATAATTAATGTATCCAAAATGCTATTTCTGAACATTACTAGTGTTGTAATGTTTTTATAGTGCAAGTTTAGTTTGAAAAATCCCTCACAGCCATGTTTTTTTCCTGTCCTCCTTTCTTCCTGAGGTCGTTCTGCATTCGGCTCATGAGCGTGTCTCAGCGGGTTCTCCCGTGACCACAGAACACACCCAGCTGCCTTCCAGCTCATTCCAGTGAAGAAGGAAGGTGTTGTTGAAAACATAAACCACACAGTCATAAGCACACACACACACACACACGCACATGCACACGCACACGCATGCACACAAAAGAGCTATAATTATAATTGAAAAAGCAAGCATCGTTACCTGTAAACATATTTACAGTGACACACCGCAGCGAAGCAAAGATGTTATTGTGTTATATATGAGCTGCTGGTGATAATCTTTCCTTGCATCATCACTTTAAAAAGAACAGGTCATTGTGTACAAAAGCAAGATTTTATTCGATGAATTTGTGTCATTTGTAACAAAACTTTACAAAGCAATTCACAAAAACAAAAACAATAACATTTGATTACATCCATTATAGTTAGTGAAGTCAGAGTCACAAAAGATTACGCCACAGCTGAGTTCTGGATTCTGATTGGTCAGGAGACGTAACCCAGGTTTATATTAGTACGCTTGTGCTAAGCGTTTGTATAGTAATGACTCACATAGAGACTAATGTAAGCCTAATAATACAAATTTGTTATATCTGTAAAGAGATATTGACTTATCATTTATGTCAGGAGTCAGCATTTTGTAGCAGTAGGTTTTCCACCCCATGAAAGTCCTCAGGGACAGAGGAGTTTACATGATCTGGTTTCTGCAATAATTTTTTTTAAATTAACTTCAAGACAATTTTTCTAGCTGCTACAAAAGAAGTAAAAACACAAACTAACTTGTTTTATGGATGTTCAACATTAACTGCAGCTATAAATGGATAAAAAGTATGATGTATAATTCATTACTAACAATGGTTAAAAAGTCTTTTTTTTTTTTTTAAACAATGTCTGTCTTCCCTGTATGATGTCATTTAAAGCCATTGAAGTTTTTTTTTTTTTTATTGCAAAAGAAAAAGCATAATTATAATTTTATCACTGACTAGTACAAGGTTCTGTTTAAAAAAAAAAAAAAAAAAAAACAGTTATCATGATGCTATAATAATGGATATGTTTGGGGGAAAATGAATTTAGCACTCTGGTAATAAATTTTGAATCAAATAACAGTCTATGCATGTGTTAAGTGTTTAAAAATAACATGTATGAGTTGGTATTTCAACATAGTTTTCTTATTTAAAGAAGAAGAAAAAAAACCAGATATTCTCACAAAAATGCAAAAATTAAGTGAGCAGGTTAGTAAAACTAACGCGATCCATTCCTTTCTTTCTGCAATTCTAGAAAAGATATCATTTTGAACAAATAATCAGTTATAACTGGGATTTTTGACAAGAGAACAAACCAAGTAGAAAAATTGAAGTGTGTTGGAAAGGCGACATATTTTGCAGTACGTTAGAGCAAATGGAATCTGGTTGGAATCTGGTTTGGCATTTGGGCTCTGTAACTGTTTTATGTAAACCCGAGCCGGCATTATCCTGAGAGTACACACTGTTCAGCAGTAGATGTATGTCTGAGCGTTAGACGTAGCCGGTCTTTGAGGGCTGGGTGGGTTGGGACGCTGGGTAACGGGCTACTGGGCCTCCTGAACTCGTCTTGCCACAGTTACAGCACAGCAAGCTGCCACCGATCACAGTGAGAGCACACGCTCCCCATCCGATATACAGAGCTTTACCAAACTCGTACCTGCAAGCAGCGAGAACATTAACATCGACATCAACATCTGTACAGTCCTGCTGTGATTAGCAGCATTTCTGCATGAGAGAGTGACGTTGTTTTTCAAACAATTCTTTATAATAATATAGATTTTAAAACATAATATATATATACATATATGTTTCCTTTTTTTTAGCCCTCATTTTTCAGCTTGCCAATTATATTAGATTTGGCTACCTGAGTATTTCATTGCATAAAACTGAGCACCTTTGGAAAATAGGGGAAAAATTGAACTAAAGGGAAATCCAAAAATTAAGCAAAATTAAAGAAATCAGGTGAAGAACAAATTAATCCCCACTTCATGTATTATTAAACTGCAAAACTGAGATTTGTACAAACAAGAACAATGCATCTTAAATGCATCTTAAATGAAGAAAATAAAACGGTGGACAAAGTCTGCTTACTTTCCATTAGTCGGCGTAAAGGGGTTGAAAAACTGCCGTCTGATGTTATCTCCATACCAGATAGTAGCAACAAAGGCAAAGACGCCTGAAAAACCAAATAAACAAAGAGGTGAAGCTTTAAACAGGATAATACAAGATTCACGTAAAGCCTTAATATCATCCTGACATGGTCAGAAGAGTTTCACTTTAAGCTACGCAAAAGCACTATTGTTAGTCTGGTAATTAGCTAGGAAAATAGCCATTAGTTTGATTTTCAGATTACTTTAGTTCTAAATTTTTGTAATAACTAAATACTGCCTACATCATCATTAGTCACTGATTAGCACTGATTCCATGTTCTCTATATCTGATATCTCATGATGTCCTGTCATCCAGCAATGAGTACCAGCGTCATATCTGGAATATGGATTTTAAGGAGGTATTTGACTGGTTTTCATTTTGAATATGAAAATAGACGACACTAAAATAATTTTATTATCCTGTGTTCTCCAATCTAGACGTTTTGTCCACCAATCGCAGGCAATCAACCGTATAAGGGTTTGACATGATCTGCGTCTAGACTTTTGTAGTTTTCGCACTATTTTAGATCGAAGACACTTAATACAGATAAATTTGTGCAAAGTTACCATGACAACCCATGAGTTCCTAAGAGGTCGGAATCGGTAAACGTAATTATTTTTTTTACAATTTGTTTTAACCCAGTTCTGGTGCTTCTCGACCTATAATAATGACATGCTATAATAATCAGAATGAACTTGCTTTGGAGAGTGTTTGTTCTGTTACTGAGTTTTAATGTTTGCTGGGAGAGATCTGCTTGTATCTCCACACCTGCGACGATGAACATCACTCCTCCCGCCAGAGCTACTTTGTTTTTGAGCTCCATGTCCTCCTCCAGGCACTTGGTGCACTTCATGCCCACTGCAGCCACCAGGATGGCGATGCCACTCAGCAGGATCCCCGACAGCATGAACCCTCGAGCCGCCTGGACCTCCACTGCAGCGGGAGAAACACAAATACGTTGACATCAGGCAGACAGGATATGAAATATTTAAAGTATAATCAGTACTTTAATCATAGCGCTAACTGAAAGAATTAGCTGATCAGTACATTCACAAGGTAATTGAATTGTTGTAAAATGAGCAAGTCATTATACAGTATAAGGTAGAAAAGTCCTTTCCTTCCTTTCAAGCCACGGCTCCCATTGTGAGAATTAGAGCCAAAAGTGAAAAGATGAAGACTTAAGAAATGTAGAATTAAAATGTTATTTTAAATAATAGCTTTTATAAATGAATAAATAAATAAATTATCTATCAGTTCACCTACTGTACAAGTTGAATAAACCATGAATAAACCATAAACTTCAATTTCTGTAACAGTTTAGAAGATAACTGCTTTTTTGGGGGGAAATGTAGTAATATTAATGTTTCAGGTCCTCAATAGAAAAATATCTACCCTAACAGAACACGCTAAAGTGCTAACATCAATCCATACTAGCTAGCTAGCTATGTGTTAATGTGTTGCGTGTTAGCACATCACCAGGACTGAAACAAACCCTTTAGAAGTTCCAAAAACATTACAATAAACTAAGCATATTACTGCACTCAAGCCAGAAACTAAACTAAAAGTGAGCTAGTCTACCATTTGCTTACCACTATCTAGCTATGTTTATGTGCTAGTTTAAAATTCTAAGCTAGCGATGCTAGGTAGCTAGCTATGTGTTATAAAATTTAACTTCAGACCTCCAGGCAGCCCTTTGATAGATCTTTAACTTCCATTAAGCTTATAATCTACCCAAAAACACCTAACATTAACCTGTAAACAAGACTAAACAAAAAAATAATTAATACATAAAAAGTCAGTTTGCTAGCTAAGACATCCGCCCTTGTTTAATGTCAGCTTCCTTGCTAGACGAGTGTTAGCTAGTTAGCTAATGTAGGAAGTTCTTTAGAAACTCACTCTTTTCCCAGCACAATTTTTTTACAGTTAGGTCTAATGGTTTATTCTAAAAATGTTATTCAAAATGTGTTTCGTAAAGAGTAAATAAAGTTCATAAAAAATACTTAAAAATATGTTTTGCTGGGAATTTCTTAGCAAACCTGTTCAAATCATCAAGTCTTTCGGCTATTCCCGTTAGGGGTCGCCACATCTCTTTCCGCTTTTTCCTGTCCTCCGCATCTTTCTCTGTTACACCAGCTACCTGCATGTCCTCTCTCACCACATCCATAAATCTCCTCTTAGGCCTTCCTCTTTTCCTCTTGCCTGGCAGCTCCATCCCTAGCATCCTTCTCCCAATATATTCAGCATCTCTCCTCTGCACATGTCCAAACCAACGTAACCTCACCTCTCTGACTTTGTCTCCAAACCGTCCAACCTGTGCTGACCCTCTAATATACTCATTCTTAATCCTGTCCATCCTCGTCACACCTAGTGCAAATCTTAGCATCTTTAACTCTGCTACCTCCAGCTCTGCCTCCTGTCTTTTGGCCAATGCCACCGTCTCCAACTCATATAACATAGTTGGTCTCACTACCATCCTGTAGACCTTCCCTTTCACTCTTGCTGGTACCCTTCTGTCACAATTCACTCCTGATACTCATCTCCACCCACTCCACCCTGCCTGCACTCTCTTCTTCACCTTTCCTCCACATTCCCCTTACTCTGAACTGTTGATCCCAAATATTTAAACTCTTCCACCTTCGCCAACTCTGCTCCCTGCATCTTCACCATTTCTCTGTCCCCCTCACTTATGCTCATGTATTCTGTCTTAGTCCTACTGACCTTCATTCCTTTTCTCTCTAGAGCATATCTCCACCTCTCCAGGGTCTCCTCGACCTGCTCCCTACTCTCACTACAGATCACAATGTCATCCGCAAACATCATAGTCCACGGTGGCTCCTGTCTGATCTCATCTGTCAACCTGTCCATCACCATAACAAATAAGAAAGGGCTCAAAGCTGATCCTTGATGTAAATCCACGTCTACCTTGAAAGTATCTGTCACTCCTGCTGCAGATTGTACCACTGTCACACTGTCCTTGTACATATCCTGTACCATTCTTACATACTCCTCTGGCACTCCCGACTTCCTCATACAATACCACAACTCCTCTCTAGGCACCCTGTCATATGCCTTCTCTAAATCCACAAAGACACAATGCAACTCCTTCTGGCCTTCTCTATTCTTCTCCATCAACAACCTCAGAGCAAACATCGCATCAGTGGTACTCCTTCCTGGCATGAAACCATACTGCTGCTCACTAATCATCACCTCCCTTCTTAACCTAGCTTCCACTACTCTTTCCCATAACTTCATGCAATTTCTTAGCAAACCTGTATTTTGTGATAAATATCATGTATTGGAGAAGTTCATTTCACTCCCCCTTATAGGTTTGAGTTCTTTGTTAGTCTGGGGTTTATTTTCATTTTTTTAAAGTCTTGTATTATATATTTAAAGTGCTTTCTTTGAAATCCATTTTGCGAAGTAAGATTAATAAATGTGAATATCCTGTAAACGTCAGTGCATGTGTACAAATTGTTACAGTTATACCTGAGAACTTGTATTTCTTTCAATGGAAGTTGATTCCTGATTGTGTTTCACTCTAGACTGGTGTTGACTAATTGTAAATTGGTTATTGTGTAGTAAATGTGCAAGACAAGAACATTTCAATGCAAACAAATTAGCTATTTGATGATAAGATTTGATTGATCCAAATAATGATGATGGTGCTAATGATGATGTTTAGAGTTATGTTCAAATCACCCAGCTAGCCTTTTACATTATGCACACAGTTTAAAAAAATGACTGATTTCTTACATACCAGTCGTTTGTCCTTTATAAAAACAAATCATAAGGTTGTTACACCCCTACTGAGTTGTGTGTAGTGAAACAGTTCAGGAACAGTTATGGAATCTGAGGCATTCGTCCAACCAGTCTGAACTTGCCAGAAAGCATGCTCAGATAAGATAGATGAGGAGAAGGAGGAGGAGGAGGAGGACAAGGACAAGAAGGAGGAGGAGGAGGAGGACTAGGAGGACGATGAAATTGAGGACAAGGGTGTTGACGAGGAGGATTATGAGGAGTAAGAGGACAAGAATGAAGACATGGAGGAGGAGGAGGTGTTTAGGTTTTGCAAAAGATGGAAGAGGAAATTTGTTCATCATAGTGCTTCATTTTGTGCATTTTATCTTCAATACAATAAAAAAGTGTACTGGTTCCTTTAAAATGCTTTGTTCATTGAACTTTTAGAAAAAGCTTTATTGATTTATCGACAGAACTAATGAATTACATTTATCCTGACTATTGACAATGTTACAGTAAATGATGATAGTAAGAAAACGTTATAATTCCCAATCGTTTCCAGCATTTCTGTAAACTTTACAGACAACTGTATAATGGGCTCATTCTGAATTTCTCTACATGAGGGCTGTATGAAAGTCTGGGCTACGAGCAGTACCTAATGTACTGACAGGCATGTACTGACAGGAGTGTTTTAAAAGCGGGAAAGTAGTGAGGAATTCTTTTTTTATGAATCCAAGAAAGAGAACAAGAAAACAAAGCAAAAGAAACCAACAGAAAAAGTCCAGGAGCTCATTAAGCCTCTTATTTACCATGCTTTACTAGTGATTTCAATCTATGTAATGTGCTTTGTGGTAAATAACAATAATAAACTATAAACTTTTGGGGACCTGAAATTAATATTGGCACCCCTGTGAGTCCATATAAAGTTTACAGGTTATAGTCTAAGAGAACTTCACAGGGAGAAGCAAGTATTCTGACTCTAAACTTTATCATCACATAATAATTAAAAAGAAGAGGTCTGGGTAATATTGTGTGTAATGGAGAAACATGAATAATAAATAAACTGCGTACAGTAAAAAAATAAAAATGTGCATGGTAGTAATGTAAAGCCTAAGTAAACGTTGGTGTAAAGTGTTGTGTGCTGTCTGTGCATTCCAGTACAGAGATATAGAGTAATGTGCGCTGCTGAGTAAAGATGATATGCAGTAACTGATTATTAGCATTATTAATAAACTAGCAAAACAATGCATAATAATGTAACTGGACATAACAGGAGCGACGCAAAGAGGCTCAAACTACAGAAAATAGCAGCTGCTTCTCCCTCAGACTACACTCTTACTCAAAACCCTACAAACAAAGAAACAAACAAACAAATTAATAAATAAAAAGTAAACAGTAAAAACAAACAAGCAAATAGATATCTAAATAATAAGAAAGTAAATAAATAAATAAAAAAATTAATTAATAAATAGGCAATCAAGTAAATAAGTAAGCAAGAAAATAAATACGCAAATAAGAAGTAAATAATAAGAATTTAAATAAATAAAAAAATAAAAAAATAAATAAATAAATAGGTAAGTAAATATGTGAACAAGCAAATACATATGAAAATAATAAATAATTAAATAAATAATTAAACAATTAATTAAATAATTAAATACAAGTTCCTATGCAATCCAAAAAAAAATATGTGCACAAAAAGTAAATTAAGTAAGTAAAAAGAAAATAAGTAAGCAAATACATAAGTATGTTAATAAGAAGTAAATAAGTAAACAAGTAAGCAACAAGTAAACAAGTAATTATGTAAGTATATAAATGAAATAAGTAAGTAAGTAGGTAAATAAGTAAGTAAAGTAAATAAATAAAGTAAAGTAAATAAAACATTAATCATGTAAATAAGAAGTAAATAAATAGGAAGTATATAACTGAATAAATCAATCAAGCAAATGACTAAATTATACATATATATATTAGTAAGCAAACAAATAGGTGGACAAATTAGTAAGTACATAGGCAAATAAGTAAGTAAATAAATGGATGAATGAATAAATAAATGGATACATGCATACATACAAACAAACAAACAAACAAAATAGACTGCTAATGTGTATAGATAATAAGACAGTGGAGATAAGTGAGAGAATAGATGTAAATAAGAGACTAGATCTTACAGGGTAGCTGTAGCAGTGAGTCGTAGGCTTTGCACTGTAACTGGCCGGTGCTCTGGTACACGCAGGACTGCCACAGTCCCTCATACATGGCCTGCGCTGTTATAATGTTGTCCCCTGCATACGAGGACATCTTCCACTCTGTCATGGTTGTGGAGATGATCAAACCCAAAACGCCTAAAAACGCCACAGTAAAGCCAAGAAGCTGCATCCCTCCGCTGGCCATGTCCGCTATCAGAGAGGAGTTTCCAATCAGAGGAGGAAAGACAGGGTACAAATCCTGAGAGAGAGACAAAGGCAGAGGGAGAGAGGGATATATAGGGGGGATAGAGGGAGAGAAGAACTCAGCTGCAGGTCAGGAGAGAAGCTTCACCTGGACTAAAGTGTGGAGTCGCTGCTGAACATCAACTCTCCACTCACCTGAGAAAAACAACCATCTGTCTCACAGACAGACAGAGAGAGAGAGAGAGAGAGAGAGAGAGAGAGAGAGAGAGAGAGACTAGCACCGACTAGTGGACATTTCACCAACAACAGGCCATTTAAATGTATTTAAATACGTTAATGGGAAAAAGACAGTGCGACAACCCTCCTTCAGTGCAGGGCTTTTATTGCTCAGAGCCTAAATAACAATTGTGTGCTCCTCACCAACTTCTGTAAACAAACAAGTATTCTTAGATGGAGCTCTTCATTCCAGATGTTATTTATACACTGACTTATTCTCAAGTTTTCAAGACTTGGTTAAACAGATTAATTACTACAAGAGTTAGTTATTAAATCAATTAACTGTGATCATGTTGGGTTGGGACTGTAAGTAGATTGAAAAAATAAATCAGAGACCCCTTGGCTTCCCTCCACAGAACCCTGAGGATGTCATTTTTTTTTACTAAGGAGTCCTGTTTTACTAAGGAGAACTCACAACAACATGCTTTTACCATCCAGAAAGAAAAAGACAGAAAAGAAACCGTGACTTAGAACTTCCATATAGGAAATTACACACAGGCTTATGTTTTATGTGCAGTAGGAAAATAAAGTGAAATCAATCCCTTCATTTTACATGAGAAAATATATATAATATAATATATCTAAAATATAATATATATATATCTGTTAAAAAAGGATCTGATAAAGAAAGTAAAAATTAGAAAAGGGTATGTGAAATGTAATAAATAATGAATTAAAACAACACAATCACTACCATCAAAAAAAATAATTAAATTGTTTGTAATAACTAAATAACCAAATAGATTACCAAACACACACACAAATAAACAAATAAATTCTACTACTACTATTACTAATAATAATAATAACTTACTTCTGTGTAATAATATGTTTGTTGTGCAAACTTCTGGTCTTTTATGATCTGCTGCACCTACTTAGATTAAAAGGTGCAGGCTATTTGTTGGTATCAGGAATAATGAGGTTTTTATTAACAGAGCAGGCAAACAAATCCAAAACATGGTTCAAGATCATAAATGGGGCAGGCAAGACATTAGGCAATTGATAAACAAGTCAAGGACAAAATCTGAAAACACAAAAATCAGGAAGCAAAAGAAGACCAAAGGCTTGTGGAAGTCAGCTATGGCACTCTGAGGATTTATTTCTCATTTGAGTCTCTGTTTGAGTCCAGGCTTATGTGCTGTGAGTGTGATTGTGAATGTCGCTGTGAGGTGTAGCGGTGGGAATTGTAGTCCATGTCAGCCATATTTGACAATCAAGAGTACTGATCCAGGATACCAGGAATATTATACAGACTTGTTACCATATGGTGCATTGTAGCAGAGTTAGCAAAACTATTCAGCTACCAGATAGGTCACAATTAAAAGTTTTCACTTAGTGACAGAACAACATTAGACAAAGTAGATAAACAAAAACATCATACAAATTACATGCGGTAAAGTATTAAACACACCCATATACCTTGTCAGTACCATGTGTATGTTAAACAACTTAATGGCTAAAAGTTCCAACCACGAGTCATATCAAAACAGGAAGATATTTGTCAGGCTTCACAGGTGCTGTGTTGTTCCCACTGACGTTTTCAGTCCAAAACTGTAACAGTGCTACAGCAGCACCATCTAGCTTCAGTTCTCAAAAAAGCACCACAAGTCAAGTCAAGTTTATTTGTATAGCACATTTCATATGACAGGCATAGACACAGTGTGCTTAAAGAGGGCAAAGAACAACAACAAACTGGTCGGATGTAAATATACGTATACATATAAAGTATATGAAAAGTAACACACAGAAAGTAAATAAAACCTATGAGAAATAAATATAGTAAAACAATATATAATAATAAACAATAATACAACAAGATCAGGTAAAACATAAAACAGAGGGTAAAATTAAAAATAGAAATAATAAAATAGGATCAACCATAAGGTATAACAGTAAAATCCTAAAATTCAAAAAAGAAGGTTTGCGAGAAAAGATATGTTTTTAGTCTATTCTTAAATGAATCTATTGATAGAGCAGACCTAATTTCGTGTGGTAAGGAATTCCAAGGTCTAGGAGCATAATCACTGAAGGCACCTTGAGCTGATCTAGAGTTAATTCTAGGGACAGTGAGGAAATCATTACCCGATGACCTTAGCGATCTAAGTGGTGTGTATTCAGTGAGCATATCATCAATATAGGAGGGAGCTAAGCCATTCAAAGATTTAAAAACAATAAGAAGTATTTAAAAAAATCAATTATCTTTGATGCTAATGGAGAGAGATTGTGTTATGTGTTCAGATCTTTTTGTTTTAGTTAGTACTCTGGCAGAACATTCTGGATAAGCTGAAGTTTATTTAACAGTCAGTCCAGCAAAAAGTGCATTACTATAATCAAGTCTGCTGGAAATAAAAGCATGAACTAGCTTTTCAGAATCTGATTGAGATAATAAGGATCTAACTTTAGATATATTTCTAGGATGATAAAAAGCAGTTGTAGAGCTGCTATATGCTTCTCGAAATTAAGATCGGCATCAAAAACCACTCCTAAGTTCTTTACATGCTCACAGGATTTCGCAGATTTTGATGTCATCCATATTTTGATGTCAACAATGCATTGGATGAGGTTATTAACTGGGCTAAAGTTATTAGCTGAAACAGATATGTGTAACTGTGTATCATCAGCATACGACTGATATGAAATATTGTCTCGCTGATTAATGGACCCAAGAGGTAGCATAGACAAATTAAATAATAGACGACCAAGAATTGACCCCTGAGGGACACCACATGGAATAACAAAATCATCTGATTTAAAACCACCATTATGAACAGAGAAGATTCTTATCCAGTAAGATAAGAAGAGAGCCAACTGAGAACTGCCTCCAAGGCCCAAGCCATCATCAAGGCGTTTAAAAAGGATAGCATGGTCAATTGTATCGAAGGCTGCTCTGAGGTTGAGAAGTAGAAGAATAGAGACTTCATGGTGATTTGAGTTAATTTTCTGATCTTTAACAACTCTAGTCAGGGCAGTTTCTGGACTTTGATTAACTCTAAAACCAGACTGATAAACATCAAACAGATTATTGTGAGATAACTAAGACACAACCTTTTCAAGTATCTTTCCCAGAAAAGGAAAGTTTGCGATTGGTCTGTAGTTCTCACAGGCTAAAGGATCAAGATTACTTTTTTCAGTAATGGTGTAACAATAGCATGTTGGAGAGATCAGGGGAAGATTCCAGAGATTAGGGAAGTATTAACGATTTCAAGGACATCATATGACAAACAGCTGTAAACATTTTTCAACAGAATAGTAGGCATTGGGTCAAGGACACATGTTGCTGGACTTAACTGTTGCACCACTTCTTGTAATTCATTACAATAAAATAGACTGAAGATGGAAAGTGTGTGAATGGAAGGGTATTGAGTAAAAGGAGGACAGTCATATCCACTAACAGGGCCATAATATTATTCCTTATATTAGAAATTTTATGTTGAAAATATCAGGCAAATTCATTACATTTTTCTGAGGAGTGAAGCTCAGCAGGAATTGGTCTATGAGGATTAACAAGTTTGTTTATTGTACTAAAGAGGACCTTAGAATTATTCAAAATCTAAGTAATAATTTTAGAGAAGTGGAGCTGTCTAGCTTTTATAATTTCTTTGTTATATTTACTGAGCAATTCCTTGTAAATATTGTAATCAGCCTGTACTT
Source organism: Notoglanidium macrostoma (assembly GCA_030068235.1). Lineage (NCBI taxonomy): Eukaryota > Metazoa > Chordata > Actinopteri > Siluriformes > Auchenoglanididae > Notoglanidium > Notoglanidium macrostoma. The sequence goes on from JAQQZR010000001.1 coordinate 1,901,825, forward strand.
TAGTATTATGCCATTTGCAGTCAGATTTGTCCAAGTTTCTTTTAGAACCCTGTCACCACAGTTTAGGCTCTTTGCTTCTATACTCTTTGGTGTGATTCTCTGGGAAATGTTCTGCTGAGAAACGTAGGATCCTGGCATTCATGTCAAAGTTACTTTGACATGTACTGCCTAGCTAAACATTGTAGACCAAGCATACCCCTTTATTGCAATTCTTTCAGCAGGATAATGCATCTGAATGTCCAGGAATGGTTTGAGGAACATGACAATGAGCTCAAGGTGTTGACCTGGCCTCTGAATTCCCCAAATCTTAATGTGACCTAGCGTCTGTGGGTTGCTCTGTACAAACAAGTTTGATCCATGGAGACCCCACCTCAAAACTTTCAGGTCTTGGTGCCAGCACACATTCAGAGATCTTGGTGAGTCCATGCCTCGATGGGTCAGAGCTGTCTTGGCAGCACATGAGGGACCTCCACAATATTAGTCAGGTGGTTTTAATGTTAGGCCTGATCAGAGTATATAATTTACTAATGTTTATTAACCTTTTAAATGAGACCAGGACAAGAGTTGAAATCAGGCCAGGACGTTTTCCCCAGCACTCTCCATTATCAAATTAGTCTGTAAATGTACTTGCTTTGCTTTTATAAAGTTATGTGACACAGTGGTGTTTTATTAGAAAAAAACCACACACGCACACACACAAACTGACACACACAACTGTGTGTGAGTACTGGTTAAAAATTTTCCCTCAGATTATTTACTTAAGGGTAGAAAAGTCCACAAGATGCTGCCTAAAATCAACAAATCGGAACTTCCTTTGGAAAAAATTTCTATTTCTCCATGGTCTTTCTAACTATATTTAGTGATGAAATGAATAGAGTTTCTATATTAATAACATGAAGAAACCTGATGAATAACTAAACACACAAGCTGATGAGAAGCTCTAACCGGAGCACACGATTTTGTAACATATTCCTGTAAGGCACTGAATGACCAACAGCAAATATTGTACTTTTGCAGAGCAGACGAGTATGCAGCGGGGAGATTACAAGGCTGGTGCGGCAGAAAGTCTGAACCTGAACCTGCAGCTCGACTGATTCCTTCTTACAGAAAATTCAGGAAATGAAGGTACATCATGCACATTTCTCTTTCAGCGAAATATATTTGGAAAACTGAAAACTTTTTCTCCTCCTTGTTTTTTTTTCTTCGCTCTGTTCTTAGATTCAACCTGAACTGCAAAGTGTAAACAAATTCACATCATTCTAATGGACAAGAACATCATTTTAGGGTTAAATGTCCTAAATGTACCATTGTTTCTGACTTCTCCATGAAGAACGTCAAAGTGTTCCATTTCTACTACTTCAATAATTTGGTTGTCTTTTTATGATCATGTCTGAAGAAAGACAAAAATCTAAATCAGAAAAATCTATCATAATAGATAAATATACAGTACTGTGCAAAAGTTTTAGGCAGGTGGGAAAAAATGCTGTAAACAAAGAATGCTTTCAAAAATGGAAGTGTAAAGCATTTATTTTCATCAATCAACAAAATGCAGTGAATGAACAAGAGAGAAATCTAAATCAAATCAATATTTGGTGTGACCACCCTTTGCCTTCAAAACAGCATCAATTCTTCTAGGTACAC
>JAQQZR010000001.1:1903565-1917585 GCA_030068235.1 Notoglanidium macrostoma
ACTTTGCATTTTGTAAATTGATAAAAATAAACAATCATTATTTATATTTCTGAAAGCATTCTTTGTTTACAGCATTTCTTCACACCTGCCTAAAACTTTTGCACAGTACTGTACATGAAAACAAATAAATGCTATGCTTTATAACGTAAACAGGAAACAACTGTTGAATTCTCAGTGCTGATTGGTCAGTAGGTGTTGATTAATTTTCTATAGCAGCAGCTCTGACAATAATACACCTGTATTTGTTGTTGGAATTGTGACACTGTGATACACTTCAAAAAATGCCTTGATAGGAAAACAATCAAGTTTGTGATAGGAACAGTAACGCCAACCTCATCCATCATTTATTATTTTCCTGTAACAGCGCAACTCGTAGTCACTAACAGAGTGAATACTAAGCATGTTTTACAGTATGACATGAACATAACAATAATCATTAATAATCATTTCCTGCATAATATTATTTTTAACAAACTTTAAAAATAGATATAATAAAGTCAAAATGCAATACTGAAACCAGAAAGAAACACTAATTTGTTGTTTGTTTTCCCAGGAGAAAATGAAGTTCCAGCACACGGCTGCTCTGCTTCTCCTTCTTCAACTCTACCAAAACGCTGTCCTGAGCATCAGCACCTCCTGCCCTCCACCATGCCAGTGTTTCTCTGCAACAACAGTCATTTGCTCAGATCGGCTGATGGAGTATTTTCCAGTGGACATCCCTGTACAAGCGACAACACTGATCGTGTTAGCATCTGATCTGAGAATGATCACCATTCAGGAGCATCTGGGAAACTTGACCAAGCTTGTATTCTTGAACAACCCAGTGCAGAATGTCTCACACTACGCCTTTAAAGGTCTGACAAGCCTAGAGGAGCTGGAGATTAGCGGGAGTCCTTTCTTGGCCTTAGAAGCCGGAACCTTTAACAAGTTGGACAAGCTCACCAAGCTTCTTCTCAATAATAACAAGATAATAATTCTAGCACCAAGCCTTTTTGACTCACTTGAGAAGCTTGAGATACTTCAACTAAGAGGAAACCTGCTCTCAAGTCTCCACAGGGATTTGTTTCACAAGCTCTCCAACCTCCAAGAGCTCAATCTGTCCTCCAACAAGCTTTCTACAATACACCTGAGTGATCTGAGTAAGCTGAAAAAGCTGGATTTAGGCTTGAACCAGATCACTAGTCTGTCCCTGGACTCCTTCAGTGGAAACCCTGAGCTGCAAATTCTGTCCCTGCAGGGAAACTGGATTGCTAAAATTTCTCCAGGCATCTTTAGCCATCTGACGAACTTGGAGCAGCTGAATCTCAGAGATAACAAAATACTGGCGCTGTGTGAAAGATTATTCCCTTCCAGTCTGAAGAAGCTCACTCTCAGAGGGAACTTGCTGAGCCAATTATCCTCCTCTGCATTTACAGGCCTTCACAATCTCACTCATCTGGACTTGTCTCACAACATGCTATCTTCTCTTCCTGCCAAACTTTTCCAGACCCTTTCCTCGTTAGAGCATCTGGACTTGTCTGAGAATACGCTTCTGGAGTTAGCCAGCACTTTGTTCAAAGGACTCCTCCAAATCAGAGTCATTGATCTGCAGAAGAACAACCTAACCTCGCTAGAAGCAGACCTTTTCAAAGATCAGGGGAACATGTTACGCCTCAGCTTGGCCAGGAACAGACTGGAGAACCTGCCGTATGGTGTTTTCGAGACATTAGATTTCGAGTGTTTGTTGAAACTCCATGGTAATCCCTGGCGCTGCGATTGCGACCTAATGTACTTTCATGAGTGGCTGTACTACAACAGCAATACAGTGGAGGACCTGAGTCAGGTTTACTGCACTAATCCCCAGCCTCTCAGGGGAATGAGTCTGACCACCGTGAACAAGGAGCAGCTTGTCTGCATAAACAGATCCATCTCTGATACACAACGTACTACAAACCAGGCCACCAGCACTGACTCGGACAGACAGTGCAGTCTTCAAGAAGCCAATGGTGTCATTGTTGTTAGGTGCGTACTCATGAAGTGTACAGATGTAAAGATTGATGTGAATTTTCACCAGGCAGATGGAAAGCCTTTTAATTATACTTTGACCGAACCTTGGCCGGAGTCTATCCAGTGTGTAAATGCCACAATAACACTCAATGTTTTACCATAGGATTTTCTTATTAGTAATTCAATATGGAGCATTTTTATCAGGCTTCGACAAGGACACCTAATACATAAAAATGCTGTGATCATACTAACGCTATTTGGGAGGATGGAAATATTTCCTGTTATTCTGACTTCATGAATTTCCATTTTGTTTACTAGCCTTCACAAACCTCTGCTTTTTTGTTTTTGCCACATTCCCTTGGACTGGCAAAGTCTTTCCCAAAACCTGCCTGTCACAAAACGCTGACACCTGAGACTGTTCACCTTAATTAAACATCCTATCTTCATAATATCAACGATTATGTCTTCTTTCATTCCTTTTCTTATTAGATGTTTCTTATCAATTTTAGATTTATTTATTTATTTATTTATTTTTAATTTTCATCTGCCATGCAAGTCTGAGAGAGGGATCGTTTTGCTTCTTTCTAGAACTTGAAATAAGCAAATTGATCGACTAATAATAGAATAAGACATTTCAAACTTGAGTAAATGTGTAGCAATAGCTAGAAACAGGTGTATAATCTTATTTTTGTTTAAAAACAATCTAATATAGAGAAATATATGTTGAATTTTCCGATGGCATTTTCACAAAAAAGAGCAGATTATCCAGGAAAAACCTCGAGCCGCATGAGTCACACTGAGCTGATAAGCGAGGTGGATACTCTGTGAAGTTCAAAGTTCAGCCAACACTTCAAACAACAGTGTAACGCTCCAACACACAACCATGTGCTCTTTATCTAGCAACACATGCTTAACAGGATACACCATCGAATTTCATTATGATTCCCGGACCTGATGACTCCATAGTTAATATTATTATTAGGAATATTACTGAATGTTTACGGTTATTAACAGTACCGTGAAAAGGTCATTTTAAGTACCATATTTCATGGGTTATTTATTTATTTATTTATTTCGCATTCTGGGATCTCTTTAATGCCGTATAATCCACAGATTCATTCAGTATACATTTATTTTTATTTATTCATTAGCTCGTTATTTAAACATGTATCATCATAATTCAGTTATTTCCTCCAACAATAGAGCTTTTTATGCTGGAACCAAACACACCAGATCCACATTATTTATATTTATGCCTTACTATAATCTTTTTCAAGTGATTATGGTTTGGATTAAATTGAATTGAAATTAAATATAAGACTAATTATAATACACTGTTAATAATGGTTGTGATTTCCAGCACTGCAACAAAATACACACTCATAAACAGTCAAACACTCGGATCAGCCATGTGGCTATGCGTGATGGAGCCCGCTCTGAGAACCGCTGTTCTACGTAATCCTCTTGAGACTTCCTAATCAAATGATTGGGATATCCAAATGGAGCCATGGAGGTATCTTCAAACGGAACCCACAGGATTCCTGTCGACGCTGGAGATAAGACAGAACGGTGCTAGAGTTCACCCACAGAGGGCGCTCTTCATTAGAGACGAACAGAAATCTCTCGCTCTGTCTGCAAAATAGGTAAACACAAATAAATCTGTATATTTGATCAACCCTTTTCAAGATTTAAGCACTTTATTGTGATATGCACAAGTAGACTGGACATTTATACATATCTTGTAGTGAATATCAATTCAAGGATAAATAACGTGAAGACCGAGACTGTCGCGCTAAAAGATAGCAGAAGTTGAAATAAGGATTTGATTTGTCTGCTTTAGAGAAATATTACAATAATTATTAGGAGGTAAATTGTTTCTCTGGATGCTAATTTTATATCCTCAGACTACTACAAAGTGGCGCAGGTCTTTCAGCTTTCAAAACCCTGTTACAGAGAGGTTCTTTATTAAGTAAGTCATTTAGCTCTGCAAGAGCCTCCTGGTTGGGGTTTTAGCTGGCAATCTTGGCAGTCTTTGGTCAAAGTAAATCATTAAGCCAGACACTCCTTTAGCTACGAAATACTGTCCTACACAAAGCTCAGTTATGTAACACTGCATTCCTTCGTCAGCCGTCCAGAGGTCCACTGACAATCAGAGGCTCAAACAGACAGTCTTACATTCAGGCCACTCAACAGTTGGTGTGTGATCTCGTGGAAGCTCCGCCCCTTTCACCAATTTTTCACATTCGTAATATCTGCTCTCAATTTTGCCTCTGACACTCACACGTTCTCGCATGTTTGGTGTCCATTACTGTGTAATTAAATCTAGGATTGATGTACATCCAATTTACCTAGCATCAGACAAGGATATAATTAACACAAGTTACCTTTATTAGGCTCGCACTGAAATTCTGACATTGATGGGGAGGGAAAAAAAATCCATGGGAACATTTCATGCTACCTCTCGCTTTCTGCGATGAGTCTGGATGAGGAACATTAAAAAGAAAAGGAAAAACAAAACAAAAAAAGTTTCTTTTTGCTTGGAATTCCATTTAATTCCATCTTTTGGCATGCCTTAAAATTACACGCCTTTATGCGGTGTTTAAGAAGTGCATTCACTGGTGCAGATTAAGAAAACACACAGCAAATAAAATGATGGGATTTTTTTCCCCTTTTTTTCTTTCTTTCTTTCCTTTGGTGTCCATTCAATCCATTAAGTTCAAATCCTTTAAACATCACCGTCGTTTTCGGTGCGAAGGCATGTGCCTTCCTGTTCAACCTAAACCCCCTTCCCCCAAATCCATGGCCTCAACCCTACCACCATGGAGCAGAGGGAGGGAAAGTCAGACGAGAGAGAGAGAGAGAGAGGGAGGGAGGGAGGGATCAGAGGGGGAGGACTCATGCTAGGGCTTGTGGTGGCGTCTCTCTCTCTCTCTCTCTCTCTCTCTCAGAGTTTGAAGTTGAGTCAGAGTAGCGATCTGGTCCTGAACGTGGACGTGTATAAGAAACTCTGCTGCATTTTGCTTACACACAAACTGGACTTAATCCTGAATCTCCAGCTGAAATACGATGGCAGAAAACACACTCTCCTTGGACCTGTAAGGACATGCGTTTGATCTTTTCTTCCTAAGGCAAATACTAAAGGACAAGAAGAAGAAGAAAAGCAAGAAGAAGAAGAAGTAGAAGAAGAAGAAGCGCACTTTTTGAACTCAAAGGTAAGCTCATTAGCTATCTGCTCCACTTCACGCTGCTCACTCCAACACCCATCGTTCTCTTTCTCCTCTCATCAACTTGTACATGTCCATGTCATGGATGAATGAATCTTCACAGGGTGTTTTGTTTTCGTGGATTATTACACACTGTGTCAGAGTATGAAGAGTGTCAGGGAAGAGAGGGGTCTTTCTGAGAGAGAGAGTTCATTGGATCTGTGAGAATGGCTGAATTAGTTCCTCTGTTTTTGAGCATTTTCTACCTTCTCGTGCTAATTGGAAGCATATGGTGATGCACAGCGAGCGAGGAAGTCCTACATGTTTTTCTTGCTGTTGTCGGCTCGCTTTTGTGCAACAGAGAAAGAGGGAGAGAGATAAAGCGCAGTGTTTTTCCTCTAATCATTGACACAACTGCTGGGAAGATTATTAATGATGTGCGTAAGCAATATTTCCAATCCGAAAGGCACCTTAAACCTGCGACCTCTGACCTGCTGAGAGTCGAACGACTGAACCAACCGGACTGGAATGAAGCAAATGTTATGGAAAGTATCAAAGGACGTAAGGATATTGAACACAGTGTTACTATTATGAAGCCATTAGGCCGAGCTTTATAGCACGGGGTCTCATCATAGCGTAGTAGGCTGGCCAAACTGTAAACTCAAATTTTAACACGAGAGTACGCCGCTACGAGTTATCACTCGGAAATATACAAAGAGAGCAGCCTTGTTTTATTCCCTGAATATATATTGCGTACGAGCAAGCCTACATGCCGATCTGGAATGATCGACAGTTGCGTACGTGTTTTGAACTCTCTGACGCCACCTGAAGCTCCGCCCCTTTACTTATTCACATCAGTTGTAATTCCTACTTCCGCAGCTTCAAATTCCTACTCATGAACTTAATTACTTGCGTGTTCAATTTTTAACACTGACTATACGGTTGAATGTTTTGAGGAAGAAATGATTCATCACTCATCACAGTTGTTGCTAGCGAAAAACAAACATGGAGGCTTCCATTTTTTCCCCCCACTTTTAATTGGCATCATTCTGAGGTCCGACTTGTCACTTCCTAGGTAAGTTGAATGCAGCATTAGCCCTGATGCACAGGAAGTGTAGGAGGCGTGTCACTTTGTGCGATTACCTGACATGACCGTCACTGATAAGCTGCGTGAATCTACAGTCTGGGCTAGAAAGAAATCAGCTCCAGCTTCTCTTCTTGCTTTCTCATGTTATTCTTGTGTAATTGGGTATTTCTAGAAATCTTCTAAATAATCCACTTTAAGCCATTTGTTAACAACAAATAAGTCAGTGGCCAAAACTAAACCTTATATTTATGTTTTTTTTTTCCCTTTAAAGTGTGTGAATGCATAGCATTAGCTGCTGGCCTTGGTGCTATCCCTGTTTTTTGTTAGAAAAGCTTACATGTGTTAGCGTATTTAAGCCCAGGTGGAAAGATCTGACAGAATAAAGCCATGACTGAGAGTGCTATAGAGGCTGGCTGGCCTTTCCCAGCCTGTGTCCAATGTCGTTTCTACACACGTACGGCTAACATGTGTGAACCATTACAGGCACCATCGGGGACTAGTGGACCACTAAGTGGCAGTCCCAAGCATGGAGTTTCTAAAATGTTGAAAGCAGAGTGTCAGATTCATAAAAAGTAACACGAGAGAGACGAAAACATAAACCCTGAAAGCAATAGATGCAGTTTAAGAGGAAGGACAGAACGGGGGAAAAAAATGGAAAATATGGTAGAAAACGTCATCGTTTAAACCGCATTCTTTTGGCCCTTGGAATTCGGAGGCCATAATTTTGAGCTGGTTTAGAAGCTGTTACGCAGCCCACAGGATCCACTGTCCAGTCAGCATGCTCTATATTGTTTCCGGCAGATTTTTTTTTACATTTTCTCTTCTGTAGGACGTCCAACGTAGGAGGCGAGACAAATACAGGTTGACGTTCCAAACATGGCTAAAATAGCTTCTCACTCCTCCCTGGACTCTTTCTACCAGATTGCATGACTTTGTTGAGCGTCGAGATTCAGCATTGAGTGAAAAACAGTTGTAAGGTTTGAACGGAAATGAATTCTTACATGTTGCATTCTCAGAAGGACGGTTCGGCGAATATCTTGACCAGACTTAAAGGTTTACAACCGTAAAAAGACTGACTCAAGAACCAAGATGTCCTTGATTTGGCCGCCTGTACTTTTCCTTCTTGCTGGGGTTCCACCAAGGGTGCATCTTTTGTATTTTTTGTATCTACCTTTTAAAGATTTACGCACTCTTACTAAAGTTAATTTAAGCTACCCCACATGCACCTTCCCAGGTCAACGATACTCACTAAAGGAATGAACGATGTACCATTGATAGTACCTCCTCGGTGACAAGTACACTTGGTTCTGTGGATGCGGTGAGGGCAACGCCTCTTTAACAACAAGCCGCAGGGGGGCTAAACCTGTTGCGGACAGTCGACGCTGCAGCCTGAAGAATCTAACCGCCTAAAACCTTTCCACATTTTGAAAATACACTCTTTACCATACCATGGTACCATGCGCATGCAAATCTTCTCGCCTTCATCAAAAGTAGTGGAAGGACAGACATATAACTAAGAAAAGACTGCATAAATAAAACAGAGTGATTTTGAACATGGTCTTGCTTGTTAACGGCCACATTGCAGCAAGAAGAATGGCTTAATATTGGAGTACGAAAGATCTAATGACAAAATGACTGGCTTCATTTATTTCTCCAGCGTTTATCCTACAGACAAGACATATATCCAAGACGAACCTGTTCTGAAACTCTCCAGTAAACGCTTTACTTTCATAGATGGATTGACATGCTGTTAGTGATCGGTGTTACGCGGACTATTTTTAAAGCGTTGAAATGTTCTCGCGACTTTTCTCAATTTCTGACCCATGGTCATCACAGAAAGCTTTTCCTCCACCTCTCGGAGCCAGGTCACATTCCTGACTAATGGTCCCCTCTCTCCCCTCACCGAGCCCGACTTCCTGCTGCATTTTATGGTGTTTCTGCTGTCGCCTGGGGTTCAGCACGTCCCTGAGCATCATTAATCATGCTCTGTTGTTTAGCTCAACGCTGACACCGAGTGATCCCCAACAGTTGGAGGTCCTCCGCGCTTCCCGAGAAGATAACCCCATCCAATAGCTACAGTCTCTGGGAATTTTTTTTCTTCTTTTCTCTGAGACCTTTTATCTCTCTGATGAGCATGTTGGGAAATATGCATGTTTCCCAGCATTTTCTTCTGTCAGCTCCTACACAGGTCAATGTGAACTAGGTGGCAGGTTTTATGTTTTCCAGACTTTTTATAAATGTGGATATTTTTCTTTCTTGTAATGAAAGGCAGCTCCCTGAGTCTCAAAAGACACAAATATCAGCTCTAACGTGACCACAAATACCCCCAGAAGAATCTTGGCTCCTTGGATTTCTGATCGCTGGCCAAGCAAAATCTCCAAAACGGCTTTATGTGGCGTAAATCACAAGTTCATGAAACACTATGAAGGCGAAGCGGGGCAGATCGAGACGAGAGAAAGTAAACCACAGGAAATGCTAAATACCACTTAACAGTAATAATTAGTCCAATGAGACACAGTCTGCTTTCGAATGTGGCAGGGTCTGTTATTTAGCCAAGCCTGAGCAGTTTATCTCTGCATGATGTCATCTCCAGTGGCTTATCACTATGGTTAGCGGTGTTGACAACTGCAATGACGGGGTCAGGAGGTCAATCACCACATTATGCAGTCAAATGATCATATTTAAAGTAATAGAAAAAAAACCCCAGAACATATTTCTAATACTATTTATTTATTAATTAATTTCCAGCAAGTATCATAAAGACCTTAGTAATACCACCACTGTTATTGGGCAGATCTCCAAAATATACGATGTTAGACCACGGCGCTGTTGAATTCTTGACTCTGGTCAGAAGCAAATTTCCCTCAGCACTTAGCTTTCACATATAAGCCTATTTGCTATGATTCATTATTAGCCTAGAATAAAGAAGCTTTCAGTGTTAGTAGATGTATAGATGCAGCTATGCAAGAAGGTGATGGTCTAAAGGTGCTTTGCTAGGTTTCTCTCTCGTCATGTGGAAATCCAAGAACATTGGTGAGGAAATCGTTGTGTGTAGCCAAAAACCTTTTTGCAGGACTGTCAACATCTTACGTTATCAATACTCTGGGTTTGATTCATTTCAAATCTGCCCCCATTTGGAACCAGGATCTGAGGAACATACCTAGCGACAAATGAAGCAAAGTCTAATACAGCATACAGCTAAGCTGTAGAGGATTAAAGTTCTTGGTCAAGGCGCCATCAGTGGACCTCGGTCGGTCCTGGGATTAGTTAACTCAGCGCCACTTTCTTGTGCCATCCTGGACCCCGTCCTTCCTGTTGCCATCTCTTGCTTGATAACAAACATGTAAAGATCTTGGTTTTAGCTTCCATGGGAACGATACCCAAACAGCGCACCAAGCTCGACCACCTATGTTGCTTTTTCAACCACACTTGTGTCTGAACAGTGTTCCCGGGGGCTTAGCTGAGCCATCCTCTCTTTCGCTTTGAGCAGCTGTGCGTGGGTGATAACAGATCATATGTCTGCGTGAAGCCGCCATTTCCTGGGTTCCAGAAAGATATGGAGCGTTTACTGTAACTGCTAACACAGATTCCATGAATCGGGGGATTTGCAGAACGTAGCAGTAATTTAGCAGGGATTTAGCAATAATTACTCCACAGACTCAGATCCATTCATTCATCCATTCATCTGAAACGCTGCATATTCATTGGACGGTGTCTTACAACTTTTCATTTCTTTTCTTTTTTTTTTTTAAACTTAAATTCACCGTCTAATCCTGTTATTAAGGAATATTTTAACCCTGTGAGCTCCTAGAACCGGAATGAGATGCGGATGTTCATTGTAAATGAACATTTACCGTGAATGATGAGTTGTAGTTCAAGTTTGATCACCTAAATAAGGAATAAAGCAGTTAGTGTTATAGGAAAAGAATCAAAATTATTTACGGTTACAAAGCGCTGAAGCTGGAGACGCCTTCCGTAAACGTCACCATAGCAACAATTTTTCAACCTGCAGCATCCACTGTACAAATCCCTGTCTGAGGTGTTACCATAGAAACAACAATGTATTACAATGAGTAATCTCATCTAAACCGGAACTTCTGACCAATCAGAATCGCTGTGGTATAAAAGAGCGCAAAGATCCTCACAAATCACAACCTCCAGAATAACCTGTTTATGATCGCCGCTACGTGCTACGCCCTGTTACTCAAAAGAGTGCAGCTCCACGTTAGCAGATGGTTAGTAAATCAATGGCTTGTCTGATTTCTCCGAGGGCTTTCCCCTCTGTGCCCTCAGGGTGTCAGATTCCTGTGTACTGATCCAGGTGAAGGGCGGAGCTACTGATTAGAAATCAGCGTTCTCTCCACCTCACTGCATCTGCGGCAATGTGAGCCAAATAAAGCAAGCTGACTCAGGAACACCTCTGCTCCACGATGTAATTACAGCCCAAAAGTTGTTCACGGTTCATAGTGAGAAATCACAAGAGTGGAAATGCCTTTAAGGGAATAGCTTCTAGTTTTGAAATGCTAATTATCATCCACATCACTATTCACAATTTTCCATATTTTTATTTGGTGGCTTTTAAACAGCTGAAACGTCCTGCCGTGTATACACTGTGGGAATGCTCTTTTGGCTTTTCGTGATGATGCTGTGAACACGCAGGAGCTTGGCAGACATTTTGACGGCCGCGCTATGATTGCGAACCGAAATCAACTAGGCTAGCACGTTTCACTATGGCACGTAGCTTTTCAGAAAGCTTGATCAAAGCGTGACTTCAGGAAATCACACGTAGCTAGCGAGGTTTTTCGGCTTTAGGTAGCTACAGTTTTCTCCGACCGACGCAAACCCAACTCTTGCGTTGTTCTTCGTTTGAGGTCGGTTGCGTGTTAGAGATTTTACACGAGGTCATTTTCTTAAAATTACAAACAGGCCATGTTCAGCATGATACGTCATGAACTGGAGTACGGTGGAGTACATTCTTTTTTTTTTTTTGCTGAATCACCTGGCTTCCTTTAGGCAGGTTTTCAGTGTTTACATACTTAAATTAATGCCGTGTAAATTCGACAGCATCTAAATACAGTGTATGAGTGCTCCTGATAATAATAAGTGCAAGTAGATTCATTCAGGATCCTGTTTCCTCTTAAACATCCTCTCGCGGTCCTCCGTATCTCAGCCTGACGCTATGTTGCGGTTTTTTGTTTTTGTTTTGCGTATTTTTGGTTTTGTCGTTTCTTTCTGATTTGTTTTGTTCTTTGTTTCTTGCTATCACGTTTTCTGATTAGTTTTTTCGTTTTTGGTTCCGTTGTGTTTCGTGATTTGGGTTTTGCTATTGCGTTTTCTGATTTGGTTTGTTTTTGGTTTTTGCATTTGTTTTCTGCTCCCTTATGTGTTTTGTTTTTGTTATTGTGTTTTCTGATTAGTTTTTGGTTTGATTTTTGTTTTTTTTTTGGTAAGGTTTTGCACTGCTTTGCACAGTAGTAGAGTGATGGCTATATTTACATTTATATTTATATATAGTTTGATCGGTTTTAAATCCGCATAAAGCTGCCTCTAGTGCAATTACATTCCGGAAATAATCCTAACACGTGACGCAATGAAATGGCCGAGTGTAAATCAATCTGACTGGACTTGTCAAATCCAGAAGACATGCCTCCACTTATCCGGGTATGGAAATATCTTTAAGATTACAGTTGTGTCACCTTGATTTAATACGACAAGGCATTTTAATTATCCTGTGAACCTGAATGAGGTTAAACACATCATGGAAAGTGGCTCGGTGAGTTGTGGCTACGTGGCGCGTCCAGCGTTCCCCTTCAGGTGTCAGGATGTGTTCTGGAGGCGCCTGTTAAAACAAGTCCAGGTGTCAAACGCAGTGATCCCTCTCCACCTCAAGACTTTGGACTCGTCTTTTCACCTCGTGGGCTTGCAGCGGCACGCTACCTCTGTCTTAACGGAACCTGTAATAGTAATAGCCTGCTAAAGCATTCACAGCAGTCAGTGTGTTTACATGCACACTAATAATATAACCATTACCACGTCATATTATTTAGGTGGTCATGTAACCAGAATGGCAGGATATCATCAAAGTTGGGATCAGATTAAGAGTTGACAATGACAAACAAAAGCTAGACAACGAGTGCTGTACAAGACGTGACTTAAATACTAATCCACATTAAACCAAAACGTGAATCGGATACAAAGACACATGTGACGTGCATGTTGGGATCCGGTGAGGTGCAGTGGCTGATGGGAATTGTAGTCATGCACCATTTTTGGCATATATATATATATATATATATATACTGTAATTACTGATGTTTGTATGTAGACCAGGAGTTTCCCATTATCCCATTGGTGAAGTGTAGCTTGTTGGAATTGTTAGTTAAATCAATTATTTGGGAATTGTCCTTGTAAAAGCACTCAGCGTCATTTCCAGCACTTAATTTCTTTAACTACCTCATGAACAAACATCGGGTAAATCCTTAACACAACTTTTCTACAGTATTTATGCGATGCTTATAAATCTTCTATAAAGCCCCAATTTAGGTGGCGTTCAAATAAAGTGGTAATGTTCTAAGATTTTATTTTTTGGCCCTGCCATATGATGTTGTCTTATTACAATTGTAACACTTAAATTAATAAATAAAGCATAAATCGGGGTTTTGCGAAGTTTATAGATTGTAACAATCATGGATTCGCCCTTCACATCGTGGTTCCCATGGCAACAAGCACCATGACAACACGGTGACAATCTGTTTCTTATGAGGTAACATAAAGATCATGTTGTGTCCACCGAACAAGTCCAAGTGAATGTGCTGTTACTATAGTAACGGTAACGTATTAGAACATGTGTATTAATATAAAGCTGTGATTTGTGAGTTTCACTGATATCACAGCTGCGGTTATAGAAAATGAATCATCATCTTCAGTGTTGTGATAGAAAGACAGTGGATTGCTCTGTACTTCCAGCGTGATATATTTGCTTACACTCGTGTACATTCGTGTGTTTTCAGTAATCGTCTTGTGCAGTATTGTTTCTACGCTCGCTAGATGATTTGCACTTGTTTGTATAACGAACACATTCCTTAAAACGATGAACTGAAGTTTGTTGGAAGCGATGCGAGAGACAGACAAAAGAATGGCCAGTTTTTTTGCTCTTTGCACATGCTGAAACTTGCGCACTCGGGGTAAAAATGACTGTGATGATCACAGGAGTGGAAAAAACACACACACACACACACACACACACACAATAGCAGAGAGATTGCATTTCCATTTTTAACAGAAATGATTTCTCTAAGTGATACTGACAATGGCCTGTTAATGACAGGAATAATAGCAGTAATTTATTGTCAGATGCTTAAATGTGATGTACAGGCACACAGTCTGTGTGTAAACATGGTGTCTGCTTGTACACTGAGACTGTAATGGCTGTGTGTTATCTGTTATTCACATCACAATGTCTCCAGTCATTAATAACGTTTTACATATCACTAGAGTCTGAATTTAGTATCAGCTTTCTGGATGGGGATTTATTGCTTCCTGAATGGTGTGTGTGTGTGTGTGTGTGTTACTGTAGCACCAATGGCAGAGGTTATCTATAGAAAACAGTCCTTAAACCCTTCAATGGGGCTCAGGTCAATAGGTCAAACTGAACATAGAGGTGTTTCCTACCCTGTGTGTGTGTGTGTGTGTGTGTGTGTGTGTGTGTGTGTGTGTGTGTGTGTGTGTGTGTGTGTGTGTGTGT
>JAQQZR010000001.1:1935206-1945223 GCA_030068235.1 Notoglanidium macrostoma
TCTCTCTCTCTCTCTCTCTCTCTCTCTCTCTCTCTCTCTCTCTCTCTCTCTCTCTCTCTCTCTCTCTTTCTCTCTCTTTCTCTCTCTCTTTCTCTCTCTTTCTCTCTCTTTCTCTCTCTCTCTCTCTCATTCATTGTTTCAGTCAGTGTATGTTTGTATGCTACTAAACACACAGGCTCTAGCCAGACATGCCCCCACCCACACACACACACACTCACGCAGACACTGAACACACTGAGCACACACACACCCTACCCTCTCCCAGCCACGGCGGTCCCGAGCCTCACACTCGGGGGTATTTTTCTCCTGCTGTGCCCACTATGGTGAACCTCAGCAGTCTGCCACGGAATTCACAGGCCGCTGAAAATAGACAATCATACAGAGCTACGTCCTGATCCCGGGATATGGGAGAGTCGGCACTGTGAGCTTCACTGAAAGTGGGACATCATAAAGCAGGGTGGTTCCCTTCATAAAACACACTGGCTGTATATGTATGTTTGTATATATAAATGAATAAAAAGCAAAGGCAGAGTGAGGTGCTTGGTGGGTGTTTGTGAGGAAGATGCATTCCTGTGGAACTTTTTCACTCACATGTAAACACAACGTTTGAGGAAAGCCCTGGAGGAATTCCACATCTCTCTACTACTGTCTCTGTCCTTCTCCATAACTCCACTTCCTCCTGATTTACTGGCACTAATAAGAGAGCTTACACCACTGCACTGTCGGCTTCTGCACTCTGATTGGTCAGAAGCTGTAGAGCAGAAGCTCTGACTGTAGCGCAGCTGCACATCATAGACTTATATTAATATTAATACACTCCTCTAATATGCCTTAGCGTTTCTATAGCAACAGCTGACAAAATGAAAATTCTTTCTTTCTTTCTATTGCTGTTCTTTTATTTATTCCTTCTGTTCATCCTTCCTTCCTTCTTTCTTTTCCATCCTTCCCTCTACCCTTGCTTCCTTCTTTGTTTCTATTCCTCTTTCTTTCTTTCTTTCTTTCTTTCTTTCTTTTTTTCTTGCTCCACACCAACATTTCCTTTTTTCTCATTATTCTTGTACCTTTTTACTTTTTTTTCCCAGTTAGTCCTCTCCCCCCCTCCCTTAAAGCCCACCCCCTTGTTTACATTATTCCCTCCATTTCATTTTTCTCTTTCTTTCTATTTTTTTCTTTCCTTTATAGTATAATTAGACCAGCTGGAAAATAGCTTGATAACATTTTGACACCTCCTTATTTGTCTTTTGTTAGCAACAAGCGAGCCAGCAAGCAGTGCTGAGTGATGTGTGCTTTCTTCCTCAGAACTGACACTGTAGAGTCAGTGTTATATATTGAACACATGAATATGTCGGTATGTTGGTTGATCTAAAGCTAATACGTGTATATACAGTGCAACTCATTTAAAGGGAAGAAGTTCTGCTATGTTTACTGCTGATGCTGCGAGCAGTCGTGTTGATTTAACGTCATTCGCTGAACTCGAGGTTCCAGACAAGGATTTCTGATTGATGGAGTGTTTTCTTTGGCCTTTTGTATTTGAAGACTGTGAGCATAAACACACACACACGTCTGAAAACTTCACATCCATGTTTACCGTTTGAAAAATGTCTGCGATGTTCTCAGAAAGCCAGTAATTTTGTCTTGCTGCACATCTGGTTCCAAAACTGTATGTATGAGTGTGTGTGTGTGTGTGTGTGTGTGTGTGTGTGTGTGTGTGTGTGTGTGTGTGTGTGTGTTGACAGCAGTATGTGTGTAATTTGATAACAGTGCAGAGAGGTTCCTATAAGAGCAGCTGCAGTAGAAACAGAGCTCTGATTATAAAGCTCCTGTCAGGTGTTTAACTGCACACAAGACACACAGAAACATGTGTGTCTCTTACTTTTCCACATCACTGTACAGATCACTGTACTCCTCTCTTAATAAAAATATTATTCCCTTATTCCCTTCACTCATCTGTCTAGTTTTCTTTCTTTCTCTCTCTCTTTCTTTTTTTCTTTCTTTCGTGCATTTCCATTTATTTACTCTTTTGTTCCCTATTATTCCCTTATTATCGTTTTTATATTTTTGTTTAATTTTCTTCTTTCTTTCTTCCTTTCTCTCTCTCTCTCTCTGTCTCACTCCCTCCCTCCATCCCTCCCTACACATCAACCCTTCCTTCTTTTCTCTCCTTCCACCTTTTCACTTTTTTTTGTGGACAGATTGGATTGATCTTGGTCAGTTCCCGTCCCCTTCTCCTAATCCCCGCCCCCATGTTTACATCCATCCCCATTATTCTGCAACCTCTCCATGCCCCTCATCCTTCTGTTGAGTCCAAACACACACACACACACACACACACACTTTCTTACCTTGGTGTTTAAAGGCACTGTGTGCTTAATGCACTCTGATTAACGTGCTGAGACAGTGGACAAAGACAGTTATGTGAGTCTTGCTGAGCTGAATGAAGGAGGAGGCAAGAAATGTGGGATCTTTCCCCCCTGAGAGGGGTGGTGAAAGTGAGGAATGTGGGAGGGGGTAGGTAAGAGAGAGAGAGGAGAGGAGAGGTAGAACAGGGACAAGAAGCAGAAAGAGGAAGACGTGCTGCAGGAATGTAACAGCAGTGGAGTTTTTCTGACTTTTGGACAATCCTAGACTTGTGCATGTACGTATACCGAAGAGTGTTAGTGTGTGTGTGTGTGTGTGTGTGTGAGAGAGAGAGAGACAGAGAGAAAACGAGCCTCAGTGTGAACTGGCAGCCTTTATCATGCAGGTCTGGTATTCGGAGCTCCTCACACCTTCCTTCGACACACACAGGTACTCAGCAGTGCTTGTGTCTGGCTCTGTTACCTAAACAGCGTCTTCCATTCTAACATTCTAACATTGTTTTAGCTGTGGTTCACTATCCTGTGAGTTTCACCGTCATCTCTTGACATTGATCATGTTTTCTGTGGTTTTATAACTCAGAAGGCCAGAAGAGTAGATGGCGAATCACATGATTGTGTGAAATACTTGGTTCGAATGTGGGTGAGCCGTGGGCTTTGATTAACTAGCTACTTAGTACCGAGCGCCTTCTGAGCGTGTTAGACGTTACAGCAATTCAGACTCAAGTGATAGGATGTCTTATATTGTTTACTTGTCTAGGAAATGTAGATAAATGTCCATGACTATGTTGGATTAGGTGAGCAACACTTAAGTAATAAAAATCAGGATTACAGCGTATAAAACATTGAATTGATTTGTTGGTAATATGCATTTTACATCTATATATCAACAGTCTTAAATTGAGTGTAGACACTACATTGTACAAGGTGCATTTCATATACAAGTTGTTTGATCAAAAAAAAATTGCACAAAACTATGTGATGATGAAAGCAAAAAGCTTTGCATGAAACTATATGACCATGACAATAACAATGA
This sequence comes from Notoglanidium macrostoma, assembly GCA_030068235.1. Taxonomy (NCBI): domain Eukaryota; kingdom Metazoa; phylum Chordata; class Actinopteri; order Siluriformes; family Auchenoglanididae; genus Notoglanidium; species Notoglanidium macrostoma. Next base: position 1,938,597 of record JAQQZR010000001.1, read on the forward strand.
TGTGTTCTCTTCTATTAACTATAGCTGGGTTTCCATTGCACTTTTGAGTAAAATAGAAGCGATATTTAATAAATTTCGACTAAACACAATTGCAAGTGGTCTGTGTTTCCACTGAGTGAGTTCACGTGATTGAAGCCAGGTTTTCTCCTCTCACAATAGCTCTTACAGAGGGCTTTCCCCCCCCCAGAAATGTAGTGTTTCCATTTGCTCTCCATGTCATGTCATGTGACTTAAATGCAAAAAACGTGTTTCCATTTAAATTTTGAGACAAAAAAAAAAAATGCTTTATTGAATCAGCTGAAATCAAGCACAAAAACATTTTTGTGATTTTTGAGCATTTTTTTTTTTTAATTCACTTGTTTCCAACTACTGTTTTTTGTTAGTTTATATTTTACTTTGTACTGAATCATACCTAAAAAAAAAAAAATGTAAACGAAGAGTAAGGAAATTTGTGCACATGATTAAGTTTTTAATACATTTTTGAATTTTGAATGGAAACAAACAAAGAACTCGACAAAAATACTGAACAAATGATTTCAGTTCAGTTTTGGTCGTCACCATTTTGTAATATGCGGAAAAAAAAAAACCCTGTAAGGATATCAGAGATCGTCTGGAATTTCAGACATTCAGAAGTCTCAGAACTGCCCTGTTTTGTCATATGAAACTTTTGTGTTCTCTAACTAAAGTTGGGGTCCAAGTTTATTCCTGCAATGTGTATCGTTCGTAAGAATCTTTAATATTTGTAAAGGAACGAGGTCAGTTTGTTTGTACTTTTAAAGGGTGAACGCAATCTGAAAATTGGTCTGCTGAGTTGCATTGTGGTATGGCCAGAATGTTTCCTCTATTTGTCTGTCTCTAAGTGTGCTTAACCCAGCTGACCTCTTGAAGCGCTACGTCTCTTCTCTCCCTCAGCTCCACCCTTGCAGCCCCCGATCGCAACCCTGGACAAATTCTCGCCTAAACGAAGCCAGGGCAGCACAGTCATCCTTAGCAGATCTAACCGCACCACATCCGTCACCTCCAGCCCCGAGCATAGTGACCACGCTCTCTCAGCCAGCAGTGACTCCGGCCTCTCAAGTGCTTCTCTTTGGACTGAGCGCTGCCCTGTGTCTGCTGGAAAGTCTCCTGGTCCCAGTGAGCAGGAGAAGGCCGACCTGAATCGCCTGCTCAGTGGATTTGGGATCGATGAGCCTCAGACAGATGACGGAATGGAGCTGACCTCAGCCCCTCAGGGTGGTCTCCATCACCCAGTGCAGGTCCATATAAACGGCAACTCCAGGCCGAAAGAGAGAGAAACGGACATCCTGGATGACGAGGTCCTGATGTCGGGCCACGACCTGCGCAGTGTGGACAGTCTGGGGACTCTTTCATCATCATACCACAAGAGCAGCCAAAACTCTCTGCTCTCGGATGGCTTCTGCAGCCCTGGTGTGATTGAGGATGTCCCTCATCATGGCACAGCAGCCATGGAAGAATATGAGCGAGCATACACTGAGACTCGGAGAAACTGCCTTGCCAAGAGAACTGTGTCTGTTCCCGTCACCACCACTTCCAGCACAGCTTCCAGGGGGCAGCAATTCCGGCAGGGTAACTACTCCACTCAGACCTGGGTCCGCCAGCAGCAAATGGTAGCGGCTCCGCATTACTCCTACCTGCCTGAGGAAAGTGGAGTGGAGGAGAACTGCCATGGGGACAAGCAAGAGATTTCACCCAAAGTGACCATTAGTGAGCAAAATATCACTCTCAACCCAAAGGTCTCTCCAAGCCAGGAGAGTGAGAAAAATCATGATGAGGAGTTTAACTCCCTCACAGTGGACATCGACAACTCCATCGACCAACTTAACCAGTTGATCCTGGACTTGGACCCTACGTTTGTGCCCATCCCAACACGGAACAATTCAGTTAAAATAAATGGAGGATCTACGACTATGACCTCTACGTGCAACAGCAAGGGCTTGACGCTCAGACTCAATGAGAACAACAGGAATCAACAGACAGGTAAGACAGAGAAAAGCCGTAAAAGCTGTTTTTCTAAGCTGTAAGATCCGATTTTGGCTTCTGGGTTGGATTCAGTCACTGAAATGTGAAGTTCAATAGTCCCAACAATTCAACACAACCTAAGAGTCAAAATCAAGTGTCTCAAATCTTTGCAAATCTCTTCCTGGTGGTGGGTTTTGGTGGTGGTGCGACAACCTATGAATCAAAATCCAATGTAACTACATCTGCTAAACGTTTCTGTACTCTTTTTGGTGATGGGTTTTGTGGTGGTGCGACAACGTATAAATCGAAATCCAACTTGACAACATTTGGTAAATGCACTATTTCTGGTGGAAAGTTTGGCGGTGGTGCTGTTTTTTTAACATTTTGAAGCAATGAGCCAGATGGAGGAAAGACCTTAGAAAACGTTTATGAGAGAAAGAAATTTTGTCAATTTATTGAAAGATACTGTATGATAGTTTCTCAAATCTGGGTGGGAACCCTTATTTGGAAAGTAGGAAGTATGGAAGGAAGGAAGAAATGTCATATAAGAAATCATAGCGGTCTTTGCTAGCTTCTTTTCACGCATGAGTTCTCCTGATATTAAAATGAGAATTGGAACAGCGTTTGGTAATAATCTGGGTCCCGGTCTTGCATTCACACTTAAGCTCTTGCCAATAAATTACCATTAAGGTTCTCCCAATAAGCTCTGCGTTAAATAAAAAGCCCAAATGGAGATATTTGGTTAATTCCTCATTGTGATTCCAGCCCATTTCCAATAGAAATACTGCACATGTTACTTATTTGTCACCAACATTTAAAAGTCTTACTGTCAAGATATCAACTACTTGGTGCAGAAAAAGTGTTACGTCTTGTCAAAAAGCAAGACTGAACATGGAATAAAGGCATCTATTAATGTGTATAGGGACCATTTTTGCACTTTCCATGTTTAACACCATTGTGCTACGCCTGACAAACAACATAGTTAAAGGAATTCCAAGCAGTTTTCACACAAATGGGAAATCAGAGCTCCTGGCAGAATCTTAGCTATGTGACAAGGTTTAGCTGTTTGGACTTGCCTTGACTCAGGTATCTGCTTCTTGGAGATCTTTAGCATGTTCACTCTTATCAGCTCCTATTCGAGGCAATCTTTAAGCCCTCAGAATGGACATTAAATTCTGGCTTATTTTTAAGTGTTTTCATGACAGATGTGAAAACATATTTTAGAATTTTGTTTTCGGTAGCGAAGGAGCACTGGTTATCTATATTGAACCGCAGTAGATGATGATTACTTCCTTTAAAAGGCAGAGAAACGTTAGAAGGATAATCCGGGGTCTTTGTAGCTTGGATCGAATTTAGAGCAACCGGTCACATTTGTTCCCTTGAGGGTGTAAAGGAGAGATTTGACAAAAGGACTGACAAGATGTCCTAGGAATTCTTTTGAAGTGAAAAGCCAATTCTACTGTACAAGCAAGACACGAAGACAAAAAACAAAAACAAAAAAAAAAAATGGAGAAGACAAAAAAAGAAAGATGAAAAGGAGTTCAGGGATCTTAAGGAGGAGGTTTTGGGATATTGATCAAAGGTGAACTTTTTTGTTAGCACGCTATACTTGTCGAATGATTATCAGCTCGCGTTATCTTGGGATGTTTACAAAATGGCAGCTTTGAATGCTGCCTGTTTATCCAGCTGCTCAGGTGAAGCGGCATTGCGGGAGACTCCCGTAGACTCGAACACACACCAAGAGCAAGACCCTGCTTTGGAACGTGAGAAATGTTCATGGACAATAACAGCTTTAATCATATTGTTCACACTTAAACAGCAAAAATAGTTACACAGGTTGGAGTTGCGGGAGGTCAAAGGTCAATACAATTTCAAGGTGAGCCGGTTTTACAAGGATATTTGAGGCTTTTTGAACCATTTTGAGGTTGCTGAAGGATTAGGACTGTTTGACTGCTACACTGTAACAAAAACATTATGATTTCAGTACTATTTGTGGTCACACTGTAAAAAAAAAACAGAAGCAAAAAATGAAGTTAGACCAAAACATTGTAGTTTCTATGCTGTTTCTGGTTATATTGTAACAAAGACAAAAAAAAAAAAAAAAAGGGTATTAAACAAAAACAAAACTTTCTTTTATGCTGTAATGTAAAGAAAAACAAACCAAACCAAAAAGAAGTTAGACAAAAAACATCAAAGCTTCACATCAAAGCTTTTTCAGGTTATGCTGTAAAATAAAGACAAAACAAAAAACAAAAATGAAAGTAGACAAAAATATTAGAGTTTTAGTACTTTTCCGTTTAGGCTGTAACGTAAAGACGGACAAAACAAAGCAAAATGAAGTTAAACGAAAACATTATAGTTTCTGTAAAGTTCGGCATAACTTAAAAAAAATCTTAGACAAAAACATTAAAACATTAAACCAGTAAAAGACCATAGTTTCTGGTTATGCTGTAAAATGAAGTGAGATGCTGGAAACTTGAAAATGTTACACTATGGTGTTGGACCTGAAGTATAAATACAAGTACCGATTAATTAATAATCTTATATTACTTCCTTGATTATAATTGATGTCACACAGCATAGAAATCAACTTCCTTTACATGATGAACTTGGTGACTAAATAATTCGATTTGTCAAAACAACCAGAAATCTTGGCCGAGTGAACAATCTGGAAGCCAAACTCGGCTAGAACCGTAACATTTAGTTGCTAAAATGATCTACTCGCTCAAAACTGTTGATTTATTCACTCCACTCGAGAACCCTGAAGAGATCTTGAGGTTGTTCCTCCAGGGGAACATCTAACGGTACTAGTACATGATTAGGACTATTAACCATCCAAAGGAACTGGTTCTCTTGAAACGTTTGAGTTGATGTCAGTATCCGACAGAGTTTAGAGTGTTATTGGACTGGGTGTTGATTTGAGCTTGAGTAGATGCATGGTGGGAATTTGCGGTGGCCGTGCCTTGTTAATTCTGTACACTAGAGATCAAACACAGACGTGGAGAACATCTGGCTGGATAAGATCGGCGCGCAGACTTCAGGAAGGAGATGAGACGAATTTCACCATCCGTCTGATGGGCCGGAGATCCGTCTCCGGGCTGCAGCATCCCCACATTGAATGAATTATGACTTATACGTTTAGACATGGAAGTGATGATTCACTCGGAGTATAAAAGCAGGATTATGAGTGTGGAGTCTAAATGACTGGATCAGAGGAGAGGCGGGCGCGAGAGACTGGAATTTCCAGGAGAGGAACAGAAGTAGCCCGGGGCTATGCATTCTCCGCTCCTGACAGACAGCCAGCGGTCCCAAGAGACAAAATAACACGCGTGAAACGATCACATGCAGCCGCAAGACACCAGCAAACTCCGACACCAAACACATGTACAGTATGGCTTATATACTGTATATAAAAGTAAGAAAAACTGTAGAAATATAAGAATTTACTGCAAACAGGCATCAAAATAAAACCAGAAACCAGAAACGTGCTACAAATCACGTATAATAGTTTTGAATTTTGAAGCTTAAATTCATCATCATCAGTGAATCAAGTGATTCATGCACATTAAAATGAGTAAATGGGGATTGTGGCAGAACTGAGTCATTATAACTATTTGCACAAACTGCCTCCGAGACAGTCTAAAAATATATCAAATTATTTTCTTTACAATCTATTATTATTGTTATTATTATTATGAAGTATATAATTTTTTATATGAATTCCAGTACATTAGAAATCAAAAATATAATATATAAATACTATACTAAAATAAATCATTTATCTTTCTTTTTTTTTTTTTTTTTCCATGAAACCTTGAGCATGAGCTGATATTGATACCATGTGATCTTTTTTTCTTTGTTAAAAACTACTAAGCTTTAAAATGATTTTTTGTCATTGAAAGCACATAAAAATACAGGAAAAAAATACACAGCTATTGTATTTGTTAAAGGACTGGAAGAAATTCGTTCTTTCTTTTCTCAGGTATCTGATTTTGGTTTTTTTGGGTTTTTTTTTGCTGATATCGGCATAATATTAATCCTGAGTTTTTAAATCAGTGCTGTTTCCAATTATTATGATATTTGTAATTAATTATCAGTTACATCTATATTTGTTAATAATAATAATAATAATAATATAAATCAGTGTAGTATAGCTATTATTATTAATATTATTATTATTATTAATATTATTATTATTATTATTATTATTATTATTATTATTATTATTATTATTATTATTTCCTTTATTACTATCATTCTTTTATTCTGGGAATTGCTTTCCTTTCATGTCTTTGGCTTTCGTAAGCAAAAACAAACAAACTAGCTGTAATCCTTCACATAACAATATTGACTTTTAAAATATTTTTTTAATTTTTCATTTTAACTAAAAAAAAATCTAACAAATAAATCTAACATTGATTGTCTAATAATACTAAGTAGCATAAGAAAAATCAAGCACTTAAACAACAAATGTGTTCAAGTAAATATATAAGCGATATAAATATCCAGTTTACGTCCATCACATTATGTCTATATATCACTGAAAAAGAGACAAGATGATGTGAAATGAAATCTAGAGAGAGACTGAGAGAGAGAGAGAGAGAGAGAGAGAGAGAGAGAGAGAGAGAGAGAGAGAGAGAGAGAGAG
>JAQQZR010000001.1:1945323-1977052 GCA_030068235.1 Notoglanidium macrostoma
AGAGGGAGAGAGAGAGAGAGAGAGAGGGAGAGAGAGAGAGAGAGAGAGAGAGGGAGAGAGAGAGGGAGAGAGAGAGAGGGAGAGAGGGAGAGAGGGAGAGAGAGAGAGAGAGAGAGAGAGAGAGATGGTGCTTGGCCCTCGTGCATATTCATCAGACAGGAATAGCTCTCCGACTCTGCAGATTAACACCTCTGTGCTAAATGACACTTCACACTCGGAGCAGACGGATAAACACACGGCTGTTTGCTCACACTCTGGAGCTATAGGTCTGGCCATTCTTTAAAAAAAAGCAGGACATCTAAAATATGTATATTTTAAGGCAGTATGTATAGTGTAAATCAGAAATGAAAAGGTTTTTGCATGTTGGGTGTTTATGTCTGGAGCTCTCATGCATCACTGCTTCACCTTTATTCATCTTTTATAAACTGCTTAAACACTCCACATGCCACTCTGTCCCCTTCCTGCTTGTCTTTTTCCCCTTGATTTTTTTACATTGCTAACATCATGACAGTTTGGGATTGAGAACGCTTTCATCATAAATCTGCAAATCTGAAAGCGTTTAGTCCACTTGGTGTAATAAAGCATTATTACCATGTCATGTTTTGTGCTGTTTTAAGAAAATACCCAACGACGGGATTCTGTGACGATGCCGAGTCACTGTTACCACCCAAACCTTGATTATTTTCCTACAACAGCAAACACAGTGTGTTATTGCTCTTACACCACGGCAGTTTGATATTTCCGTTAATTAAAGAACAACACACAACAAAGTCATTTTTATCCATTTACAGTTACATTTAATGTCAATTATAGAAAATGAATCAGCGGCATTGAATCTGACCAATCAGAGTCGTGAATTTGTTATAAAGCATGTGAGATGTGCATGAAAGGTTCTATACTTTACACTACTCCAGTACACCACATTAGTAGCTATAATGTCCTTATCTTCATAATTAATTACGCATTATGTGCAGAATATGATGTTATGAGATCATAATTGTTCTGCATTTGATTATAAAGGCTAAGCTGGGGAAGGTATCATGTATTTTAGATTAGAATTATACAGGAAGTGAGGAGGTGAAACCTGCTTGTGATGACGGCAGTGGTAATGTGGAGTGTGTGTTTGCGTCTGATCAGCTGTCCCATCTGCTGGAGAGAGTTTGCGCTCTCTGAGTCGTCAGGGCAACGAAGTGGCCGAACACCCGGCGGTGTGTGTGCGGCCGGCGTGGGAAATGGAGCCGGAGTTCGGGGACAGAATGACATACACCCACACTGTAGCTCCACCACAGGTAACACACATATATACAATGTACAGTATACACAAGCACACGTGTTCACACATAGCCGGGATTCTGATTCTGGATTCTTTTTAAACATCATTATCAATGTTATTTCCCTTTGTAATGTTATGCATAGCTTGTGATTGTTTTTTTTTTTTTTTGCCAAACTAGAAAATATGCAAGGAATACAGCACTCTACGTCATGCTGTCAGAGGAAAATAATCAGTGAGGGTGTGGTGTGATAACGAACACAAAGCGGAGTCACTGTTACTGCCGCAAAGTTGTCCTGAAGTGTTTTTACTCCTCTTATACCACAGTGTAATCCATCATGTGTAAGCTGTTGCTATAGAAACGATAACGATTTGTAGCCGCAGTAACGTCAGAGCTGCTGTTCTAGAAAACTAACTTAACACCTTCACCAATCAGAATGGAGAACTCAGCAGCGCTGTGACATAAATCAGTAGTTTATTTAACTAGTTTTAATCAACACTGACCGACAGTTCAAACGAATCATCTCCATTGCAGTTCTTGCGTTGGCGTGACAATGATCCGAGAGGCCCCGTTCACTTCATATGATCGAGATTCCGTTTTTTCGTTTTCCTCTTTTGTAGCCAAACTTTAAACAGGAAGTAACCTAAAAAACTCCACCAGTCACCAATTGTTCACTGTATACCGATGGTACAGATGTTTAAGTGTCTTAGAACAGTCCTAACTCTTGTTGCTAGTGGCTTCAAACTCATAAAAACACATGTGAAAACTTCAAATAAATAAACCACGTAACTTCTTTGTATTTCAGCGAGCTCCTCTGTACAGAGCAGACAGTGCGGAGTACCGAGGTCCGAGTTCTGGACAGGACACAGGAAGTGACATGGTTCCTCCAACGCCGGCCTTCCCCATCTCACCACCCACGCCTTACGGTGAGACACCCATACACACACACACACCTACTGTACGTATATACACACCTATACAGACAGAACCGTACGTGTCACACCCATGTGACTGGATACCAATCAGCTGATTTGGGGCTTGAACCTGTAGTTGCTATGGTAACTTGGACAGAAATGTTGCTAGAAATTGTAATTAAGTGTTCTGGTGTGGTGCTGTTACTCAACCACAACAAGTTACTGTAACCATGTTGCCTGCTGCTAAACACCAAATTATTCCCACATTCCAAACCTCTCACTCATCTCCTACGTGCAGTTTGCTTTGGGACTCATAAAGACGCCCCACTTGCTAATAAGACGTCTCTAAAATAAGCCGATCTGAATTCTTGGGCGCCACATTTATTACACAACACGCTCCGTGCCCGTTTAAACCTGTGTTTGGAAGTGGACTGGTGCTCATCACTGGCCAAACCCATGTGTATTTCAGCATTCTTCACTTTACAACACATGATTCACGTACTGTTGTGTTTCTGGAGGAACCTTCAGGATCTATGAATGCTGAGAGGTAGAACCCGGTTAAAAGAGTTGCAACCTTAAGCCATCTAAAGAGCCTGGAAAACCTGGTGGTTTGAGCAGATACCAAAGCTTAGAATTGATTAAAATTGATGTTTCAGCGTGTTAAGAGAAAGAACAGCCTTTAGTCATTATGATATAGTTATATAGGTAATATTAGTGAGGTCTCTAATGGGTGTACATACATGGATGACATGCCCCCTGTTGGTGATTGGCTGGAATAGTGTTGGGAAAACTTTCTTTGTTTAAAGATCCAGGGCTGTATATGACACCGGATTTATTTTCAGTGCGCACGAAGAAAAGACAGCCAGCGGCCGTGACGAGATCTTTTGAATTTTTGACAGAAAGGGAATTGGATTAGAATCGATGACTACACTTCTGCCGAGGCCTAATCCATTACTTTTATATCATGTTCAACAAACATCTTTCAGGTTGTTTGTACATGTAGGAAATAAAAACAGCACCATCAACAGGAGAATGTCTAACGCACCTTTAACTTGAGCTAACACTGAATTTATGTAAGCCTAAGAACTAAGATAAGCATCACATGATTACTGACCTAAAAGCTTTATTACATCCATTGCAGTTACCAAGCCTGATCGGAATTCAAAGACATTGTTACTGGGAATTTATGATATGTCGAGTAGTAGATATGTCCATCATTCAGCAAGAACCACCTGAGAAAGCTTTAACAAAAATGAAACATTGTAGATACTTCGCTTACTGGTAGACAGTGAGTAACGTCTGTCTGAAATACCCAAAATATGATGTGGTGTGTGCAGGCGGTTCTGTGAAATCAACACACTTGCTCGGACATGTCCGACCACACTACTCCTACTATAATCTCAATATGAAGAGCTGCACTGTTCTCACCACTTTCTTACCAAACACACTCTTTCCATCCTTTCTCCACAGTGAAGACCATGCCGGAGTTTACGCACTTCGCCCAGACGCCATCTCCCAGCACGCCCATGTTCGCAGCCTTTAGGACGGAGCACGGTAAGCAGCCTTTAAGGTCCGACTGATGGAAGTGATCTTTGGACAGCTAGATGAGTGAGATGTCAGCACGGTTATGTTTTTCTCGCAGCAGATGATATGATCAGGGGCGGTTACGGCTAAGCATTCTCAGACTAAATAGACTGTACAAGTCCTGACCTAGCAAACGTCTGGACATGTTTGTGCGCCGGCAGAACCTCAGGAATGCTGCTTGGATTATGGCTGAAGCACCGGGAAGCACCAAGAAATGAACAATTTACAAGCTTGAATATTTTAGTCCAGTAGATCATTCGTGTTTTTCTTTGATTATAAATTTCAGCAAAACCCAAAGATGGTGCAGTGTTAACCCGGTGTTGAAGGCAAGCGTACAGCTGAGAGAGGAGCAGACGGTGCAGAGGTGGCTTTATTGAAATGTCAAGCCTTTTCTACACACAAGGCTGAACATATGTGCTTCCTGACCTCTGACAAAAGGCCAAGATGGGAGGAAACATCCCGCTGAACAATAGAGGAAAGAACAGCTTAGATGTGAAAGGGGCTCTTTCTTGGTTTGTCCACACTGCTTTGATTGGCTTCTAAAGCTGGAGTATCCACCCCTGCATTTGGAGAGCTAATTCCCTAAGGCACAATAAAGATTAGCGTAGTTCCAAAAGGGCTCAGTGCTCTTTAAGAGGAGATGCCCTTTCTGAAGTGGCCCAGTAAAAACATCTTAAGGGTAACACCTTATATTAAAGATCTCTTAACTGATGCTATTAACTGCAATAATTAACAAGAACCAATGTTAAAATTAGCACAAATAAAATGATATCATGTTCTTCAATCATGATAAATGTTTAATTTTACTCAGTGATGGAATGAATGGCATGAAAATTGATTAAGATCTTGTTTAGCTTATTACGAAAAGCAGCAATACAATTGCTAGTTACTGCGACAATGTTTCTGATTGGGTATTAACGCTAAAGGTTCTTTAATATAAAGCATTACCCTCATACCCCTTTTCCACCAAAGCAGTTCTAGGGCCAGCAGTACGGAGTTGGTGCCAAATCTCAAACGAGTTCTTCGCATTTCAATAGACAAAGAACCGGTTGTCAGCCAGGAAATCTGGTTCCAGATTGGCACCACCAATTTACTGAAATAGAACCAATAACCGCATACATCAGGGGCCGGGATGGGATTATCGTGACCAACAAGTCCAACTAAAACTATGTGGCCATCATTTTCAAAATACTAGAGCTAGTGTAGCATCTAGTCTGACTAATCCAGAAGAAGAAGAAGAAGAAGAAGAAGAAGAAGAAGAAGAAGAAGAGATGATGTAGTCTGTCATTGCTGTGCTCGGCACTATCTAACTCACTTTAAATACTTTAGATACTTTAAAGTATACATTACGAATTATAAATTATGAGTCTCCGGTGTCAGAATCCTTCATCTTTGCCTTCATTCCTTTTTTGCTTTTTCAAAGTTGTCTTTGTTTAACGTTTCTCACTCGCTTGACAAATGACCTTTAGTCAGTTGAAAACTTACACTCCTCAGAGTGACAACACAGCCTTTCAGTTAGGCCTTTTTAAACTTTTACAGGTGACCTTCTCTTCTGTTCAACCATGGCCGTGACCTTGAGTTCTGTTGCCATGGCGCTCCGTTGCTGTAGCAAACGTTTTTGGCTTTGATGTCACTCTAGCATCCGAACGAATGGCCTTTTAGTAGCATTTAGAGTGGGACAGTCAGAAAGATTGCGATAAATCTTTCTCTGTATGAGAACCAGTGTTCTTACAACGATTGCGTGCGCTGGTCTTGATTTCAGATATGAAAGCTTTTGCAGATATTATGGGACATGACGAAAGCAGAGTGAAGGTGTATCACAGAGCCTTCGCGCACTCCCCGTCTACTGGAGGAGTGATAACCCTCACAGACAGGTAAGAAGAACAGTTTGGTCTTTTCTGCAGTAGGTACACCCTAATGGTGTTTTCGTGCTCATAATTCCAGGTTTGCGTTCACATTTGAAGAATTCATTCTGAACTGTGGAGCCATTCCATACATCACATTTGTGCAAAATGACATTTGGTTCATCTGCTTGCAGTTTTTTTTAATGTCTTCCTGACTGAAACCATACAGAACCACACTTTTTAGGGGTCATCATGGAAGAATACCTACAAACGACCATTATATCCTGCTCTTGTTCCCTCTAGCTCGCTTCAGTCCGCCTGCCCAGAAGGGGCGCTGCTCAGTCGTCACACCTCCATCAACACTCAACACTCCAGCCTGATGGGTTACAACCAGAACTCAGCTCCATCCCTCCATCCTCACCCACACCCTCACCCCGCCCCAAACGCCCACAGCTTGCCCCAGGGCAGCCAGAGGACCCGGGTGGTGCAGTACACACTGAACCGCAGCCCAGCGCTCAGCTTCGACGAGGAGCCTGATGGTCTGAGCTATGAACACCAGCAGCCCCCACTTCCTGAAAAGATGCGCGCCTTAGACTGCGAGCGTTCGTTAGGTTCTGTGTCCCCGGCACCTAGCGGGTTCTCCAGTCCTCACAGCGGGAGCTCGCTGTCTATTCCCTTCCCTAACTCACTGCCTGAGCTGCAGGCCAGGAGCAGCCCATTACCAGGTAAACTACACATGCTTCCCATGATGTACCAGTTCTCAGAAAAAATATATAATTGTTGATATGGTGAATGTATGGAAGGATTCTTCAGTGCCAGTTACATGATGAGCTGTGTGTTTTGCATAAATTTAAGTACGTGATTCTCTTGTAGCCCTGGGAACTGAAACTTGGTTCAAAATTAGAACCAAATCCAAAATGCCTAAATGTTCCTAAATGTGACGACCCTTTACTGTTGCAAACAAAGGCTACCTATGTGCAAGGACGCATGTAGCTATCTGCCTCACATCAGCACAAGAGTGAGTCTGTTTGTTTAGATACAAGCTAGCATGCATGGCTGAATGTTCACTTAGCTTAAAAGAATAAAGATATTTTTGTCATCCAAACGTTTGACCTCTTTTTTTTTGTTTTTACCACCTTGGAATCGAAACTGGGAATCGATGAGCAGAATAGAAATCAATAAAATTCAAATGATACACAACCCTGCTGTCTTGAACTGTAACGGGATAAAAAGTAAATGTTGTTCATTAGTGATCTTGTTGTGTTTCTTTGTCGCAGATGTCCTGGTGAGCAAGCAGGTGACGGTGAAGTTTGTCCAAGACACCTCGAAATACTGGTACAAGCCAGACATCGCAAGGGAACAGGGTAAATGTGACGGAGTTGAATTCATTAATGAATCTTTAAAATCTGCTCAAAATGAACTGAATAAGCTGAGTCATTATCAGGTCAGTGTTAGAACTGTACAGCATTATGATTTCAATGTAACACAGTGTATGATGTCTGAGTAAACAGATAGTTTGCATACAATTTGCGACATTTTGTATTGTATTATATGATAATTGCGGTTGTAGTGTGATGAGAATTCGTAACACGTCTCTCTCCACACAGCCATCGCAGTGCTGAAGGACAAAGAGCCCGGCTCCTTCATCGTACGCGACAGCCACTCGTTTAAAGGTGCCTACGGATTGGCTATGAAGGTGGCCACGCCCCCTCCCTCAGTGGCCCAGCAGAGTAAGAAGGGTAAGCATTGGCTGAAAGCAGGCAGGTGGACTGGACACCTGAGCGATGGATGACTGTGGTGTGTGTGTGTGTGTGTGATTTTGTTCCAGAGCGTTCTCCATTCAGCCCCGCTCTAGCGGCCTTGGCTTTCTTCTCCTGCTGACATGAAAGAGTCTTTTTGTTATCCTGAGCATTGAATACAACTCATCCGTGGCTCCAAATGGAAACTGATAGCTATGATACATCCACTGTTTTAGTTTCGGCGCTCAGGGCTTTTCAGCCATTTGGACACGTTTTACTGATTTCTGCAGACAAAACATCCACAACTACACTAACATATATGTAGCTGGCTTATAACTGAGTGCAGAAAAATTGTTTGTTGCTACTGGAAAGGCGTTTCCGTACCAAATCATTGTTATCGATCAGTAATTATTGGCGAAGTCAAAAGTTCGCATCCCCTTTTTTTGAAATTCATTTATTTAAAAAGTGTGTCTTGTTACTGGTTATGAAAAGATCAAACTCTCAAGTGTCAACCAAAACCAGCCCTAGTACTTTAGTACTATATATTAAATTCTAAAATATCATTTTCATTTATATTTGTCTTGGTAATATATTTTAAAAGGTTTATTGTAAAAGAAAGAAAGAAAGAAAGAAGGAAGGAAAGAGAAGCTCAAAGGGTTTGAGAAAAATAAGTGAAACAACTGCTAGAGATTTGCAAAAATTCAAAACAAACAACACAAACCCTAATAAAAATACATGCAACAGAAAAACCCTGAAATATGCAATACGTCTACGTCTATATCATATTTAAATGAATGAATAAATGTTGCTGCAGATGTGTTTGTGCTTCATAAAGTCAACTTCCTGTTCATCAATTTGAATGAAAGCGTCAATCCTGAAAATGCAGTTTTATAGAGAAAGAGGACGGGCGAAGGAAAAAGGGATAGAAAGAAATGGAATTTACTTTTTTAAAACTTACTTAGTTATTTTATTTATTTAATTTACTTTTGTAAAATTAAAACTTTGGACCTCTCTCTCTCTCTCTCTCTCTCTCTCTCTTTCTCCCAGGTGGAGATTTGTCCAATGAGCTCGTCCGTCATTTCCTGATTGAGTGCACACCTAAAGGAGTCCGACTGAAGGGATGTCCCAATGAGCCTTACTTTGGTAAATTATACATCCATCCACCCATCCACCCATCCACCCATCCATCTATCCATCCACCCATCCACCCATCGATCTTTCCATCCATCTATCCATCCATCCATCCATCCATTCATCCACGCTCCATCACCAATGCATGTTAACATATTTGTCATTCTTCTGTCCATAAATGTATCAATCAACCCATCCATCCATCCATCCATCACTGACCCGTCTTCCATCCCTCTTTCCATTCATCCATTCAATCATATGTTTTTATCATCCCACCATCCATTTATTGACCCATCATTCTGTTCCATCCATCCATGCATCCACTTAATCATCTGTTTATCTAGAAAACCATCCATCCATCCATCAATTAATCCTCCATCAATTAATCCTCCATCACCTGCCCATGACTAAATGAACTTACACATTTGTGTGTGTGTGTGTGTGTGTGTGTTGCAGGGAGTCTGACTGCACTAGTTTGTCAGCACTCTATCACACCGCTGGCTCTGCCATGTAAACTCATCATTCCAGACAGAGGTATGTAACATAGCAGCTCTGTTACTTTGAGTTACTAACAGATACGTATTTTCTGCTTTCTCTCTGTGCCGTGTTCATGTCAGGGTTTAGTTTTCTGGGTTCATCCCCATCATGTATTTTTTCTTCAATATAAAAAAAACTCTTGTATTAAAGGAAGTTGGTGGTGATTAGCATGCAGCTTGTTCTCTAGATTTAAACAGCTTTAATAATGATGATGTGACCTTTAGCTAATAGAGTAGAGACGAGTTAGAAGCAGGTACAATTTCTGTTTCAAGGAACAACACACTGCCAACAAAAAGACATTGTCCTTTAGCTGCATTAAATACCTTGACATGCAGTATTGTATATGAAGTGTATTAGGAGTGTGTGTGTGTGTGTGTGTGTGAACCATGTTGCTCTCTGTGTTTCCCTTCAGACCCACTAGAGGACACTGTTGAAGCAGCACCACAGTCCATCACCAACTCTGCAGCCGAGCTTCTGAAACAGGGAGCAGGTGAGCGGGACACTGAGCAGGAGTCTCTCTTGTCCTCCTGCACACAGCAAACCAAACCTTTCTGAATTCTAGTTATTTATTTGTTCATTTATTTATTTATAATAAATATAGTACAAAGTACAATAAATGAACAAAGTTTAATCTAACAATTAATCAATTACTAGCGACATCCATCCATCTAACATTCATCCATCCTTCCATTTGTCTATCCATCCATCCACTCATCTATCCCTTAGTTTATCCATCTACCCATCCATTTTTCAATCATTCATCTGTTCAATCATTTGTTAGTCCTCCATGCACCTAGCCATCATTCATTTATCCAATCATCTGTTTATCTATTCATCCTTCCATGCACCCACTCATCCATCCCTTCATTTATCCATGCAAAAATGATTAAAATAAATAAAGTAATGCAATAAATCTGGTCGCTGGATTTTTCAGGATATTTTTCACATGATATTTCTATCGCACCTTAAAAAAAAGCACCAGTTATTATGTCTATAAATATTCTTGGATGAATATTCAGTCTGGAGTGACACTGCTGTATGGTTACCCCCCCCCTCTCTCCTGATCAGCATGTAATGTGTGGTTCCTGGGCTCTGTGGAGATGGAGTCTCTGACAGGTTATCATGCTGTGCAGAAAGCCACCACAGACCTGCTCAGCTCTGAGTCTGCGCCCTCCTCCACAGTAGTGCACTTCAAAGTGTCCTCGCAGGGCATCACACTCACTGATAACCAGAGGAAGTGAGTCGCCTGTCTGTTCATACGTATAAATACCATAAATATTTTTCCTGTCTGACGTATTACTCGTGTCTTCCTGACAGGCTGTTCTTCAGGAGACACTATACTGTCAACACGGTTATATTCTGCGCTTTGGACCCTCAGGACAGGAAGTAAGCACGAAAACAAAACAGCCATTACAGGACACTTTAACTCCAACCTGTCATTTGGAAATCCTCTTCTATTCCTCATAGTGGTTCGCATAAGTATTCACCATGTGTTTATAACCTGGAGCTGAATTGGACTCAATTATTATTATATGTCATCAGTGTACATGAAGCGTGGTGATGGGAGCACCATGCTGAACGTTACCCTTGGCCTATTGGTTCTCTGACGTTCTTGGTCAGTTACTTTTGCTGGATGGCTGGATCCTCTAAGCAATGTCACGGTTGTGCCACATTCATGCCATTTTTTAACAGTGGACTTAATGGCGCTCAGTGAGATGATCAAAATTTGGGATACTTTTTTATATATACACGTATACAAAGTCTTGGCCCACCTTTGGTGGTTTAGGAATGTTCAAGTGTATTTATATCGAGATCGTGTGACACACAGGTCCACGTCAGTCAACAAATGATGTGACTTCTGATAGTGATTAGAACTAGAACCAGGACTAATTTAGGAGTTTTAAGGTAACGGGGGTCAATACTTATGCATTCACAACTTTTATGCTTTGTTTTGTTTTTGTTTTTTGTTTTTTTATCAAAAAATTGTGCAAACTAAATATATTTTCCCACACATAAAATATTCAGGCATATTTTATGTAGATTCAGGACGTATGATCCCAATTACATCCGTCTCACTTCCAGATCGTAACACTACAAAATGCAGAAAAAATCAAGGGGGGGTGAATACTTATGCAAACTCCTTTATGAGTTCAGTTTTTAATGTTTACAACTAGACTCCTCACCTTTGAATCAGTCACATCTAATATGTAAATGATTAGAGGATAATAATGCAGCAAATCTTTCTTTCTTTACAGAACCTGTATGTTTAAGCATGTTTTGCTAACTTAGCTAATATTAAAGCTAAAATTGAGATTGTTATAGTTGTTAAAAAATTTAAAAATGATGCAAATTAAGATTCAGACACTGAAATCCAACTCATGTCATCCTGTGACATAGCTAGCATAGACTTAGTAGCAGTTGCTGCTAGCTAGCTATTGACTAGCTAGCTAAGATTAGTGATATTTGGGAAGGAAATGCGGATGTTTCAAATTGTATTCCTTATTTATGATGAGGTGTAAAGATGTTCCTTGGGAATTTTAGTGCTTTCTAGGCCATTACAAACAAACCAAAGAATTTAACTACAGCTTTAAAAAGGTTGGGCTAATGACCTCATGCTAACATGGAGCTGAACTGTGTTTATTCACAGATGGAGACGGGATGGATACCCATCAGCTAAGTGAGTCAGCTATTTTATTCATATTTACAGTATGGTTATGATGCTTTATTGCTCACTTCAGGAATAGAATAGCAGCACAAGTAGCTGTAAGAAAAATCTCAATGGTGACGTTGACGGATGGAGTCTCCAGCGTTAGTGCTTTCTAACAGTTCTCTTTCACGGGAAAATAACAGGCATTCCACACCATTAAAAGCAACTATAAACTGATAAAAAGTCTGTTGCTCTTTAAGAAGTACACGCTGTGGTTTATGCCAGGAATAAAACTCCAGCACGTGCTGCTATTGGAAAATAATCAACTGCAATTTATCACACCACTTCATTGTTGATTGTTTTACTACAAACAGTGGGTGTTTAATGGGATATTTATTTAAAATAAGTGAACTTGTTCAGGTGATTGTAATGAAGCTGATTGGGACATCTTCTTTTAATTGCTGTGCAGGATTTTCGGTTTCGTAGCCCGGAAGACGAGCAGCGGCATGGACAACGTGTGCCACCTGTTTGCTGAACACGACCCCGAGCAGCCCGCCAGCGCCATCGTCAACTTCGTCTCTAAGGTCATGATCGGTTCGCAGAAAAGCGCCTGATTTCAGCACGTTACCCAGGAAGGTGTCAACATACCTCCTCTAATTCGCCCTCCCCTAATGGACCTGCTGTCCCCTAATGATGACATCACACCGTGTGTCACATGAACGCAAACTCTAGAACTATCATTAATAAGGAAGGACTCGTATCAGAGAGCTAATGAGAGAAATGCGTGTAGGTTGGGACTGTGCTGCTACTCAGCTTTAAAGTAAAAGTGTATGCAAAGTGTCATGTATATTGTATATGTATGTAATGATAGCTAACCAAACTGTATTTATTGTGTTTTTCTTTGCAGAATATTCAAGATTTCCAGGATATAAACTTCAGCTTGCTTTTGTCTTAAGTGCGGGGAATTATTGTTGATGTTTAGTGTTCTCTAGTTTTATTGGAATTTTACTACTGACCATCTAGAGATGAACGGCGCTCATATACAAGCTCATAGCTGGGCCAGTTTAGAGGACTATTTAGTTTAGCTTTATTTTTTTATAAAGAACTACATGTTTATATTATAAAGGGCGATATGGACTAAGTCATTAGTATGTTTAACAAGACCAAAAACCTTTTTTGTTTTTATGCAGATGGTAGCTAAGGGGTCTGATCGTAAAATTTCTCTTGCTTTTTTATTATTTTTTTCAAAAATGTGGCTGGTAGATGAGGCTATCATTCACATGTTTCTTTCTTTCTGTCTTTCTTTAATGTAGCTGGTAAGCTTTAATTGTTTTATTTTTTTTTCACATTGCCAGTTGCTGATGGTCTCGATCACAAATTTCTAGTTATTTTATGCAGCTGGTAGCTCAAGGTTTTGATATACGATTGATTCATGTCTTTTCTTTTTTTTTTTGCCGGTAACTGAGGGTATTTATCACGAATTACAAATTCAAGAGTTCCGGTGACAAATTTCTATATTTTTGAACGCAAATCGTATCTAATACAACTGGTAGCTAAGAGTAGCTTTGGTCACAAATTTCTAATTTCATTGTATTTTATTTTGGGATGGAAAAACTCCCCCAGAGTTGAGCATCTCAGATTACACATGTTTTTCATTCCTTTCGCTTAAGCTTTTTACTGCTTATGCAAGATGTGTATTAAATACAGCACCAAGGCTGAATGTTAATGCATAACCTTGATGTTTTTAGAAAGCATTTAGGCTACTTGGCCAAAAACTGGACCAATAATTATTGTAAAAGTTATTTTCATGTTTATTTGGAAGCATAGTTAAAAAAAAAAATCCTGTATTTTTCTATGTAAACCTTAATATATTCACTATCCAATGGCTTTATGTTACATTGAACAGGCCAATTTTTGTACTAATGTGCCTTCGTCATTGCTGTTAAACATTCTTCCGGTGTGATAGGAGTGATTGTTTCATAAGCGACTTGTCGATAAAGGAATATATCTGAGCAATTTGTACTCTGATTGTAGTATTACAGTGTTGTGTATCTGTTATTATGTAAATGCTCATGCTAGGTTATTACTGTTTATGCTAAAACAGATCAAAAACAATTGCTTATTCTTTATTGCTGCTTCATTACAGTGAAGTGATCAATGCGATGTGATGTGATATGATGGGATGGGCTTGACTGACAGAATAAACACTGCAGACTCATCGATGGGTTTCAGATCACTGCGTCTCTCAATAAAACTGAAATAAATATGAGTGTGTTTTCACTTTATATGAAATAACATACTTGAGGACATGCTGTTATGGGGAAAAAATCAACAGCAGGTTAGTGTGATAAAACGGAGGCACTGTTATATCATCTCAAAATTTATTCTATTTATCTATTTATTTATTATAAATATGCATTTATTATAAAGTTTTTTAAAAAGTTAATGCAAAAAAAATACAATTATGAAATCATGTCTTATGAAATGATAACTTTGACTTGCAAACCTTTTACTAATATCCAGAGCAGTGTAACGTCATTTGGTTTTCCAGAGATGTGTAACATCATTTGGTTTTCCAGAGCAGTGTAACGTCATTTGGTTTTCCAGGTTTTCCAGAGCACTGTAATGTCATTTGGTTTTCCAGAGCAGTGGTACGTCATTTGGTTTTCCAGAGCAGTGGTACGTGATTTGGTTTTCCAGAGCAATGTAACGTCATTTGGTTTTCCAGAGCAGTGTAATGTCATTTGGTTTTCCAGAGCAGTGGTACGTCATTTGGTTTTCCAGAGCAGTGGTACTTGATTTGGTTTTCCAGAGCAGTGTAATGTCATTTGGTTTTCCAGAGCAGTGGTACGTCATTTGGTTTTCCAGAGCAGTGTAACGTCATTTGGTTTTCCAGAGCCGTGTAACATCATTTGGTTTTCCAGAGCAGTATAACGTCATTTGGTTTTCCAGAGCAGTGGTACGTCATTTGGTTTTCCAGAGCAGTGGTACGTCATTTGGTTTTCCAGAGCAGTGTAACGTCATTTGGTTTTCCAGAGCAGTGTAACGTCATTTGGTTTTCCAGAGCAGTGTAACGTTATTTGGTTTTCCAGGTTTTCCAGAGCAGTGTAACGTCATTTGGTTTTCCAGAGCAGTGTAACGTCATTTGGTTTTCCAGAGCAGTGTAATGTCATTTGGTTTTCCAGAGCAGTGGTACGTCATTTGGTTTTCCAGAGCAGTGGTACGTCATTTGGTTTTCCAGAGCAGTGTAACGTCATTTGGTTTTCCAGAGCAGTGTAACGTCATTTGGTTTTCCAGAGCCGTGTAACGTCATTTGGTTTTCCAGAGATGTGTAACGTCATTTGGTTTTCCAGAGAAGTGTAACGTCATTTGGTTTTCCAGAGCAGTGGTACGTCATTTGGTTTTCCACAGACGTGTAATGTCATTTGGGACAGAAGTCATATGCAGGGCACCATACACATATTCACACACTCATTCTCACCTAGGCGCAATTTAGCCTAGCCAATCCACAAATTAGCATGTTTTTGGGTGAAAGGAAAACAGAGGACAATAACACCAGCTCAGGACTGAACCGGGAACCTTGGAGCTGTGAGGCAGTCATGGTGCTGGCTTGACTATGGGAATGTGTTTAATTAATTTTATTTATAAACAGTTTTTTGAGATACTACTCTTTTGATTTTGCTTATAACGCATACAGAATATACAGAGAATATATGTCCAAAAAGTCAGGAAGCAGTGGGAGTAATATGACTTTCCTGTGTGTGTACTGGCCTGCGTATGAACATAAAAGGCACACAACTAACTTTTTAACTTTGTTAGTTGTGTAGCAAGTTATGTACACAAACTTCGTTAGATGTGTAACTACTGGATTGACTATGCCAGTACACTAACATTGTTAGTTGTGTAGCAAGCTATGTAAAATTCATAACTAGCATATGTCACTATGTCTTCAGCGCTAAACACAAGCGCCCAGAATCCTCCACAACTGCCAACACTTCAGCTACAGAATTCAGTTCCTACAATACACTGCTACAAACACCACCACATGATCAGTAACACGATCAGCCACAGTCACAGGCTACCTAACCACTTTTCCTTGACTCCAATGGAAAACATCATGAAGGAGAATTCATGAGGACTTAGAAAAAGACAACTGTGGTTCAGGGACGACTGCACTTATATCAGGCTACGGAATTATATGACAGTGGATGTTATTGACGTGAGTCTTTAAATGTTGCTGCGGCAAGGATGTCTCCTTTCCTTTCCTTAAATGATGGTCCAGTGTACCCTCTGCTAAAGGA
Organism: Notoglanidium macrostoma; assembly: GCA_030068235.1. Taxonomy (NCBI): domain Eukaryota; kingdom Metazoa; phylum Chordata; class Actinopteri; order Siluriformes; family Auchenoglanididae; genus Notoglanidium; species Notoglanidium macrostoma. The sequence goes on from JAQQZR010000001.1 coordinate 1,961,292, forward strand.
GATAAGAAAGGAACCATTGAAGCACCTTTCCTTAGCATTTACAGAATTCAAATATTTATTATCATGGCTGCCACTTACAGGCCATTTCACTTTCTATCCTCCCAAAAAAGACTAATCAACCATAGCCACAGTCTCCTGAACATCACTTTCAGTTTTTCTATTCAATTCCTGGTGCTTGTTTGTTTGCTCTTTCTGGATAAGTTTCTTTAATACTTCTGATTCCTTTTTTCCTCCATTGCTCTGTAAATGATATTTATTTTCACTACAGTTTCAGAGAAGATATGAATGCGATTTTTCCAAAACGCTGAAAATCGATTGGCCAACATTGTTGTTGCAATATGTTTATTTTTAAAACAGCTCTACATATCTGATCTTTTCCGCAGGTCAGCCCAGTTGACAGCAGGAGGCGCTCGTGTTCAATAAAAATAACAGCTTCCTGTACAAAAACGCTCCATCACATCTAATGAAAAGCCTTGACGATCCATTACTAACCCACTGGGCATGCTGCCATTTTCATTTAACAAACACTTCAATTACTCTAAAAATAGCCTTCAGTGGTTCTGTTGACTCGTGCATGAGGTCTTTAGAGAAAAAGCACATCGGCTCACACCGCACACACAGTAAAGCTGCACACAGGTGTGCAAACACACTAACACACACATGCGCTTATTCAATAAAAGGCATCTAGGGCTGTCAGTGTGCAGGTTTGTACAAGTCATGAAGATTTTACTGATATAGATTTATTTAAAAAAACTTTGTAGGTGGAACGTAAGTAAAAAATTATGGAAATAAACTCTCACGCCCTAACCGCATATGTTAGAGAAAATAAATCAGTGTTACTTCTCCAAAGATTATTTTCCTATAACAGCACATCCTACAGTGTTTTATTCCTTTTACACCACAGTAATGTAACTCCTTCCATAACTGTTAAATCAGCATCTACTTACCAACACGTATTTGCCTGTGAATGGACTGTTACTAAGAAACATAAATGTAGGGCATGGTGTGAAAGTTAACCCCGCGCCTAATCTTTGCAATGTTTCATATGAGTCACATGATAAGCTGTGAAAGTGTAATTTCAGCTCAAATTAAATAATTTACTTCATAAATACATCAGTAGCCTACTGTTGTGTATACACATTAACTGAGTACACTAATGTCATTTTGACTACCTACTTGCATTTATATTTAAGTAGAATTCCTCTTCATTTTTTCCCCACCCTTGTAGCACAGTACAGTGCCAAAACACAATAGTGTTTTCTGATGTGTGGCGTGTGAAGTGATGTGTACCGGCAGCACTGCAGGTGTGTAAATATGACCAGTGTATCCTTCCTGGTTAATAACATAAACAGTCATGTTGATAGAGTTCAGGTTCAGTGAAATTCTGGAAGATAAATGTTTGAGATATGATGCTGCAGATGAAAGAAGAGCCGTCATGGCTTCTGTTGATCCAGACGCACTGGAGAGGAAACTGTCAGGGAGCAGATGTCTGTTTGCAGAAAGGGTGTGTGTGTGTGTGTATGTGTGTGTGTTTGTAGATGTCATAAGGTGGAGGTTCTGACCCACCTGTATATTTCCATAGAGACATCAATAAGGTCCTGTATGACAAATTTACAATAAAAAACAGCAATATTGTGATGCTTTCTGGGAAATTACTGGATCTTCACCTGAAGAACTGTGGGATTTATTTTCAACACTTTTGGCTTCATTTGCATTTATTCAGAAATGAATACTTGACTCGGTACCAGACAAGACAAAATTGATTTAGAACCGTACCTACTTGATTGAGAATGAAGCATGGTTAATTCAGAACCGAATATAATTGCATCAGAAAAAGAAATAGTTGATTCAGAACTAGACATAGTTGATTCAGAATAATACATAGTTGATTCAGAACCAAACATGGTTGATTCAGAATAGGACAAAATTGATTCAGAGTCAAACACAAACTGCACATAGTTGACTCAGAGCTAGACATAATTGATTCAGAACTGAGTATAGTTGATTCAGAACAATAAATATTTGATTCAGAAGTGGACATAGTTGATTCAGAAACAGATACAGTTGTCTCAAAACTAGACATAGTTGAATGAGAACCATGCTTTGTTGATTCAGAACCAAACATGGTTGATTCAGAATAGGGCAAAATTGATTCAGAGTCAAACACATATTTGACTCAGAGCTAGACATAGTTGATTCAAAGCTGGACATAGTTGATTCAGAACTGGGTATAGTTGATTCAGAACAATAAATATTTGATTCAGAAGTGGACATAGTTGATTCAGAATAATACATAGTTGTTTGAGAACTGGACATAGTTGAATGAGAACCATGCTTTGTTGATTCAGAACCAAACATGGTTGATTCAGAATAGGGCAAAATTGATTCAGAGTCAAACACAAACTGCACATAGTTGACTCAGAGCTAGACATAGCTGATCATTGTGGATGTTGCTGAAGAGTTATGTATAAACCTTTTTTAATGTTTTGTTGCATTACATAGTATTGTATGCTAATGCTAGTTGAATTAAAGTGTGTAGTTGAATGTACTAGTTGTGTTTATGAAGTGAGGCTCATTTTTACTGTTCCTAACTGCAAAGCATCAACTTGACTAGCGGTTATGTGCACAGGCCGGGTAGAGTGGTTTTCCCTTTAGCACAATACACACTATTCATTTCTCAGTCTTTTAAGTTAGCTGGTAGCACATCCTCTGCTGTCTAGCTTAGTTGAATGGTTCGCTCGCAATACTCCTCAGTGTTCATTGCAAAATCTGTTTAATTATCAAGACTTCTGAAAATACGCAGCTCCGGCACTGGAGTCCATTTTCCCTCCACACAACGCACCACTTATTCTCACTTATTGGGATTTCTACATTCATGTGCTGTTTTTTTTCTATTCACCGAGTAATTAGCCTACAGGGCCAGCAGTGGTCTGGTGAGAACTAGTGAGATGGTTCTAGGGAAACCTTAAGTGCAAAAATTGCATCATCGCTTACTTTGTGACTTTGCTGAAAGGATTCAGAATGTGTCTACAGAAAAGTACACAGGCGTCTGGTGGATATCTGGGGTTACATATGTAACTAGCCTTATTCCAGGCCAGTGATCACCAACTCTGTTCTTGGAGATCTACCTTCCTGAAGCAACATCTACCACAACTCTTAGTTGATCAAGAACTACTCAAGGGAATGACTGGATGCTCAGGTGGGCAAAATTATGGTTGGTGCTACAGCCTTTATGGAAAAAGATCTCTAGGAACAGGGTTGGTGTTCTAGGTTCTCTTGGGTGGGGGCAAAAGAACAGCCATTTTTGGAGGTTAAAGATGTGGGGGAAAATCGGAAACCACCAAGTTCAATCGACAGTGTGGTCAGGTCATGTAGGGACACTGGGATATTCTAAAGCCCAAAGATTACTCAGCTGTTCATTTCTGAAGCATTTTATTGAGGAGCTATGTTGAGATTAATAGGAAATGATCGAATGAGGAATGTAAGACCGCAACAGCTGATGGAGCTTAAAGCCAGACACCACACCCTAATAAGCCCGAAGTCTACATCAATACAACCATTTCTGTGTCATAAGATTCATATAAAAAGCCTATTTCAATGCAAATGAGGAAATATTTTCCGATAACACACCCAATGTTCAGATAACAGCTTATCAAAATGTCATTATTTTATTGGTTAGAAAAAAGACTTCACATTTAAGGGATATTTTGGACAGATTTTTTTAATAAAATATCATGTTTCCATTGCGTGAACTAGTGAACCAGTGTGTGAACCAGTGTGTGAAATTATGTGAATGTTCCTCTTTCAAAGCTAAGGAAAACGATTTGCCACATGGAGAATGAGTCATTTTGAGAAGTAGCCTATAACCATAACGTCAGTATCAACAGAATCCCAGTTCATTTTCTTCTCACAAATCTTCACGTTTTCACACAAGGAAATGTCTTACGCTAAATACACAGCACGTTGTTTTTAGGAAAATTTGAGCTTTCGGACAAAATATGGTTTAATATGGAGACATTTTGGCGGCACAGTAGTGCACTGGGATGTTTCAGTCTCACAGCTCCAGCATCCAAGCCTGAGCTTGTGTTACTGTGTGTGTATGTGTGGTGTTTCAGATGTTCTCGCCCTGCTTGTGTGGGTTTCCTCCAGGTTCTCCGGTTTCCTCCCACCTCCCAAATCATGCAGGTCGGTGGTTTGGCTGTGCTACATTTCCTGTAGGTTGAATAGGTGAATGTGTGTGTGTGAATGAGTGTGTGCATGGTGCCCTGTGATGGACTGGTATCCCATCCAGGGCGTATCCCCAACTCATTCCCAGTGATCCGGGATAGACTCCGGATTCTACCGTGAAATGATTAATGAAAGTGACCGAATGAATAGCAGTATAATGCAGTATTATACTTACGCTAGTAATGGTGCATGGCGCTGGGATAGAAGTCTAAAAAGTTTTAAGAATAAATTTCAATGTTAAAGGACCATAATACGTTATTATTTATTTGCTTGTTCGGTTGCTTGTTTGTTTATTTGTTCATCCATCCATCCATCCATTTAAAAAGTCCTGAGTGCGAAGCAGGAATCCAGCTGAAATTGGATTTCTTTCTTTATTTATTTATCTAAAGTCTGTTCTTACATTTGCTTGAAGCAAGCAGGTTTACAAATTTGAAACACAGTCATGTTTATTGTAACAGAGAGTACAATAGTACTCTGTGTATTGCAGCTACCAACATGTAAAGATAGTCAAATGTTTCTTAAATTGAAGCTCAATTTCGAACTCATGCTAACATTTGTTCACATGCTAATCCATGCTCTGCTCACAAACCAGCGTTACTAATTTAATATAATCATCCCAAAGCATTTCAGAGCAAGAATGTTGATCTGGGATCGGATTCTTCACTGTGCTTTTGGCCACGGATCTGAATTTGGATTCCAGCTCTGGGAGGCGTTGTGAGTCCTGGCCCGGGTCACACACACTTCAGTCCAGCAAATGAGTCAGACATGCTAACCGCAGCGCTACACAGCACTGGCCAGATCGAATCGGGGTCAAAGAGTGAACCTCTGCAGCGTCCTGATTCAAATGATCCACTCGCAATGCAAACGACCATCAGCGCCGTAACGTAAAATTGGGATTCGGTTTTATATGAGCGTTCTGTCATGTCTGTGTTTTGGCTAATTCCGTGTTATTGCTTTTTCACTCATTTCATTAATAACTAATCATCGTTCAGTTAAAGCCGCCTAGTATTACGGCCTGTTACCGAACATGTACCAGAAGTTTGAATGTCTTTGCTAAATACCACTGGTAAAACTTTATAGACTGTCATGAAATATATGCCAATGATTTAGCAAACGCAGAGCTCCTCCGAATGCCTTTTATGGGCTCCGTGTTGCTCAAAGTGCTCATGTTTGGTGATTTGGAACGACGTTGTTTGAGGAAATAGTATAGAATTAGTGCTATTAGGAATGTGGACTGTAAATACAACAAAGGTCTGGGATGTCTAAGGATGACAAAGCTGTCCAAAAGAGGCAAGCTCCTTCTGTATTTTTTTAAGCGTATTAACGGCAGCATGAGCCCATACAGGGAAAGCTTCAGAAGAAGGATTTTTAAACAGCAGACCACAGCACTTTCTTTCTCTTTATCTGCTCATATTTTTCCCCTTTGTTATTGTCCGCACGGGCTACGCTCTGCACGCTTTTGACAATCCGTTATAATTACAGAAAATGGAGAGCAACCCACAAGTTATGTAAGGTTTGAATAATAGGTTGTAGGATGACAGTTTTGGATACACATAAGCACTTAACACAAGGAAAGTAAAAACAGAGTAGAAGCCAGATTAAGAACGATCACAATATGACAAGAAGAACACTCTTTTATCAGATAGAAGTACTGCCAGCACGTCATTTCCCATTACATTTCAATTTCATTATTATGTAATCAGTGAAATAATTAGCATAGTATGCCAAAACGACCAACTTGAGCCTTTACACGTTCTCCAGTTTACAGAACCCAACGACGGAGGGCTCCTCTTTCAGCTCTCTTCTTCCATAATGAGTCTGTTTAGTAAGAGAAGAAGGAACCATTGAGGAACCTTGTGCTTGTAAATGCTGTGTATGTGTGTGTGCAAGTGTAACTTCCATCCCAGAGCCTAGAAATAATGCTAAGAACCCTTAACTGTCCAAGGAATGGTTTTTTTTTTGCTGTCAGAGTGCATAAGAGGTTCTCAAACATGATTTTAAAAGCACTATCTAGAACCATTAATGGTTCTTTGATTGTTCTTCTGGTTCTTTAAAGAACCCTGCCATAGAGCCTGTCAGAAAACTCAAATTGAACCTTTATATGTCCTTTGGTTGACCTTCTGACTCTATATAGCACCTCTTCAGAAAGTGAAGAACCCTTGAGGAACCTGATTCTGTAAGATGTGTTTGTTTGCATGTGTGCAGGTTTAAACTAGCATCCCCGAACATGGAAGGGCCTTAAGGGGGAACTCTAAAGTTCTGTAGAGAACCCAACGGTGTATTTCTCCTCAGAGAGAAAGCAAAAATACCATGAAGGATCCAAGGAACCACTGAGGAACCTTTCTTTGTTAGAGTACATGAAGTACAGAAATAAGCTTTCATTCTTTTAGCTTCCTTTGGTTGTCCCGCTGGTTCTGCTTAGATCCCTACAACAGATAGGGTTCTATGAGAGACATCATTTCCAAAGATTATCTAGTCAAAGAACCTCAAACAAAAAAGAGATCCATGCACTTAAAAAAAGTAAGTTCTAACCGTTAAAGGGTTTGTTCCTTTTGGTTCTGTATGCAATCCTACATCAGAATGTTTCTCTCTCAGAGGGGGTTCACTGAGAACATTGAAATATCTCAAGAACCCTTGAAGAATGCCTTTTTTTCACTACCTCGGCCAAGCGGTTTCAGTTACCAGAACATTTCCAAATTTTTTCTTTTCTATGAATATTTAATCTGGCAATTTTCTGGTGTTCTGAAAACATCTTTATGCACCATTCCATCGCAATAAAGGAAGAATTGTTTTTCAGTTCTTCTGCAGTTTGTCAAAGTGTTGGAAGAGGTTTTTCTTGAAGAGAAGCTTTTATACATGCCTGACTGAAGCCTTGGATTTCTTTCTGTGCTACTGTCTCTAGAGATAAAGCCCACTGTAACCTGTCTTTACCCTAACCAATATATATATATATATATATATATATATATATATATATATGTAAACACATCGGATTGACATCAGTGCAGCTGCACATCAGCGGTTTATATTAACACACTCTTACTAATACGTTGATCATCAATAACTGATCATTTAGAAGGACTTGCATGACCGACGTGCTACATCATCTGTGGGTTATAATACATGAATTACCTGCGATAGCTTGGTGACCTGCCCAGGGGGTACCCTGCCTCTCTCCCAAAGTCAGCTGGGATTGGCTCCAGCTTCCCCACCACCCTTAATGGATAAGCAGTATAGATACTGTCTGGATGGATGGATGGATGGAAGGAGTCTACAGTGTTAGCACATTGTAACAGTTTCTAAAAGCTTTTCTGCCTTCATGCCAGAGGAGCTTGCAGTTTCTCCAGATCTTTTTTTTTTTGTCTTATTAACTTCTGGCTGTTAAACCATAAGTGATAACAAGAAGTAACTTGTTGCACGACATTAAATATAACTATAGATAAACTGATACAACGTGTAACAAATTCAGAAATGTTAGCTTTGTTAAATTGCCGTGGTCTAAGAAGAATACAACGCTTCGGGATGCGCCATCATAGGAAATGAATCAACTCCGGCTTGGTAAGAGCGTAATAACAACACTTCATCACACCACACAGCATTTGATTATTTTTTTCATTTTTTTAAATTTTCTATAAAGGCACACTCCTGAGTGTTTTATTTAAACAGCACGAAAAATAGCTATATGGTGAACTATTGTAGGTTGCTTGGGTGTTGATTCGTTTCCCATCGATCAACATGAACAATAAAGCATTAGAGGATGTGATCATGCCAAAATGGAGCTACGGAGCTTTAATGATTGATCTGTATATTTTGGCATTGTAAGTAATTTCATCATACATCGGCTGAACAGTCAACATTTTTGGTCACAAACGTTAACCAGCAATAATTATTTGAGGCCGAGATTCAACAAGACTACACGTGTTTTAGTGCGAGACATTCCCAGACTCTATAGAACATCATTCATCTCTCTACAGGACCCCGGTCTAGTGTGTGAGAGACTTCTAGCACAATCCTACCCACTCTGGAACAGCCCAGCTGATTAAACTGTACCTCGGTCCCTCTGTGAGCTTTGGCTCTCCTTGCAGATTCTTGCTTTTTTTTCATCCCTTCATAGCAGTAAACCATTTCTTTCTTACTCCACCACTTTAGCATCCACTACTTGATTTCTTCAAGGGTCAGCATGCTGGTACAGCGGGTAGTGTGGCTACCTCACAGCTCCGGGGTCCATGGTACGATCCTGTGCTCAGGTTACTGCCTGTGTGGTTTCACATGTTCTCCTTCTTTCCATGTGGGTGTCCTCTGGGTTCTCCAGGTTCTTCCCACTTTCCAAAAACATACCAGTAGGTGGATTGGTGACTGTAAATTGCCCCTAGTAAATTAGTGTGTGAATGTGTGTGAGGTTGTACTCAAATCAAATGCAATCTTGACTAGGATAAACATTTACTAAACATTGATGCATGAATGAATGAATAAGGAAACAATAACGCAGTTTGTTTAATTGTTGTTGCATCATGAAATGTAAGAGCCAATCATGAGTCAATATGCAAATAAATGTTGCCTTCAGACTTGCCACGGCCGGGATACGTTTAAACTGCTGCCACAGGTTGGTTTTTAAAACTGTACAATATGTTTTTGGGATATTTATTTTCTCCAAAGCTACAGTGCATGGGTCAAATAACACACCCTTAGCAAATAGCTTCGCAACTTAGATAGATAATGTGTTCAAACTCGTGGCACTACTGTCAGAGCTGCAGTTAGATAAAACGAATCAACACCTTCTGACCAATCAGAATCCAGAACTCTATTGCTGTTTCTGTCTCTAATGTCTGTACATCTCATGAACAGTAATAGAAGTGAGGCAGTCATGTTGTCCAGAGTGGTGCAGAACGAGGCAACGCTTGCGAAAGAATCTTCCTGTGAAACAAAAAGTGTCAGCGCACACTGTCACGCGCTCGATCACACGAGGCGAATTCTTGACATTCCGAGTTCGCTGAGCAGAGCTGGAGTGAGTCGGGAGGTGGAGGATCCATGCCAAGCGCTGCAGGGGGTTTGGAGAGCGATCCTGCCTACCACCCGGGACAGTTATTATAGAAAACATAGAGGCGTGTTAGAATAGAACACTTGGCCCTTTCTGTGCGACTGTACGCCCGTTTCGCCCTCTGTGTTTTTGTTTTGTGTGAGGTGAGCTGCAGATGTGGTCCGCTGGACTCTGTACATACACTCGTAATTATGTCTTGGAATCTTCTGCGTCTAGGTGTGGAATGCACAGGCTATTTTCTCCGCTACCTCAGCAATAATGCCCCCCTCTGAGCCAAGAGAGAAAGAGAGAAAGAGAGAGAGAGAGAGACCCCCCTCGTTCTGTGCCACACACAGCGTGCCCACTGAATGGTAATGCTAATGCTAATGGTAATGGGCAGAGTAGGAGTAATTTGGTCACATGTGCTCGTGCTGCTCCACTGCTAAAACCTCACATTCAAGTGTGGTGACTCAGGCAGTGATGCGTCACAAAGCTCCCTCAGCTGGCTCGCCTTTCACATCGAGGCCTGCGCTAATGACTAGTTACCAGACCTGCTCTTTTTTTTTCAGCTACATGTTTTCCGTTAATCCTGCCTTTGTTTTACTCGTTTGCTTGTTTTTTTTTTATTTTTGTTTGTCTGTTTCGAATTACAGTCTGCTTGTCCCACAGTACAATGTCTCATTGGTGCTCAGAGCTTCACCTCAGTGTAACCCTCAGTGTTCTTACTACCGCTAGTCTATCATGTGCAATAATACATTTCAAATATAAAACACTTTAAGTCATTTTGAAGACAAAGAAATACTAGGAACTACTAAAGAAGCTTCGTGACATTGCTGCTTTGTTTTGTTCGTGACATCGCCAATAGTCTGTTCAAATATGGTCAACGCCAGGGTGGTGTGATAAAGTGGAGCTATTGTTACTTTCAAAGCATTCTGCGATTGTCGGAGGCGTGTAAAGAGGCTGGGATAGACCGAATGGTTAAAATGGTATCATAATGTTTCTGTGACGTGCACTTTGGACACGGTTTAAACAAAATTGTCATTTTGTTTGGCCAGAAATCATTCGTGCCACAGAACAAATCATTGGACACAATGGACCAAAAGTTCAAGTGCTTTATACACCATTCGTACTATTTTCTAATCAATGCAAAATTTACCTGGTAGTCAATGTACTGTTTAAAAGAATAAGGGTGATATGGTCATGTGTCCTGCTGACTGGAGCCTGTCTATATGGAAAACTACTACTATTTGCATGAAAACTGTAGTTAGTATTTTTTGCCACTGCACCAGATGAAGCCCGATGTCTATTAATAGAAACTTTAAGCGCCCAGTGGGATTAAAAGCAATTGTTTTGTTAGAATTCACTTCAAATTGTTGTCCTTCACTCATTCCTCTAGAGCAATGGTTTCTATAACAACCCGAGCCTAACCACCATTTTGTGGTTCACAGTAAAACATTATTTCTTCCATATTGTGATTGCTAAGTTAGTTGTCCATTTGTTTTGTTTAGCAAAGCAGGAATAGACCTGGAAGTGATCTTCGGAGTTACATGTAATCGCTCCAGAACTGCTAGCTCAGGGGTTAAGCCTGCGATGTTGCGATATTGCTAACTTTCACCAGACTTAGCCACAAAGGATTTCATTCTTTGCTTAAATCAAACCACCCATGTCTCTCCATTTTCAATGATCATGGACCAGAAATTGATGGGGTGCTTCCAAGCTTTGGTTCTGCATAAGCACTTTCACATCTGATTCCAAATCAAGTCACTTACCAAGCCCTACAATTATTTAATTTTGGAATTATCTTGGTGTAAAACTGCTTGGTTGAATCAAGATCTGGAGTCTCATTTGTTAGCTACATTCAGCGGGAAGTTATCCAACATCCAAGTAATGCTTCGGTCTAGCTATATTTGGTCTATAATGTCACACTTTTGAGAAGATAACTGCAGCATGTTTTGTGAACAGTTAACCACAGCACTTGTAAAGTTATGGTCCAGTGAAGCATACAAACATCAGGTCACTGTGCACAATGTAACATGCATCATTTGAAAATTTAATTTCCATGGTCATGTGATATGTAGCTTTATCTTGGGTATCTTCATGAGCCAAGTTTCTTTTCTGCATAATCGTTTATTTATTTTACTGGAGCATCGTTTAGCCAGATGACACCCATGACTCAATACAGCTAGCATGTACATAAATATCCTGACTCATCTAAGACATTCTTGGCAAGCAGTATCAATTTAGGTCCAGCATTAAACCTCTGCTAATCTAAAAAAAAAGGACCGGGGGGCATTTCTTTCCAAGTTATTTCCATGAAAAATCATTGATTGCTGAAGAAATAATTACATGTTGCAGCTGTTGGAGCTGGTCTGATGGGAAACGGCTATTTTACTGCCAGTTGCAACAAATTAAACAGGAGCTACATTGCTAACAGGAATGCTAGTAAAACTTTGTTGTATTGTACTTGCCTGTAATGATATGTATTTCCTGGTTTGTCTCTCTGTGGTACAATGGCGACCTGCCCAAGCTGTACCACGCCTCTCACTCGAGGTCAACTGGGATTGGCTCCAGATTAATGGATAAGCGTTAGATATGGGTAGATGAATGGATAGATGAATGTGTTCTGTGTGTAGATGCTGAAGATTTCACTTTGAATGGTAAAAGATAAACCTCACGGTACCCTTCTCCTACTTTATGATTGAAAAGCAGTGCCAGAGAGTCACTGCTCAGCTCTATGGGACGATTTGTGATATGACTTAACAAATTTGGCAGCATTTCACCTGAAGAACATGGCATAACCTTTCAATTTTGTATCTCCTTTGTCTCTGTTGTTGAGTTCTATGGATGTTTAAACTAACTAACACAAAAATAGATAGGGAGGGAAAGAATAATGCAAGGAGCTTATCTTGTGCTGAATATTGCCTCAGTTGGGAGTGCCTGTTGTAGAGCCGTTGTTGTTTTTCCTGGACCTGAAGTGAATTCTCCAGAGATAAGTCACTAAGCTTGTGGAGTTTCGCTTGCACGTCCAGGATATACTGACTTTCATTTTTGCTCAGAGGTTGGACCATTTTTCCAGTTTTCTTCCTGGGATTCCACCAATGTAGCAGTTTGAATGGGGAAAACCCATTTATTAAGACCTGGGCCACCTCCCAGACTGCAAACAATAGGGGCTCCAAGTTTTTATCCCGATTTGTGCTAACCTCATTTTTACAAACCCATCGGTTTGTAGGGAATAAATGTTCATACAAATGTAGTTTATCCCTAATCATTTGTGAAGATTGCATAGCATGCATGACATAAAACAAGGTTCTATGATCTGTTAAGTTCTTTTTCAGGATCCCAACCTGGAACAGACACCTAACCATCACACCCATATGTGCCCAGTTCAAAACCATTTTCATTAACACCAAGTTAGTCCCCCCTTTGCTGTTATAATAACCTCCACTCATCTTGGAAGGCATTCAACTAGATTTTGGAATATGGCTGGGTGGATTTGTGTTTGTTTAGCCTTAAGATCAGGCAGTGATGTCAGGTGAGGAAGCCTGGGATGCAGTTAGCATTCCAGATCCCAAAGGTGTTCAGTGGGGTTGAGGTCAGTACTCTGTGCAGGACACTCAAGTTCTTCCACTCTATCCTTGGCAATCATGGAGCTCGGTTTGCACACAGGGGTTTTGTCATGCTGGAACAGGTTTGGTCCTCTTAGCTTTTTCCCAGTGAGGGGAAATTGTAATGCTACAGCATACAAAGACATTGTATAAAATTGTGCGCTTTCAACATTGTGGCAACAGTTTGGAGAAGAATCACATATAAGTGGGATGGTCAGGTTTCCATATTCTTCTGGCCACATAGTGTAGATACTGAGCTGCATAATCCACTAGAACCTTCCCAGGACACCTTTACCACCCATATCCTTCCCAATGGCTCCTCTTGAATCAAGTCTTGGTGGATCAGAGTCTGCAAGGATTCATAGATAATGAAATCCACATGGGGGTAGATTGATTTGCGGGTCCATTCGGTGGTAGTCAATGTTCTCTCCACAACCCCAACAGATTTGGCCAGACCCAGTTTCAGCTTTGGGAAGCTGTGGCAGTAGACGGCTTGGGGAAGAAAATGGAGAATGCCAAGTGTAATGCCAAGTCTGTGATGCCAAGTCTCATCCCCGCTCCCTCAGCTGTCCTTGTACCCAATCAGAGGCCAATCTGCAGGATGTCTCTTGTTGCAGCAGATTTTTCCTCTGTAAGACCTTAAGGGTGGGTAAGATCATACGGGTGGGGATGCTGCTGCTCTTCATCCTTATTCTTGTGATTTCAGACATCGTGTCAAAACCAAAGAGACTTTCTCCAGTGTCAGCTCCTGGAACTGAAACAAAACCAAGCTTGTGGCTTTTCATCTCATTGTGCTCTTCAGCTATTCAGCATCATGGGAATGCAGCCACAAAGTACACACTCACTTCCAAGAAAGACATGGATATATGACATAAATGCAAATCTCTAAACAAGCCTTCTCTTCAGGTGTAGGTCCATGATAAACCACACCCTGCGTTAAAAATGTCCAATTTGATATTTACACCAGACAGTGCTTTGTCATCTTAAACTGAACTGCATTGTCGTTAAGACATGATGAGACAGCCTTTCTTATTCTGACACATCTAAGTGTAATCATGAAGAAGCTGAGAATTATCTGATGCACAGAATTGCATCTATTATCGGAAATGCTGCATCATGCTGTGCATGAGGCTCTGGTTTTGGGAAATGAAAACCGCTGGTAGAGGTTACACAGAGGTAGGCACACAGTCAGAATGAAGTAAGCCAAACAGTTCTCTAGCTTTGCCAACTGTGTCATGTAATTTAAAATATTACGGTCGATGACATCCTACTATGCAAAATAATTACAAAGCAAGCTTGGCATCATGTTTTAAACCCTTCAAGTCTCTCAGGTCAGCTCTTGGCAATGCCAATCTGCGGACAGTTTGACCTGCTCCAGAACAGCTGGAGAGTCCAGCTGGCTCTCGGGTGGCATAAGGGAGATTCCACGATTGTGGCGTCATTCAGCTCTTTTTATTTTGCTTAGAAAATTCATCTAAAAATACATGCATTTAAAAACGAAAAGGTGTTAATCAGTTTCAACCAATAATTTCAAGTTTTTTGTGCTGATAGGTTGCATGTTGCTCTTGAAATTTTTTAAATGCTACTAGCATCCAAGCTTATGAAGGACAGTAAGCACATTCTATTGATTTTACTTCAATGACTATTTTGTTATAGCTATAAGGTGATACATTCAAAGTGACCTCACCAGCTAATATCAAATATCAAAATTAAAAATATGAAAATAAAGAATGACAGAGTGACTTTTCATCTTCAAGAAATTCAGAAGATGCAACTTCTTGTAGAACATGTCACTTGTGGCCTCTTCCAAATAGTTTTGGAGGGGAGGATACGTCCAGGTAACAGGATTGAGTGGATATTGTGGGATTAAAATATACATTTTATAACCTATAACAGACGACTCACAGGAAAGCAGGCTTCAGATATGAGTAATAATAATAATAATTAAAAAAAATGAAAAATATTGACAGGCAGAGAGTGAGGCCTTCTTGCAATGACGCCGTTGTATGTTTATTGATTAATAAAGCCAGATGGTGTTGAAATGTCGGTTTGCAGCAGCAAATATTTGTGGGAAATAATTCCTCAGAATGAAGTGTTAGTAAATACACAGAAACTACCACTGCAGCATGACCCAGATGAACTCAACTGCCTTGTTCCCATGCAGTTCCGTGCTTTGAACCCATCAAATACCCTGTATCCCAATCCACAAAGCAGCTGTCCGGAGGGTAACAAATGATTAACAGTTGCATTTAATTTGGGATACGATGCATGTTCTGGTACGTACATCGCAGAGTACATCTCCCTCCATAATAAATTAGTCTATTATTCAAAACTCAAGCCACCCATTCTGTACAAACTGCACTGGTTACCTGTCCCTTCTGAGTCTTTATGACAGTCTTTATGGCAATGGTCTTGTACCACAGATATGCTACTGACCCAGGCACTCCATCCATGTACATCTGGTAATAGTCTTCTTAGAGCACTTCTCAGTGAATGCTAGGTGTAACTGTACATTATTCAATACAAATACAGATACAACTAGGAAGTGCGCTACATTATTATTTATTTATTTTTATTTCAAAGATTGCCAGAAAGATTAACAGGGCATCTGGTTGACATTAGAGATGTTCATCAAGACTGGGAGTGCTGAGATATGAATACGAAGGACAAAGAAAGATCTTGTGCAGTAACATAAACATGCGGCACTGAGTATTCATTTAGCCTTCATCCTTAGTACCTAGGACGGCACGGTGGTGCGGTGGTTAGCACTGTCGCCTCAAAGCAAGAAGGTCCTGGGTTCGATCTCCGGGTCACCCAGGGTGTGGAGTTTGCATGTTCTCTGGTTTCCTCCCACAGTCCAAAGACATGCAGATTAGGTCAACTGGCTACTCTAAATTGCCCATAGGTGTGAA
>JAQQZR010000001.1:1978118-1989212 GCA_030068235.1 Notoglanidium macrostoma
GCGACCTGCCCAGGGTGTACCCCGCCTCTCACCCCAAGATGCTGGGATTGGCTCCAGCTTCCCAGACGGATAAAGCGCTATAGATAATGGATGGATGGATCCTTAGTACCTGCCTGATCAGGATCACTCTGGTTTAAATTATGCTAATATTTTGGGAGCTACAACCAACCAAACATCACAGGCAGGTACAAACAAAAAATAATGACTGTGTGAGTGGGATTTAAAAGAAAAATAGTCCAGCCCACATCTCTGGAGAACTGAAGTGAGGTAGCTGAAGTTGAGGAACTATTCGAGCCAGGAGTCACACACCATGCTGACACCTCTACATCGGAGGGTTTTCTCCCATCAATATTTCCATGGGCTTTAGTATTAAGAAGACCCCTCCTGGTTCCAATCTCAGGTATAAATTTGAACACAAATGCAGAAATTTAGTGCACTAAACAGATACAGGCATTGCCTTACAACCCAGTATGTGGCATGGTGTTCGGTATTATAGTCTCCAAAATTTGGAAATCAAAAAAACCTCCAAACCTCTTGTTGTGGGTTGTTTTTTTGTTTTTGTTTTTTTGGAATATCATTGCCATTGAAAATGACAACTCGCTAACTGGTGCAAAGGATTCTGGGAAGGGTGAGCTGGGCTTTTAAAGCTTAAACTAAAAGTGTCATTCCAATTCAATTCTACTTATGAAAAGTTTAACGAATTTTCTGCCGAACTGAATCGTATTAAACCGTACTATGTACTAAAGGAAAAGCTGCATCATGCTGTGCGTAAACGCATGCGCCTCCTGTTCTGGGAAATGAAAACCGCTGGTCGAGGTTACACAGGGGTAGGCACACAGTCAGAAAGATATACGCCAAGCAGCTGGTCACAGTAATAACCTAATAAAATGTAATTGTTTTTTTTTTCTTTTCTTTTACAATGTGTTGTTTTGTTTATATTTGAGAGCCAAGAACGAGTCTGACTCCCTGCTGTGACATGATCTTCCTATTTCAGCATAAATGAATGCTAAATGAGAATAGGCCAGTCTGAGGCTGAAAGAGTCTTATTACACATTGAAAGATGGTGAAAATACCAAGAAATAATGACAATAGGAATACAGAAGAATGCATTGTCTATCATTTTATGTACCACCCTTAAATCAAATCCAGCTGTACAAAAAACCACTGTAATAGTTAATATACACACTTTTAACAGGCCCTGTCCTCCAACTGTCATGGCAGTACTTCTACATTGTGTCTAATCTTGTAACAGAGCCACTGTCGACTCTCCAGATGACTGAAGGGGCGTTTACATATCGTATAGAAAGCGCGTAAGCATGAATCGCCATGTTTAGCTGCACCTGCTCTTGGCGTAGAGTGAGGTAAAGAAGGCTGAAATGGTTTTGTATAATTACAAATTTCCTTGGATCCTTTTTTAGAAACATAAAAAATAACCACAACAAAACATTGATTACGCATTAAAGAGGGAAATTCTGCATCATTACAACCCCCTCTCTAGCATCAATGGAATAGTCCAGACATTTTAATTATTACTTGTCAATGAGCTCTCAATAAAATTTTATGCAGAATTCTATAGCAGACTGTGTGTTCTCCAGGATAAAACAGATGGATGCATTCCGCATGCATCATTAATAAGTGTGATGCTGCAAGAAACAGGCTAACATAAACGCAAACATTCTTATTCGAGGTACACTTAATTACCAAAAGTTTGTGCACCCCTGGCCATCACACCCAAATGTGGTTCTTCTCCAAACTGTTGCCACAAAGTCTGAAGCACACATTTGTATTGAATGTTTTTGTTTGTTGTAGCATTACAGTTTCCCTTCACTGGAGCTAAGAGGCCCAAACCTGTTCCAGCACGACAATGCGCCTGTGCACAAAGCCAGCTCCATGAAGACATGGTGTGTTAAGGTTGGAGTGGAAGAACTCAAGTGTCCTGCACAGAGCCCTGACCTCAACCCCACTGACCACCATTGGGAAAAACTGGAACAATTCTACAGCTTTCTACACTTTCCACAACACTAGAGCTTCTAGCTTTTTTTTAGCTAATGTGCATAAAATCTAATGATCATTAAATTGACTTCGAAGGCAACCTTTTTTTCATGTAGTGTATTAGTATATTATATGTAATATATACTAGGTGTAGTCTATTTCGGAATACTTGGTTATGCACTATTACTAATAACGCTATATACATAAATACTTTGTATTTGCCCTCAGCAGCACTGCTCTCACTGATATACTCCTCCCAGCACCACACACACTACAGGAGAGATACAGGAGTGCTGATGCAGAGCCATAGATAAAGCTACAAATATAATAAGTGTACATGATAAAAGTGTTAATGGATAAGTTGTTTAAAATAAAGCTGGCATAAACGATAATCTACAGTGATAACCAGGAAGAAGCCATTTTTGTTAATACTATGATGAACCGAACGATTATTTTCTCATCATTCAGTACCTTACACACGATTATGTTGCAGGTCAATTTGCCCCGTCTGACTTTTGAGTTTCATAATTTACATCGACTTTTCCTAATTTATGGTCATGAACTTATAAACAAAATGGACACATTGACATGTTGTGGAAAATCTGTATAAACTCCGTACACAAAGTTGATGTCAGGGGTCACTTTGACCCACATTCAAAGAGAGTTGCATAGACAAAATAAAAGCATGTCCTTGATGCCTACTGTTGTTATGACTTATTCTGATTTCTCTGTCTGCTAAACCAGGAGCTTTCTCACACTTTTTCCCAGTCCTGCAACAGACTTCAACAGAGGTCGACGGCTGAAATCAAGCTCCAAAAGACAGTTCATGAAGCCCTAGAAAGGATTATCAAGCAGGATGCTGAAATTGAGGAAGTGGTTTCAGAGACAGAGTATGATACAGCTGAAGTCCCAGATGTTCAGATTTCCTCAGGTGAAGAGGATGCAGAGGATGAGTCTGCCATAGCCTCCTCTCCATCAGATGGACCACAGCAACCATCAAGATCGGTGGGGCCATGGAAATCAAAAGATGGCGAACTTGAATGGTCATGTTCGTCTCAGCAAAACCGAAGCAGACTGTCAGCTTCCAATGTTATCAAAATGGTTCCAGGGCTTCCCAGTTTCGCCATCACTCAAGTCCATAACATGCAATCAGCATTTGAGCACGTCCTACCACAACCGTTGGTGAAAATAATACTGGATATGGCTAATTTGAAAGGTGTGTCTAGTGAGAAATGGAAGCAACTGGATCATATTGATTTGAATGTCTACCATTGATTGCTGATATTAGCTGAGGTGTACAGGTCAATTAGAGAAGCAACTACCAATCTGTGGAATGAAGGCAATACCAGACCGATATTTCAATCAATCTCATTGGAAGCATTCCATATAATTTCCTGTGTCATTCTCTTTGATGATCATGACATCAGACCTGGTCAACGTTAGAGAGCCAATCAAGGAGGTATCTTCGGCTGTTGTCCACAGATTTCAAGCTGAGCCTTCATCCAGTCAAACAATGGATTCAGGCGATGTGCTCATCATGTTGAGAGACACGAGAGGGTTATTTTGACAAAAAAGGGTGAAATGATGTCTAAAGTCCCTAACTAACCTTACAACAGAAGTTTATTTTGGCTTGTCAGAAAATTGAGAAAGTGAAATATGAGAACATATATTGCAAACACCATTTTTAACAACTACTTACTGACAAGGTACAAGAACTACATAGGCCCATTTATGTAAATTGAGAATTTTCACACAGTTCTGTCAAAATGCTGCAGTTTAAGAGAAAATATGTAGTTGTTAAAAATAGTGTTTGCGTTATATGTTCTCATATTTCACTTTCTGAATTTTCTGACAAGCCAAAATAAACTTCTATTGTTTTGACCTGATTCTTTGCCATACTTTGGCTGTATTTAAAATGTGCAGGTCAATTTGATCCATAACATAACGCATGTTTTCTTTTCTTTTCAACATAATAGAAGGCTTAGAATGTTAACCTATAATAGTAAAAGACTATTTAGCAATATATATATATATATATAAATCAATACATTGCTTATGAATCAATCAATCAATAAATGGCTTGTAGATTGGAAATCCATGATGAAAATAAAACGCAACAGAATTTCACAGAGCAGTTTAAACTAGCAAAAACAAGTAACCTTGAGGTCTCGTGCTGGAGGAGACGGCGAGTGACGTCACACAGTTGATGCTGCATTATTCATTAAAGGGGCGTGGCTCTGAATCTCGGCGTCTATATATAGAGAGACGTTTTCCATTTAAAACGCACCTCACGTGGCCGATTGGCGACACCCGGGATGCTGAACTTTAACATCTTTGGCCATTATTATTAATAATATTATTATTATTACTATTATTATTAGTAGAAGAAGACGACTTAGCCTATTAGTATTAGATTTTTTTCTCCGTGAGCATGGTGGCCGCGCTCCGCTCCCTGCTCGTGTCCGTGAGTCTGGCCGCGGTGGCGCGCCTGTCCTCCGCCGTGGGCGCGGTGATCCGCTGCGAGCCGTGCGACGCCGGATCGCGGACGCTGTGCGACCCCGTGCCCGAGGACTGCGTGGAGCGGGTGCGCGAGCCGGGCTGCGGCTGCTGCGTGACGTGCGCGCTGGCCGAGGGTCGAGCGTGCGGGGTTTACACGGGGCGCTGCGGTGCGGGGCTGGTCTGCCGACACCGGCCGGGCGAGTCGAAACCTCTGCACGCGCTGCTGGAGGGCCGCGGGGTGTGCGTGAATAAGACTGCACCTCCTCCTGTCAGCGCGCGAGAAGGTACAGCCACTTTTAACAACATGCGTAAAAGTCTGCGTGTGCTTCAAAGTCTGTTATTATTACTGTATTATGTTTGTCGTTGTTGTAAAAAAAAAAAAAAAGGGGGGGGGGAGTGAAAAGTGTAAATTCACTTGTGTTTATATTTTATTCTGCATGCTAATGCACTGAGGCGTGTGCACGTGCCTGATTGATTTGATATGATGAAGGTGCACGAGCGATCCCCCTATCCAGCCCCCACGAGGGGCTCGCTTCTGCTCACACAACTCTGTCAAGGAGTGGCATGCAACCCTTAATGATCCTTAAAATCATTACTTTTTTTGCACGTGATCATGCAAAGAGTACTAAACTGTATCATCTTGTCACTGGGGTGGTATTTTTAGTATCTTTTACTTAGAAATGTGCATGTGTAGCTGGGTAGCTTTACTCTAAAAAAACTAATTACAATCCAGTTATTCAGATAAGTGCTTTGATGATGACGGTGAAAGGCACCATTAATACTGCTTTGTTCTGAGAGTACATTAATCTTATAGGTGAATAAATCCAACTAGAACGTCCACAGAGTTATGAACAGGTTCATCTGCTTTGACCACACTTTTACAAAAGTGCCATGTTTCTTTGCTAACTTAACACATCCCATCCAGTTAGAAGCCCAGATTCCAAGCTGTTTTGTTGCGATAAACCAAACCTCCTCCTGTTGTTTTCTGAGGGTATAGCAAAGTAAACATGTAATAACTGTACATGTGCCCAGTGTTAATATGCGCTTGTTTCAGCATCCGAGTTCTTCAGTGTGTATCCGGTTTATTTGGAAATCGGAATTTCTGAGTCAGAGGTGTAGCTGACAGAACGGAAGTGTGTTGCTGCAGAACCGCCAGTGCACAGATAAACACTGACACTCTTAGGCCATGCATGAAAGCTGTGCATGAATCTTATTGTTTTTTTTTCTTTTGTGCATCTATTTATTATATATCTATTATATATATATATATATATTTATCTATCGGTTTCTTCTTTTTCCGCCCAAAATACAGACATAAACTTTGCAGTTTGCAAGATTAAGGTTATTTAGGTATTGGATGAGATGGAAAAAGTGGCAAGAGTCGATCATGATTTCATCATGAAAGCATTTTTAACCAATTAAACTAAATTGAGTGTCGTGCAATCCTCCTGAGCCTAGGTTCAGTATTTCCTGTTTGCATTGCAGAAATTTGGTGTGTGACATTTTTGGGTAAACATGTTATGAATAACCAAGAGGCCATGACCCTGGCATCTCAGTAATAAAAAAAACAATGGCCTTGACGACAGTGATGTGATGTGATGTGACGCACCTTGTTGCTGTATCGATAACACAATCTGCCAAATCCCATTGTCTGCTTCACTACACACATCGGCCAAAGCGCAATCTGGTAGAGCAAAAAAAACGATTTTTGCTAGGTGGAATAATTGCCATTGATAGATAACGCATGAATATTCAGGTCCATGAAAATACTGACGAATATCTAAAAACAATTAAAACACTAGCCAAGTAGTATTGTGCAACATGGATACATGACATCCTGTGAACCAAAACGACTTCAATGCCAGTGCCTCACTGAGGCTGCTAAAATGAAGTGCTAAATAATCATACACTTGTTCGTTTCCCTCAGTCTGTATTAGAGCACTAGCATTAATATAAAAGCACAGACTAGCTAATTAGCATGTCATTATGCCAGCTTCCCATTTTCAGCCTTGCTAAATAGGTTTCAACCCGAACATGCCACTGAGAAGTACACTGGAGTTTTACTTTTTATAGTAGGCTAATTAAGATTTATAATTTGTACTCAAAACTACCAGAGCTGGCTTCAGTCTAGACATGAATGACATGATTCCTAAATAATACTTTAGTATTTTCACTTACGCCATGTTCTCCAGTGCAAAGCGATTACAACTCACAATCGCCATTTTATTATAGCCGCTTTCGGCACTTTCTAGGGACTCCTTGAGAGGAACTTCCGACTGGGGAACTCCCCAGAGAGCTACACACCTTCAAGGGCTTTTCCTCTGTTTGCATTTACATCATTAGGAACGCTGAAGTGATGTACGCTGGCTGGTGGTTGTACAAAAACATCACTTTTTTGCGACATACGAAAAGATTTTGTTCCCATTTTTTAATGATAACATTAAGAGCTATTGTTTACACAACTAACATTTTTATGCAGATTTTTCAAAGTGATGGTTTCTGGTGCTAAAATGGCTCATGTGTTCGACGTCCAATTACATCACTCATGGTTCCTCTTGTGCTGGGACAGTATCTACCCTGAAGCAGGAGCTTCAAAAGTCCCTCAAAAAGTTGTTCTAATAACCACGATCATCCTAAGTTCCTGCAGTGTGGACACACCAAAAAGGGGGTACTTCCAAAAACAGTTCTAAGAACTATGGAAATGTTCCTCTGGTCCAAAAGCACCTAATGGTTGGAGTGTGCACATAGGGGGTCAGATCCAAAGAAGTACTCTACCTTGATAAATATATGATTATCAATTAAATAATTTCATTTCCTTATTTTATTTTATTTTTTTTTTTTACGTTCAATACTCTGAGTTTAAATTTAACCTATTGTCTGTGTGAAAATAATCCAATATTAGTGCTATGTAGTTTATCACATAGTGCTCTAATGGAAGTTTTCAGTATAGATCCAGTGACGTACCATCTTCCCACAAGTACCAAGACTAGTTTACAGAATTGAAGTGGTCAAAATTCAATTAAAGAGTACAAAGACATGCTACATTTTGCATGGTTTGAAGAGATCATTTTGACCAGGACAACTAACAAAGTTTAACATTTCCAAACGTACCACATAAAGGTGGCTGAACTGTGGTGAAAACAAATC
Source organism: Notoglanidium macrostoma (assembly GCA_030068235.1). Lineage (NCBI taxonomy): Eukaryota > Metazoa > Chordata > Actinopteri > Siluriformes > Auchenoglanididae > Notoglanidium > Notoglanidium macrostoma. The sequence continues at coordinate 1,985,757 of JAQQZR010000001.1, forward strand.
TCAGAAATCCTTCACAGTTTAACTTGTCCATGTTTGTCCTTATGTTGGGCAAGCTCCAGAGCTAAAAACCCTTCTCTCTCGTCTCCTGAATCCTCTATTCCTTCTGCAGTACTTTGGCATACTTTATATTTAGGCAAGTTTATTTATAAAGCCTGAAATCACAAGCACGTCTTAATGGGCTTTGCAGGCCCTTAACAGCCGACAACCAAGCTTTAGACCCTGGGTGTGCAGTAGGTGATGAATGCAAGGATAAACAACGGAGAGGAAATTGCAGATCTAGAAATTAGACCCAATTTCATTCCTTCTGACAAAAATGTCTTGTTAAGGAGCTGTGATTGAAACAAGAAAAAAAGATATATTGTGTGGAAAGGTATTCATATACAATGATTGTGTTGTTTCCTAGATTCTTCTCTAGGGGAAAAAAAAAAAAAAAAAAAAAAGTTGGCAGGTTTGAATCCTAGTTTTGCATCTTCCCAGCATTCCTTCTGTCCGATTTTCAGCCAAGAGTGCCAGGATGCCTGAGGAAGATTCCAGCAGCAGCACAACGAGTCTGCCGGTGCCAGCTGGACACGAGCAGTCAACGGATGTCTTTCCCTCCCACGGTCGGCGTCCCCCACCCTACCGGCTTCACCCCAAAGCTGAGGACATCCGACTCGAGCAATTCCGGAAGAGCCAGAGCTTCAAAATAGAGGAACCTCTGGAAGTTGTCCCTTCCAACCATGAGAACATCGCCTTCGAGTCCAAGCAGGAGCAAGAGTATGTAAGTACAATGCCATGACCTGTTGGATAACTGAGTTGAATCGGGAAGGTCGTGGGCACAGATGGTCGTGTCCTTCAAACTTTCCGGCGACATTTGACTTTGCTAAAAGATTCTGTACGCTTCGGATCAGTATACAATCAGCTATTTATGCAACTTGTGGCTTCGGGGTCCTTCAGGGTAGCACCATGTGCATGGTGGCTATAGAGCTGGAGCTCCTGGCATCATGCAGGATTTAATCCTGACCCTAATCGAACACACCTGTGCCTAAAAATCAGAGCCCACTCAGTACTTTAACAAGCTAAAGTAGGTGTGTCAGTGTAGTCTTGGCACCAGACCTGCATTCCCTGTGGTACACCAGGAAAGGGATTGCATAATGCTGGCTTTGAACAAGAATGACATTTTACAATGGGCAGACTCTGTGAGAACAGTCAGTATATGGACGCATATAATTTATTTCCCCACAATGGCTCTCAATGCCGACTACCCTGACAGTCGCCGCTGGTACTGGAATTTGTCTCTTTATAGTTCTTAAACTTTGTTTGTTCTCAAGAACATTGCACTAAGGAAAATATTTTTATGAAGACATCTGATTTCAGTTCTCGGTCTCGGCGCTCGAGCTTTGGCTGCCTGGCTTATCCTGCTGCTGTTTGTGTAAGCGTCTGTAGTTCGGTTGTAACATTAAGCTGGAGACTGGATGCAAGTGCACGAGCTCGGCATCAAGTTTATTAGGGTGCGTGTAGGAATCATGACCGTAGTCCAAGTCGGGGATCCAAACCCAGGCCGCCAGGATTTAGCACAGGATAATCCTTAAATGAAGTAAACAAGCAGAAGTCAAAGACAGGAACCACAACGAAGCGGAACACGGGAAATAAGGCTCGGAATTGACGCAAACGAACAACATGATATTTGCCAAAACAAAGGGCAACACGGAGGGTATAAATACACAGACTAATTAGGGAGAACAAGGGACAGGTGTTCCTAATCAGGGATAATGGCCCAATTACAAGACAAAGACAGGAATAAGACCAAAACAGAAGCATGTGGTCTCCATGGGAACTACAAGGCAAGTCGGGAACGGCGAACCCGTGACCTCTGAGTAGAAAGCGAATTTCTGCTAATTCTCTGACGACTCTGATTAGCCATTAACTAACCAACATGAACCCAAGGCAAGGTTTTATTCAGTTCAAAAGAAATGACGATGAAAAGGTGTTGCTATCATTAAGTTCAAGACTATGTAGGACTGCAGCCACGATTTGGTAGTTTTTGTCTTTATCTCAATGTAGCTAGCTAAGGTTACTAATAGACTGCGCACTATTCACTGGATAAAAACAAATCAATAGTAGCTATCTTCAGTTCTTTATTTTTTTTAAATACAGGATATAGACTTACCTAATTTTAGCCAACCAGTTATGGACTCGGTGGATCTCAGGAAATGCTGGGATTTCATCCTGAATTGGATGCTAATCCATGCACACACACTTAGCAACAATTTAGAGTAGCCTGTCCATCTACCTGAAGGACACCCACATGGAGAAGATGTGAAAATCCACACAGAGATCAACCATCAAACCCTGGACAATGGAACTATGAGGCGATGGCGCTGCCCACATCCCACCATGCCGCCCCAGCCTACACCGGCAAACATTTCCCTTCAAATTAGCATGAAATTATTATGGCTAGCTTGAAAACTTCAATCTTTCACATGGTAATGTCCGGAACAGTATTCTTCTCTTAGATATATGGGCTAAACTCTATTTATCCAACACAAACTGACAAATCTACATTTAGCTTCAGTTTATCATTTCATTAGTCAAGCTAGCCATGTCCAACATAGAAGCTTCATCCTGTCTTCATTCTCAGTTTAGCAAAGCAAGCACAGTGTAATGGCACCAATCTCTGCTACTTTCATTCTCCAAGTTTGACTTTTCCTCATAAATGTGTGTTTAACGAGAGTTCGAAAAGTTTACGACACGATAAGATGAAACACAGCTATGTTTTTCGTCCAAACAGTAAATAGGAACTAATTGCAGTAGGGAGTTAAAGTAGACGAACATGTCGGCTCAGACATGCCATGGGACAGGATGAGCTGTCAATTTTATCACGTCATACCTAATGTCGCTTTTTGCTCAAATTGAGGCTCAAGGTGGGAATGTAGGGCAACGAATCTATATTAAGTTGCCCACGTTTTTCTTTCTTTGCACCCATTTCCAACCTATCCACAATCCCGGACGCAGCACCGTGATAAAGGATGCAAGAAAACTGCCAAAAACAGCAACAATTCAAAACTGGCTTTGGATTGGCTTTTAATCTCCCAGCTTTCCTTTGTGATTTTTATTGCCTAGAAGCAATCATCCTATAAAGAATGCGTCCTGTTCGGAGTTCATCCAAATCAGAAAAGGAGAGAAGGTTCAGCTTGCCTTTCTCTTTTTGTGTGTGTGTGTGTGTGTGTGTGTGTAATAGAAAGCTCGGCCATCTGTAGCACCGCAAGTAATATTCCAGATTTATCAAAGTATGTCTTTCATAATAGTTGTTGACTTTGGAACCTTGCACCATTTTTCAAACGGTCCAGAGATATCTTGTGTTCTTTCTTGATATCTACCTCAAATCCACATCTCTACAGAGTCTGAGTGTGTGTGTGTGTGTGTGTGTGTGTGTGTGTGTGTGTGTGTGTGTGTGTGTGTGTGTGTGTGTGTGTG
>JAQQZR010000001.1:1990417-2000967 GCA_030068235.1 Notoglanidium macrostoma
TGTGTGTGTGTGTGTGTGTGTGTGTGTGTGTGTGTGTGTGTGTGTGTGAGAGAGACTGTGAGTATGTGTGATGTATGTTTGTGTGATGAAACACTTTGGATCCTACAGTAGTGATCAGGTTTGATTTTCCTATGGCATATCATTGCTGGTTGATGAGCAGCACTTCAACATGTGTCTGTCTGTGTGTCTGTCTGTGTGTCTGTCTGTGTGTCTGTCTGTGTGTGAGTTGTAAACTTTATAAAATGCATGATTTGTGAACAACCTTTTGTGCCTTTTTTGTCTCATTTTATGTGCTACCATGTTGGCACGAGCCAAACTGTGGTGTCGGTCTGTCTCTCTCCTGTGTGTGTGTGTGTGTGTGTGTGTGTGTGTGTGTGTGTGTGTGTGTGTGTGTGTGTGTGTGTGGTATTTGCGGACTCTGATGAGTAACTAGAGCTGGTGGCGCTTGGTTTGTGTGTTAGAGCTGTTTTCATGGCCACATTCCCTGCTTTTGGTCCGTTTCTGTTGTAAACAAGCTCTGCCTCCTTGACTGGACGCCACTGAGGGGATGGGGTTTTTTGGGCTTTGATTCATGTGGTTTGTGCCTTCCTTCATGTGCTGGAAAGCTGTTCGGAGACGACGAACAGCACCGCTAGTTTAGCTTTAGCTAGGGTTAGTCCGAACGTTTCTCACTGCGCTTCAAAAAGGTTGTCTGAATGCACAACTTTTATTTAATTACAACTTTCTTAAACAGCTTTTATTTATTCACCTCCACTAGCTGGACGAGTCCACTATTAGGATATTACATTTACAGGTCTGAATGTAAAGTAAGTCTCTCTCTCAAAACCTTCGAAATCTACAGCAAACATCATCGGGCTTTTCCATTTCACTATAACTACATTAGTTTTGCGTCGATCTGTTTAACATCTCGTACTTGAAGCGTCGTCTTCCACAGGTTGTCCGTTTTTCTGCTCGCAAAAATGTCATTCAATCCTGTTATGTGAAAACATTCACCCCTGGGAAACATGTGGAACATTCCACAAGTCTTCACCAGGAAGTTGCATCATCTGAATTTCCTGAGGATCACAGGAAGAAGAAAATGAAGTTCTGTCATTCTCGGTTATTTATTGTTAATACTGAAGCGATCTTGGCCGCCCTGTTAACTAACATCTGTAATTAAATGGGAAGGGAAAAAAATCACGGATGCTAGTTTTGCTAATTCTGTGCTGGAAACCCGGTTTCTCATTAAAGTCAGATTGTTGATGGCTCAACGCAAATCATCCATCAAACCCAAACTTTCTTCAATGCAAAAATGAAATCAGCCCGGTTGGCCGTTCATATTTTATGAACGGGGTGAATTCGTGTTCGTTTTAGCCCGTGCATCACTGAACACTGAAAAGTCTTTGAATGGCCTTCTCCTGCTCGGCTCCTTCCACCTTTTACTTCCTCGTTACCCTCCTCCGTTAATCCATGATTCTGTTTTTAACCTCTCACGGCTTCAGACCGGTGCCTGTACTTCCTGTAGCCCTGTGTTTGCTCGGGTTCTGGAGCTGTTACAGCGTTAAAGTGCTGCTAATCCCGTATTTCTGAGGTGCGGTGTGGCGTGTTTTAGCTGCTTTAGTGGAGTTCTGGGTCAGAGGCTTGCCGCCAGATGCTGTTTTCATGGAAAGGATCGCATTTCCTGGAAATGAACCTCAGTATTTATTTCCCAGGGGACACATTAGAGTCAAGGTACACAGATAGATTCATAAAATCGCCGCTAATGTCGAAATTCATGGCAGTCTCTATTTTGCGCATCCTGTGTTTTGGGGGTTTGGTTCCTGTCAGGGTTTCTTCCATCATGACTTGTGCATTTTAGGTCCAGGTCTTTGAAGGAGGTCTTTATGAGAATCCGACCTCGGAAATGGCACCGGGAACAAACACGCCACCAAATCCGGCTCGCTCTTTGATCCTAATTTTTAAATAGATACAGTAGATGATTTTTTTTTTTTTTTTTTTTTAATTGAACTGAAGTTGGGGGTTGGTTGTTTTTGTTTGTTTGTTTTTTGTTTGGTTTTAGCTGGACTTTGATTGCGGTTGTGTGTGCAGGGTCCATGTCGAAGGGAAATGGATGGCATAATCAACAGGCTGAGGATCACAGACATGGTGAACCTCCGAGGCCTCCGCCTCCCGAACTGCGACAAGAAAGGCTTCTACAGGAAAAAACAGGTGAGGGACAAATCTGAAAGATTTGACACTACGGCTAAGGAAAGGGTTTTAAAATAAGGCTTCGGGGTAAAATCCTATCTAGCACTCTGTTCTTCAGTGGTGTTTTGGTGGGTTAACAGGTCTCACTTTCTAAACCATGTCTTCCATGAGAAAAAGATACCCAGTGTATACATCTCATGCCTTAATGAGATCAAGAGCTTTCTTTTTCTGGCGTGATGAACACGTGATTGTTTACTTGAGTTCACCCAAGTCAAAATGCAGCTTGTTTTTCAGACGCGACCAAGTAGCAGTCCCTTTCAGTTCCTTTTCTCCGGGTGATTAGCGCTAGGCCGAATGAGCGCTAAGGGCCCATGTCTCTCTCGGGGCCAAACCGAGCGTGGCTGCCGTGGTGGCCATCTTGCGTAACCCACCCTGAGAGAGCGACGTCAAGGTGGCTACTGGGGTCTGAACCTCTCCCCATAATTATCGGACTCCTTGTGCCGGCTACATGAAAATAGATTTGAGCCACTTCCAGATTCAGGCGGTCGGCCCACAATTGGTTTATAATAAATGAGTGTCTCAGACGCCTTCATATGGATGCAGTTATCCTCCATCGTCAAGAGCAATATTTATACAACATGGCAGGTCCTGCTTAATGGGAGTCTTTTCGTTGACCTGCAATCTTCACATTGAAATCATCAGTCTTTTTTTTTTTTTTTTTTTTTTAATAAGTGTATGTGTATGTACGTAAATAAATCCATATTACTGTGACTATTATGAAAATAAGCCTCCCCTGTAGGAGAGGGAGTGGTGAGGGTTTTTTTTTTTTTTTTTTTTTTTACAACAGGGTGTTTACTTTTCGTGGTCAGCCCGACGCTTAGCCTCGTGCTAATGATTAAACCTGAATGCTCGGGCTGCCGGTCCTGTGCAAACTTCATTAGCAGAATGCTAGCCGGCTTTGTGGTCAGAGTTTATTTTGGTTTCACGAGGACCTTTATGGCCTTGACAGGTAGCTATAGTGAGAAATAATTTTTTTTTTTTTAAGGAAATTGCGACTACATTAATGAAGCATAATGCTTAAAGTTAGGCAAAAACAAGCTCCGTAGCCCTTCACCCTCCCACACAAAGTTTTTTAAGGTTCCAAGTCTGGATATTGTTTCTTGTCTCTCACTTCATTTAGTTTCGCGAGCTCCACACAGGCCTCCCAGTCTGGAGCAAATTCCCTTGGTATCACACACTGCAATGAATGAATCAATGGGCCATTTACGAATCATCGAGCCCTCTTATGCTCTCATGGAACCGTTGGTTTTCTTGTGTTGTTGTGTATGGTTGTGTTTTTTTTTACTCACTAGACAGGACTTTGACCTTTAGTTAAATTGGCAGCTAAATAACAGCCCTCTGGGCTGGAGCACCAAGCTCTGTAAGTCATTTGTAGCACCCATAATTTGGAGCCGGGGGTATAATCAGCAATGGATGATTTGTACTGGCCAGCGGGAGGCTGAAAATAGATGTTGGCACTGGTGAGTTTCACACACTGGCCCTGAGCAAATATTTCAGCCTCCCTGTGTTTACCTTTAAGCTGCTCTATATGAACACAAAACAGGATGTGCATCGTAAAAAAAGAAAAAAAGACAACCCCATGAAAATACCTAGTCGCAGGTCACATCAGCATAATCTGTGGAAAGAGGCGGGGTGTTTCACTGGGAAACTCAAGGTCATAAGGATCAAAACTGTTTGTTTAAAACAAAACGGAATGAGCAAATCGATTAATACTCCTGTCTATCATTCTCTCACAGTGCTGGCCGTCTAAGGGCCGGAGACGAGGCATATGCTGGTGCGTGGACAAATACGGCCAGCCCATGCCAGGCTTCGATGGAAAGGAGAGAGGAAGTGTGCAGTGCTACTCCATGGAGAGCCAGTAGAAAAGAGTGGCCAGGTGATTGAAAGCGAGAGAGAGAGAATCTCCACGCTCAGACCCTCCATCTCAGACTCGTGTATCGGTCCGCCAGGAAAAAAATCGAAGGGGCGGGGCTTCAAATTCTGGGCTTTCCTGAGCTTCCACCAGCTCTAATTTATTTCTGTGCTCCACGCTTTAGCAGCAGTGGAGGTCTAGATGCTTGCAGGAGAGAAAGAGATTGATGGATGAAGGGGTGTGGGTATATCTCAGGAGGCAGTGGAGCTGTAGTGAGTGGACGCAATTGACAGGGCTGACTGCAAAAAAATCCAAAAAAAAAAAAAAACCCAAGGACATGGATGAAGGCACTAAAGCTGTAGCGCACTTCCTCTAAGTGTGTGTGTGTGTGTGTGTGTGTGTGTGTGTGTGTGTGTGTGTTACATGTGTGTGTGGCTATTACAGTAACTTAACCACGTGCCTCTGTATCTTCTCAAAGCTTAATTTCACCTTTAATACACATTCCTGTGGTGTAAAATTGGGAATTAGACTTAAACGAGACATTATTGATCAGATTCAATATCAAGAGCATGTGCATGATGCATGGGTACAGCCGTATAAACTCACTATAATAGTACTGATCATAAAACCTTCATGACTTCCATATGTGCTTTATTTCCTCTGCATATACAATACGTCTTAACTATCAGTCTCAAAAGATGTCCTGTAAACACGTCTGCGATTACTTTGACATTCTAAACATAGCATTTTCTTTTTGTGACGGCCAGCCATTTTTCTGGCTTTTAAACAAGTTTGTTAAGCCGGCTCCTTTTCAGAAGACATCCTTGTTCCAGTCACCCTAACATGAGCCAAAATAAGATGTTTGTTTGTTTTATTTGACTGTGTATACAAAGATTGTTTTCATGTCACTAGATTTTGGTCATTGCTTTATATTTTCCGGAATTAATGTCTGCTATGAAATGTCTGACTGTGGCTTAATGTATGCTGGATATTTGGATAACTTGCTCAATGTTTTCTTTGTTTTCACAAAAGCCAACTGGCATAAAAGTGTAAAATTCCAAAATATGAGAAAATTCTAAAACTTCCATTTGGCATAAAACATTCAAATTCCCAACTTAAAGTAAAATTCCCAATGTAAAATTGGTATAAAAGTCTAAAATTTACAAATAGTGCAAAATTGTAAAACCTCCAATTTGTGTAAAATTGCAAAACCTTCAACTGGTGTAAAATTTGTGAAATTTCCAACTAGAGTAAAATTCAAAAGCCTCCAACTAGTAAAAAATTGTAACATTCACAACTGGAGTAAACCTCAAACTCTTACTAGCATGGAGTTTTTACTCCTGTTGGAGTTTAAAATCTTAAGACTAGCATAACATTCCAACTAGAGTAAATTTCAAAAACATCCAATAAGTATAAATGTATAAAAAAATGCCCAACTTGGGTTAAATTGCCAAATCTCTAAATGTGGAAAATCTCTTAAACTAGTGTAAAATTTTAAAATCCTTAACTACAGTAAAATTCCAAAATTTTCATTTAGTGTAAAACTATTCCCAAACTATAACATTTACAAACCACTAACTGGTGTAAAATTGTAAAATATCCAATGGAAGTAAAATTGATCAATTTTACCTAGCATAAAGTTGTAAAATTGCCAACTGGAGAAAATTTATAAAACTTTCAACTTGTGAAAAATTCCCATCTGGCTTAAAACTTTACACCACTGGTGTAAATTTGTAAAAAAAAAAAAAAAATCCTCAGCTTAACTAAAATGCCAACACTAAAAAGCTGAAATACATTTAGCCATGTTTGTACTTTAACCTTAGTTCTAGTTTTAGTAACAATTCCTAATTGACTTTCCCTTCACAAATTTGTGTTTGTGGAAATCCCCTTAACATTGTGAAACTGTTTCATTACTTAATCATCTAAAGTCAACTTTGGATGAAATGATTCAACCTCCATGAAGATGCCAAGATGTTTTTTTTGTTTTTTTTTCCTGAAAAAGTCAGATAAACCTATTTCTAAGAGTTATCTGGAGTGAAAGTGTAATCAGGAATTATTACTTAAAACAATATCTGATTAAAATCCAAACCCTACTGCGTTTCCACATAATAGCGGATGAAGCTTGATACATCCATTATGCAAGCTAGGTCACAGATCAGCTCAGTATAATGCTAATTACTTAGTGAGCTAATTTTCAAGCCATTGTAATTCTTTAAATAACTCAAAGGAAACACGCCAGACAAATTGGCAAGGCAGATGTTTCAACGAGTCTGATAAACTTCAAACATTGAAATTCAGGACAAAGGACTTTTCTCACCGCACTTTCTTTTATTTCTCGGTTTTGGTATATATTTTTGTTCTTCGTTCTTTTGTGACCAATGGCAAACTTTGCTGCGAACAGGGAAACTTAGTACACATTAAGCACATACTCAGGCTTCTAGTGATATTCAAATGCTTCTACTACAGTACAATGTAGCTACGAGTATGGCTTTTTTTGTTGTTATACAGGCTTCATTTGGACTAAGTCCCCATTGTGATAAGCTATAAGCAAGAACATAAACAAGAAACCAAAACTTCTACTTCTCTGGGGACATTACAGCACATCATGTGTAAACAGTATTTTTGACATTATTAACTTGTGTTGCTAGATTTTTTTATAAGTGTCCGGTTATTCCCAGTGCCTTAAAACAGGGAGATATATCTGTGTATATTTTTACTTTCAATAATTAAAGATCTAATTTAAGGAACAACCGGCATTTTTGTGTGTTTCTTCTTGCATGCTTAAATGTAAAAAAGGAAGTCCTGGAACATCATAATCCTCCATTTTATTACAAGAATACATACACAATGGAAATTATACTGCATACACTGATATCATTTCTACCCTGTACTACATAAAACATATACACAGGTAGGTAGGCGGATGAAGTGTAGCAGCATGTAAAAGTGTTCAGGCTGTCAAAGTCATTGATACAGACAGACAAAATACATTAGAAATGTTCCATCATGCTTTCTAATAATGACCCTTTCGAATTTCTAATAATAAATAATTGTGTGATGTTTGAAGCATCACACAAGAAGACTTTTGGTTCTCCCAATCTGAATGCACCAAATCTGTTTGAACCTGTGAACTTCAGACAGCGCTCTGAATGCCCAGTTGGAAGGACGGACGGACGGATAAATGGATGTGTTTTTGCAGCGAGCCAAGAGACACGCCTGCAACATGGGTTTACAAATCCCTGTCTGGTTTTTCTCTCTTTTCCTGCGTAAAAATGTCCTGGCATGCAACGATGTTGGAACCATATTCAAAAAGCGTTCCTGCTTGCAACTAAAATGAATCCCACTGGTGTTGTAACTCCTGCGCTCCAAACCAACAGGAAGTCCATTTGCCTTTAAAGCAAAAAGGCACCTTTTCTGAGATTTCCATATTCTCAAAGGACAGAGGAACCAACCAGGAAGTGATTTCCAGAGCGACGGACGGCACAGAGTGAGGGACCCGAGGAAATAGACGAACCTGCACTCCGGAGAGGTAGAAGCTTTATACGAATCACAAACATGGGCCAGATCTGCGATCTACTTCAAAACATCTGGGATCAATTGGCAGTTGTCCCGTGTAAGTGGAAAAATCCAGAGCTATTCCTTCTAGGGGCAGGGGGGAAAAAAAACCCAGCCCGGACAAATTCATAAACACAGGCGTCGCAGGTTGAGGCAGAAAGTTTAGTAGACTCGCACGAATGTAGGCCGAATCATCACGTCGTAAAACAAATGAATGGTGAAGCTGTTTAAGTACAAAGCTCCTAAATTGAGGCGAGACTAAAAGTATGCAAAGCCACTCTGCCTTTTTTCACAGTTGTATGTGTTGTAATGGGTTTTTAATATGTCCCATGGTTCTACTGTGATTTCTAAATAGCAATGGAGTTCTTTAGTCCAAACAATAATAATAGTCAAATAAAAATACAACAATATAATTTCAGTAAATATAAATACCTGGTAACGATTACTTATTTAGGAACATTGAATAAATATGTAAAATAAATTAAGAAAGTCAATCTCTTTCAGGAAATGGTTTAGTGTATGAGTATAGTCTATATTAAGCTCTATGGACCGAAGGTCCCAGATGATATTTTTTTAGGTAGTCCTGATTAAGAAAAGTGCTTTTTAATGAAACCCAGCTTGTGCGTAAGAACAGTGGCAGGGTTCAGTGAGCGATCTCCTGGTGGCAGAGGGCATCTTCAGGGACATCACCGGATCCTGCGATTCTCTTTCCGTTCCATGCGGACACACACCAACAACGTGCAGGTTGGCCGACGAGGGACGTCTCGCACTGCGATGGAGACAAAAATACCAATTTAGTGTATGTTTCTTTCAAGATAGAGAACGTGGTCTGAAGCAAATATATCACATATATGACCTGGAGATCATATGACCATATGGAACCACACCATCAATGGAGGTCAGAGCAATTCAATCAAATACATCTTTGCAAATTGGCCATGGTCTTCACATTCAGGCTCACCTGCTTGGTCTTGTAGAAGCCATGCTTGTCGCAGTTGGGAAGGTAGAACGTAGTAAATTTCTCACCCAGAGCTTGCTGCGAGGCTGCGATAGTGTCCAGCGCAGAGTGGAGTTCAGTGTGACATGGACCCTACAGTGAAACATTGATCTGAATTTACTCAGTGAAAAACAACTCACACATCCCAAAGACCATATCTAACCCAGGTCTCAGGCTTGCTTCAGTTTTTGATCTCGCATGGATAGAGTAGATTTGTACAGAAGAGCTGCTGCTGTAACGATCGGACTGTCATCATAGATCGTAAAGACTGTCCTGTGCTTATCTCAAGACTCACAATCTGCATACACCGAGTACTGTTTTAAATTTGGTCTCAGTGAGGTTTTGCTCACCATTGTCAGCTCTGGCTGGTTCATTAGGGACTGATATCTACATCCAAATTTCTGGAAAGTTGAAAAACTGAACTGAATTGAAAATGGAGAAGATCAATCCGGTCAAAAGGGATCTGCAGACAGACGTATGTTAATTCTACTTTTTAGGAGTTTCTTTTCTAGCTCTTGATCACCTGGATCCTGGTTGGCCAATCTCTGAATACCAGGAACTGCAATCTAATGGATTTCTGAAAATGTATACTAGCTCTGAGACACTGAGGGCTGGATTAAGAAACCTTCCCCTAAACTCTGTCTTTAGTGAACCTTAAAATGAGATGTTCTCGGAGACCCTCATACAGATAGTCCAGATAGTCAGGGGTGTCCAAACTCATCTGAAAAGCTTTCCTTCCTTCCTTCCTTCTAGGTGGCTAGAATGAAAACCTGCTTCCACACAGGTTGTTTGAGAATGAGATTGGACATAACTGCTCTGAATTAGCTGGATATGGTTGGGTTAGACTTGGAATCAAGCCACTTCAAGGACAGACTGTGGGTCACTGAGAACATCTGAGTTTATGGTCCAAGGAACTGTAAATATGATTTAGAAGAAGGGATCTTAATCTCACCCCTCATAGGCAGGGGTGTTCAGTTACATCCACAAAGGGCTTGTCGGCTGTGGTTCCAACCAATCAAGAGCGACACCAGTTTAATCAGTTTATCTTGGCCTTTAATAGCCTATCAGATGTTGCTCCTGCTGGGGTGAAATTAAAGCCTGCAGCCACACTGACCCGTTGTGGATAAGACTGGACATCGCTGCTGAATAAACTCTGAGCAAGTACACAAAACTCGGGATTACAGGTATTCCACATTTTCAAGTTAAGCAAGAAGAGAAATGTGAACTGGCATAAGGTCCCCAAAACTGGATTGGTATCCCAGCCTAAAAAAAAAACTCAGCATGGTCCAAGTACTCCTTGTTTGCAGAACAAAAAGTCCATGGGGTGAAGTCAGACCTGGTACAGCTCCTCTTACCTGGGCAGAGCTAGACAGAGTTGTGTCAAAAGTTTGGAGTTTGTTTCCGGCTGAATAAATATGTTTAATGTGCTGTTTCCTGTTGTACAGTGTTTTGTGGATTAGGGGTTAGGGGTTAGGCTTATAGAAGGAGTTGGATCAGATCCAGCTCCACCCCATGGAATTTAGGTTCTGCAGTGAGTGAGGAATAATGGCCTGGTGTTGCATTCTGAGTCTGAAAGTAAACCTGACTCTTGCCAAGTGTTTCAACACTGCCCCCTAGCGGCACACAGTTTAAATTATATCCAGGGTTTTTATTTCACGACACATTGCCTTGCAATTTTGAGGGTTTTGCTATACCTAAAATATATTTATGGGCAATTCAGGAACTGCACATAGTTGATGGCTAGACATAAAAGACACTGGCTGAAATCTCCCCTGTGGTTATGACACATCCAAATAGCTAAATATAAATAACTAAGAACCTGAATAGTTTTCTACTATTTTAAAGAGAAAAATGTTTGTTACTAATATTAATCCATCCATCCATTATCTATACCGAAGCTGGAGCCAATCCCAGCATCTT
>JAQQZR010000001.1:2001067-2016451 GCA_030068235.1 Notoglanidium macrostoma
GGCACCCTGGGTGACCCGGGGATCGAACCCAGGACCTTCTTGCTGTGAGGCGACAGTGCTAACCACCACACCACCACTAATATTAATTGTTTAAAAAAAATAAATAAATAAATAAAATAAAAAAAAACATGGATTCTATCCTACTAATCTTTCATCCCCAATAAAGCCAGAAAAGTTCATTTGAAGATTCTACATGATCAACCCAACAAATTAATAAAAGAAATAGCAAAATTTTTTAAAATGCTATTTTTAGCATCAGTGGAATGTAAATCAGTACAGCAGCTTTTTCTTCTTTGTCATGTTGTCTCCACCTTTTGGTAGTATGTGTATATTCACATGTGATATGCTGTAATACTTCTCATATAAATATTTGGATATTGTCAATATTATGATTTTAATGGCTGAACTTTTTATTTAATTTTGAATATCTGTAATTTAGTTTTATATCATTCTGTTGTCATCCTTGTCTTATACTGTACACTGCTCCATTTTATTTTAATGTATCCTGTTTGTATGCTTTTTCCCCTCCATAACGTTCTTAAATCATTGTTTTATATTAATGGTAGAGTTCCTTGTAAGTGAAAACTCATTTGACGAAGAAAAAGTCTTTCCGATTCCGATCATTGTTTTTTTATTTTTAAATTTCTTTTGTAAAATATATAAAGTTAGGTTCATACGCAAGTTCTGAATCATTCACAGAAACTATTCTATACATTTTTGTTCCCATTTTTCTGTTATCTGTGCCTTGATCATTTTTTCCCCTATGAATGTACATACATATGTTGCATTATATATAAATGAGTAAATAAATGACAGAAAATGAGAGTGTCATGCATCCTCATAGGATCCAGCGTATTTGTTGCACGAAAGTAAATGTACTAATTTTACCCAGCATGTTAGTTATCCTACACTGTTAGGAAAAAAAGGTACCAAACGGTACTTTTCTTCATCACTGCAGATGTTTCACATTGGAAAATAGGAAGGCGCATGTGGTGTAACTTTTTACAAGTAAAGTTACATCAGAGGTCCAATTATGTGCCAACTTAAGTAAAAGATGTACACTAAAGGTTAAAATACACGTGCCGTTGTTAGTACTCCTTCATTTATAACCGCATGAATTAATTATAGGGGGTCACGTGGTCAGGAGCTAATCGTCTGCGTCACTGCCGCTAATGGATGAACCGCTGTGTGATGGTTCAGTCTTGCAAAGAGGAGAACATGGTGTGATGTGCACCCTTACCAGTTCCACCAGCTTCTTCCGGATGGCGTTCGCTTTAGCCTTGATGCTCTCGTGCGCCTCCGGGTCTCCGGCTTTCTCCAGTCCCAGCAGGTGGTGTAAGGAGAGGCCGTGCTCACCGGCCTCCTCTGCAAGGAGACGGTTATGGTTTAGCATCACGTAGCGCAACTTTTCAGCCTCATGCTGTTAAACAAACAGGGACTCGGCGGAAGAGAGGGGAGACGCACCTTGCGCGGCGTGGTCCACCGTGCACACGGCCTGGCCGCGCGTGAGCGAGTGGAGCGGGTGCGGGTCGTCGGCTCTCGGCGTGCAGCGCAGCCCCGTGCCGCAGTGCGCAGTGTAGACCCCGCACAGCGTGCCCTCGGGCAGCGCGCAGCTCATGCAGCAGCCGCAGCCCGGCTCTTTCACCAGCTCCCTGCAGCCGGATGGAGCGGCCGGGCACGCGCTCAGCTTCTCCGCGGTACACTGCGCGCACCGGATCGGCCCCGGCGCTGGAACGGGGGACTGTTCTGCTGGAGCAGGGATGAGGATGAGGATGAGGATGAGCGTGGAAATCAGCAGTAATCCGCGCATTGCGTAAACACAGACGAAACGAAGCGTGCGCTGAAATGAATTCTGACCTGATCCTGTTCTTGCACTTTTTGACTTGGCCAATGGTCGGAGCGCGTTGCTTATATACCGTGCCGTGACCTCACAACGAGGTTAATATTTGACCCACTTGCCACTTGTATTAATTATCTGTTACGCAAAAAAAAAACAACACATTGTTTTTGCGCCCAGATGTTGCGCGGGCGGTTTTGCGTAGGTCCAGAGCCACAGTGTGTTTGAACTGATAGGTAATGTTTACCGAGTCAGGGTAGTCGTGTCCCCCGTAACCAGGCCTCACTACCACCTTGCTCCTGTGCCCTTTGAACCTTTATTTACTATTACACAGTCAGGACTGCCATAATGCGCAATCCTGTCCCAATGATGGGAATTCAAATGGAAATGGATAAAAACATTGGCTTCAGCTACATTTAGAGGAAACATTTACACTCACAGAAATAATGGTACCAAACCTTTCTTTTTCCTTGTCATCTTCCCAGGTCAAACATACACAGTAAGGAAAATACGTTTATTTCTGAGCGTATACGCTGAAATGAGAGTATAAACATTTGTTCACCATTGCGCCAAGGATTTTATTTCTCTTCTATAAGCTACACAATTAGCTAAATTGTACGCACATCTGTTCTCACTCCATCTAGCATACTGTATACTTACTTATGTTGTAGTTCTGGATTACAGTTACTGATTCCATCATCCTCAGAACCATGCGCAGGGCCGATCTTTAAATCTATACGCTGAAAGCTAATTACACTCCATTTATCAGTTATAGATTACATAATAAAGGCACAAGAGGCAAGAGTACCAAACTGGAACAACAAGGCAGGTCTACTTTTCATCACTGTATAAGAGGACAAGAACATAGCATTCTTTATTGTTCGGCTCATTTGAATACTTGATCCTGATTGGTCAATTATGTCACTCCACAGTCTGTTATTTAGTCTGCTATGTTATAACAGGTCATTGTTATTGGCATTACGGGAAGCAATAAAATCATTTTTAAGTTAGTTTTTTGTCTCAGATGAATGATTTCTTTAAAAAGTCGCCGTGTAATGAGCCGGTCATTATTGCAAAATAGATTCAAGACCCCTCCATTGTGCGTCAGGGTTTATTTCGCAATAATGCCCGGCTCGTTGTATATTATTCCTCGCTTATACCACAGCGCTGTTTAATTCTGATTGGTCAGGTATCGATATATTTTCTAGAACAGCTGCAAATCTCATGTTCATGTTTACGTTAATGCGGCCGATCTAATACGTTATCGTTTCTATGGTAACAGGTCATTCACAGGGACTTAGACGGCGCACACTCGGACAGCATGATCTAAGGCTAATAACAGTGGTGGATACAGAAAGAGGCTGGGCTAGGAAAAATCTGGGTAGGCCTGGGTGAAGTTCATCGCCGCACATTTTCTTCAACAGAATTAGATATTTATAATATGGTGACCGAACGATATACCTAAAGAGCACCACTAGAGGGAGATCACTGCAAGTGTTTACCTGACGCCAGTCAACAAACGTAAGACAGGAAGTTGTGAATATTAATATTGTTAATGCACAATTTTAACAATTCCAAAAACAAAACAAATTCACATTTAGGTGATTAGTGAAAAGAAAAAAGAAAAGGAAAAACTGAATGGGTGGGCCAGTTGTCAACAGGGTGGGCCTGGGCCACCCAGACCCACCCACAGATCCACCTCTGGCTAATAATAAACAGATTAAAATCCATGTTTGTTTTTTTTATTTTCAAACAGCCAGGTAAACCCGTAACTTTTGCAGACAGTGACTTTTCTCCATTTTTTAAAGAACTAAAGGGACAGGCATGGCTCTCATCCATTCCGCAACATTAAATGTGACTATAAACATAAAAGTAGTAGAACAATTCTTTAATTAATTAAAATTAAACACTCAGTCATCACCTCTACTCTATCAGACGTTGGACTTGTTCCTTTTCATCCATAACACAGGTCACAAAAACAAGGTTATCAGTCTATTGCGTAAGAGGACGGATTCTTCAGAGGTTTGCCTCATTCACAGTATGTTTGTCTGTGGGGTAATTACGAGCTTCCTGGTGTAGTATTAATCTCACCTATCTTCTACAAAGACATAGTGTCCTGTCAGTTACAGTAATACATGTGCACACACACACACACACAAACACACACACACTTTAAACCGGTTTTAAATGTGTGCACTTTTTCGATTTAAGTTGCGCTGAGAGACCTGAAACAGAGTATTTAAGGAAAATTAAGTCTCCCTTTAAGATCAGTTTGTGAATTAATGTATAGGAGAATTTCTATATCCTTAATTCCCATGCTGAGCCAATGATTAACACGGCGCCCCCGCGTCATAGGCCGGGGTTGTGCAAGAAGAAAGAAAACAGCTCGTCAGGGATGATGTTGAAAAAAACAAGAGGAAATTGTCCTTTTCTGGCAGGATGATGCAAGTGCAGCAGGTTAGAACCGGTCGGTCGTAGAGATGGATTATTTTCTCAATTTCTCTGCTGTAAGAAGGAAAGAAATCAGACGATGACGATCACACTGCCTCGCAGTCTATTACGGGTCACATAAAGTACGGTTTTACGGTCTTGTGTTGAAAATAACGGGATTTGGGTTTTTCAAAAATGGAAAGCGTCCTCAAATAACATCGTGAGACTATTTGTGCTCCACGGTCAGCTCGTGCCTGGTGGCTTCCTCGATGTCAAACATCAGATTGATTACCCACTGGGGCGCAGGAACGTCGTCCTGTATGAACACACACATGATTAGCTCATGGCTAGCTCTTTTCTGGATTTTGACTTAAACATGCCAGCAAACACGGTTCTCAAATAAATAAATAAATAAATAAATACAGTGTTGCTGTTTATTGATGCGTCCTGTGTTTGATCTGTGCGTCAGCCCTTGACCCGGATGATCGCGGCCCATATACCGGTGCCAAGTGAAAGCAGCGCGGATCAATAAAAGCGGTGTATGTTTAAACACAGTGAGCGTTTTGCAATTGATCCTGTTTTTTTATTGACTGTAAGAGCTGATCATTTGGGTTAATCCTGTGTAACTAGATGACTGGAAATCGGAAATCACCACTACAGTGTATTCTATAAGCAGCTCTGGGAGGGGTGGGAGGGGCATGAGTCCCTGGCCACCCCATAGGCCCGTCGGATAAATATGTTTCAAAATTGTTCACTGTAATTGTTTTCATGTTGTTCGTTAAACAAAAATTTAGGAGCGAGGAATTCAGACACATGGTGTGCCGTTATGGGAAAATAATCAAGATATAATCAACAGTATCAACCGATACTGTTGAACTCTCAAATCTGATTGGTCAGAAGGGGTTGATCGAGTTTTGTGATTTCCTTCTGCAAATTACAGGTTTGTCTTGACATGCTCATTCTTATACATTATCGTTTCTATAGTAACGGTACATCCACCATGTCTGAGTCTCCTTCTCACTGTCGAGTTTATGTTTTGCAGTTCCCTAGTAACACGACATTGGGGGTTGTTTTTCAAGAAAGTGGGAAAAAAAAAAGAAAAAAAAGAGGCTGGCGAGAGAACGGATGTTTATAGCTGCTAGAACATTAGCAAGAGCAGGAACTTAGAGAACATATATCAAATAAAAGATAGATATCACATTCGATAAGTCAGTCAAATTGTCCAGTTGTGCGCTAATACTCACATGTTCAGCAGTCGGGCGTGTATGTTGTCTCCTTCTCAGTGCATCACGTCTCTGTTTGGTAGATGGAGCTTTTTTCCCAGTCGTCCCCCATGAAGTTGTCTTTTTTCACAGGACATATAAATAATACACTACCTTAGGTTACATGCTACATCCTTCACAGGAAATTAAACCACCACTGAGATTTATTACTTGGGTGGTGTTTGGTTCTCAGCACAGCAGTGGCACTGACATGGTGGTGTGTATGATGCACTGTTGTTGTTGTTTGGCACAGAAATACCTTTATATATATCACTACTGTACTGAGGAACAGTGACCGTCACACATATATGTAACATTTGGTCCACCCGTAATCTGTTTCCACAAATGTCTAGATTTAAGAGGTCAAGCCAAGAAATGCTCCTGTGCACAAAGCGTGCTCCATAAAGGCATGGTCTACCAAGGTTGGAAGAACTCAAGTGTCCTGCACAGAGCATCTATCATATAACTGCTAATTCACTTACATAGCAAAAAAAGAGATAGGAGTCTCAGCTAGCTAGTAAAGAAAATGGCAAAAATGTAAGTCCAAATGGACTCGTTTACATTTATATTCACTTCAGCTGGTTTCTTGAGGTGTCTAACAAAGAGTTGAAGGCGGCGGACAAAATTCCATGAACCTCCCAATATTTAGTGAACCCCGGTCACCTATATGGAAGGTTTTTCTGATTTAATAACCAGCGAGTTCTCAAAACCAGCATGAACCACGGAACCAGTAAACAGAACCTGGTCTTACCTCTTGCGCACGTCGTGTAGAAGAACTTCTCAAAACGTCACGTGGTGCACTTGAGGAAGGAGAACCCAATGCTGAGGTGGTCCTTCTCGGAGAACCTCCTGGTGCTGATGAGCTCATTCTTCTGGAGCTCTGTGGTGTTGAGGAGCTCCTTCTGTTAGGGCTTCTAGCTGCTGAAGAACTTCTTGGTGATGGGGAGCTCAGACTCTTGTTTGGTTCATCGTGTGGTTTACTCAGTTCCTTCAACGCCACCTGAGCTGAACCTACTCTGTAGTTACGGTCACCACGCTTCTCTTGTGAGACCGGTTCTTTCTCAGAGGAACCCGTAGTGGCCTTGTAACTCGAAGAATCAGTCTCATGTCTCGACTTTCCCATGCCTAACGAACCACAGTGGAGTTCCATCAATTCTACATTCACTCATTACGGACTAGTTGAACTTCAGCTCTACAAAAGTACGAACAGGACTAGATACGAAGGAAGATTTAGCAATGGCTTAGCCAGTTTCCTGGGTTTTTTTTCTTTAATCAGCATGATCCTAACCAAAATAAAGCGCTTGATTAAGCCGAATGATGACTTTTCTGAATCGATACTGAAAAGCGGGAATCGAATAATAGTACATTTTAAAACGCGCCTCAGTTTGCGGTACAGTCCAATCCGAATACTCACAGCATGCGGTCCTGCTATCCAATCAGAGCAACTTGTCCTACAGGAAACCCAGTACATCCTCCAATAATATTTACATAAAATGTTGCAATAAATCTTTAAGGCATTAGTTTATTGATTGAACACTGTTCCTGTATTATATATTGCAAGAACTGATTAATGTAAATATTTTAATCATATATTGATAGCGCTCTCCGGCCTGTATACCGCAGTGAGTCAAATGAACAAGAGAAATGAATCAATAAATGAGTGAACTGGTAACCAAACCATGTGCTAACGGTTCATCCGACTCCTTCTGGCCTCCCTTTTGAGATTCCTGCAGGAGTGCCTCAGATTCATTCCCTTCCTCGATGGTGTGCAGGACGTACATAGTGCTGGAGTAGAAAAGGTTCAGGGTAGACGTTAAAGGTGAGCAAATCTGGGCTCTCACGTGTCCTATCTAATCCAGGTCTGCCGGAGATTTTACTACTTTACTAGAAGATAGCAGTCGCGCTGTGCGTTCTGTTGACTGGAAGGTCAAAGTTCAAAGCTACAAGCAGAACGGTCAACTTCTACTCAGCTTTATATACGGATTGGAGCATCACCCTGATTTCTGTCAACAGCTTACTGTGATTTTTATACACGCTGTCCAGTTCAAATCCCATTTTTAAAATTTTTTTTTAATTACTCTCAGATTGAATAAACATTTTGTAAAATGCAGTCGTTTCATATCGACAACTTAAAGCACTTCGGAAACCAAACCCAAATCCATAAATTAAGACAAATTAGATTAGCCGTCCAATCAGGACAAAAGTAATGGCACCCTATAAGACGAGAATCGGTGCTCGTCTATGGCAGCTGAAGCGCTGCATTGGCTGAGCTGCATTATTGGAAGATTTTGTGTATACGGTCATTAGGTGCTGCTCTTTCACCACGCAGTTATCGTTTTGTCATGTTCAGCTCTCCGTGACCTCTGCCTTTTGTGTGGAGTTTTTTTCCCCCGGAGATAAAGATTGATAAATGATTCCAAATGATTAAAATACTAAACAAATCAACTT
Source organism: Notoglanidium macrostoma (assembly GCA_030068235.1). Taxonomy (NCBI): domain Eukaryota; kingdom Metazoa; phylum Chordata; class Actinopteri; order Siluriformes; family Auchenoglanididae; genus Notoglanidium; species Notoglanidium macrostoma. The sequence goes on from JAQQZR010000001.1 coordinate 2,009,045, forward strand.
GAACGGAATAAATTTTATTAACGATCTAACAAATATTGAAGCATAAAGTCTCAATACAGCTTCACATTAATCAGCTTTGCGTAGAAATCTACCGATAATATGACAGTGTGTCAAAGCGGTAAGGAAACGCTGCACAAGCGTTTATTATTATATATTTGATTATATAATCAAGACACAGTAAAGACAGGACTCGGCCGAGCAGCTCCAGGGGGTGTAGATTTGAATGTTTTGCATGCAAAAGATTTACAGGACTACGTGATCCCGGTACGACAGGTCATACAATTGCGTCACCTCTAAACTCCACTCTGATCGCAGGCTGTCTGAAGGTTAGAGAGGTTTTTTTTCCCCCCTGCAACGTCCCTGCATTACTCAACCTCCGATAGCCATAGGAGCCCAGCACTTGCTCAAACAACAACAAACACGTCCTCGAAACATCCCCGATGACCTTCTTATTGCTGTAAATATTTACCCGCACATGTACTCGACACTCGCTGAGGAATTCTCGTGGTCAACTCTGCTCATAAACAATAGATCACAGCCAGATTGTTGCTAAACACATAATAAACACAATTTCTACTTACCTCCTTACAGCATCACCGAGATCAGATATCAGAGCTTCAGGCTGGTCTCTAATGCGGCTTTGAGGAATTGGATGCTTGGGTTGATTGGAATCACCTGTCATGATAATCAAAGATGGCAGCTGAATGCTGTTCAACACACCCTCGTTAGGCTTGATGGAGCAAGACAAGCTCTCAGGAGATCTGACCCAATTTCTGACATGATTCCTTTCTTTGAAGCTACCACATTCTTGCTCAATGCTGAGGGTTTGGTTTTTTGTTTTTTTTCCCGCCCGTAGTTCATTTAAGAAGGATCGTTCATGTTATTGTGAAATCTCATTTAAAAAAAATCAGCTCCATTGAAGAAGAAACGTGTAATGTGATTATTTTCCGTATGGACGATTTTTAATGGAAGGAGTCTCCGGTGTCGGCAACACTTTGTAACAGTTTTATGCGTCACCGTTGTCTTGTTAACGTTAAAAGAGAGAGAAGGAGACAGGCTCGGGAGGGAACGGGTTTGAGTTCTGTTTTGGCCCTGGCTCCGCCCACATCGCCATATTTTTTTGGTGCATGACTTAATTTCCTTTCTATGACTTATTGCATTATTTACTGTAGATGTGTCTGTGAAATGTCGTGCTCCAAATCGCAACCTTCGTCCTTCGTTCGACGATTAGCGTTAAATCTGACGCTGCCTTCTTGAACCGACCTGCATCTTTAAAAGCACCGGTCCAACATATTATATTCGGGGACGTATTTACGTTTCAATTTCTAAGCGGCTCGTCGGGACCTGATGAAGTCTGCGCAGTGTCCGTCGCCATTAAGGCTGACGCGCTCGTTCGGATCCTGTGCTAAGAAAAGATTTGACACCGTGACCCCAGTGGATAAAGAGTTTTACTGCAATGCTGTATTCATTACAAAAATCATCTACTGCTCAGCGTCGTAGAGAAGATGCTTCACACACCACTGTTTACAAACGGTACATCTGCATATCAAAGAGCGTTAGCTTCAAGGCAAATATGTCATTCACTAGAGCTTGGAAAGTAAGGCAGAAAACATTTTGTCGATGCGGTCCGGTCGAAGACGAGCGCCGGCGGCTCGTGGCTGCCTCGGCAAGTCCGTGTTCTGTCGACCAAATCAAGCCAGACATGCTAATATGTATGCGTTAGCATTATCGATTGAATAGAGAAAAGAAAAGATACATGCAAATTGCTGTGGAAACGAACAAGGATGAGTTTGTGGCAGATCATCAGCTCCGTAATCGGAGATCAGTGCAGATTTCTAGCAGCCATATTTAACCAGAGTTTTAGTGATAACAGAAATACATCAAATCATGATCGATTATTACACCAGAGCGCGGCTGAAACCTGCCTCCCGATTGGTCAGGAGGTGTCGATTAACTGTATAATCACAGGCGTATTATAGTAACGTGCTCCTTCTACTACGTTATCATTCAACGTTATAATCCGAGCTTAATAATAAACCGATTAAAGCAAAAATATATACACTGTCGATATGGTGAAGGGTTCTATAAGGACGTGTTTATTTAACTCTTCGTTGGCAGGAGTCTGCGGTGTCAGTGCTTCGTAACAGTCTGTAAATTTTACTTAATATTCTGACAGGAAAAGCTGTGTTTTTTGTTTTAGTAATTTTAAGAAAGAGAAAAAATACGAGGTTCCACCAGAGTTCTGTTTCGCAGAATGTTATGTTATGCCTAACTGGAAACGGATCAAATGTTCCCCGTGTCGTTGGTTAAGAATCGCAGTCATTGGCAATTATTGTGATATAAGTGGAATAAAACACTTTGTGCTTATTTCTGCGTCATCACGTCACACTGTTGATTCATTTCCTTTTAGTTCGTACCCCCACGAACACACAGCAAAAACGCTGGCTTAGAATTAGGAAATGTGTATGTGTATGTGTAAGGGTTACACGAAAAAATCGTTGTTTGATGCATTTTTATTATCATGAAGCATGCAGAAAAACACCGTAAGACCTTTAAGGGGAGAAGAAACGTCCATTCGTTCGCTAAACATGAACCCGAGCTCCAGGAATTAAAGGGATTCGAAGGGTCTTCTTCCTGAAAGCTAAAATATTTGGCTTGTTTGGTGATTACGGCCATTTATATTATGATTCATATCTCTCTAACACCCGAGGTACAGTTATGCAATTTAGGTTTTGTATTAAAAAAACAAATCAAATAAAAACAGTCCTGTGTAACTAGATCTTCAGTAATTCGGAGCAGATATCGATCTTTTATTAAATACCCATACATGCTGCGAATACGTATAGATTTTGCATTTGTACTAGAAATAGTGCCAAATTCCCAGAATATCACGTACGGCGGATTGATTGAGATGTGAACTAAAGTTGTAAATGATACAAAAGTTCGACAAATGCTTAAAAATGACGTTTATTCTACTTAAATACTGCGCTTTCAAAACATTTGGCAAATTTTTGCGTCCATAAACAACTTTGAGCATGTGGCCGTACAGCCTTACAGACCCGTTCTGCTATAGTATAGTATAGTATAGTATAGTATAGTATAGTATAGTATAGGTTAAAGTTAACGTTCTGATGAGGAGTAATATAAAAAGTTACTATGTACATTCTGTGGCACTTATTTTGTGTCTAAGGATGCTTTCACACCTATTAGTTTACTAATTAAAGGAACCAAAAGCCAAAAAAAAGCTTGATTGGTGAGACTAAAAAAAGCTAAACAAAGTGCGTGTAAAAATCTCAAGCACAGAGAGCAAGGCATTATCAGATAATGAGATAAATAACGCGTTTAAAACATTTTGTGTGTCACGTTCAGTCTTCGTTTCCTGTTTTTTGTTTTGCTCGTGCAGAATCTCCACATGCCGTTAGTGCTATCGGATTGATAGCAGCCTGACTCTGTTGCCAGGGTTGCCGTTTTTAAACCATTATCGATCTAGTTTTGGAACAAGGGTTGCGGATAAAGCAAAAATTGTCTGCGGCCTCACGAATCCGGTTTTATTGAATCACAAAGGGAACAAAGGCAAAGCGCAAGTATGGGCGGAAAGTAGAAATGCGTGCGCACCACGGTGAACTTGTTCCCTGAATAAAGGCTGACGAAAACCGAGTAAAATGTGTCTCATCAACACGGATGGAAACTTCGCTAAGACTTGGCAACCCAGAACACATGGCCGCGTGTTTGATTCACTTGCTGCAGCCGAGTCGACTCACTTTCTCAGTAGGATTGGCTTGGACGTGAACCGGGCCCACCTCGCTCAGGCGCTACCGCACCGGTTGTTTCGTTCCACGTCCGAGTGTGATCGCTAAACGTGTAAAGAGCCGCACAGAGGCAAACTGAGCAAACAGTGCAGATGTGAAAGCACCCTCGTGACTTTATACACCTGTGTACGGACGAGCCGCTCCGTTCGGCACGAGGTCATTGCCTTCGGAGTGCAAACGTTCCCTCTGTGCGCTTGATCCGCTTTCATCTGCTCATGGCCGCGACGGAAACACGCCACGAAAGGAAAACACAGCTAAATTAGGTCGAATTGTCAGAATATGCTAATCATATTCCTTTTGGTGCTAAGAACGTTTCAGCGCCTCAATTCATGACGATACGGATTCATGTGTTAACGTGAATGACGAAGCCAAGGTTGTGCAATCATGACTTCGTTCCTAGTCCATCGTTAGCTTTGATGTTCCGAGCTCGTTGGTGCTGAATGTGTCCTTGCGGTTGCATTTACTCGTGTCAGAACGTCGAAGTATATAGAAGTGCCCTGATAAGAAAGTTCCACAAATCTCACGTTAGAAAAGTCGTGGGTGCAGCAAGGCAAGTCGCATAACCTGAAAAATATCAAAAGAAGTAGAGCAGTTTGGGTGCTGGTCACCCTCCCTGATTAATCAACAGCTACACAAATAAAAGATCTGGAAACCACCAACGACAAAAAAAAAAAAAAAAAAAAAAAAAATCGCTTAATTGATAAATTGCTTTTAAAACGTCGTCTGTGCTATCGTCGTGACATCTCGAACGCATGCATACACACTCGGATCCACTCAACCTCACCGAACAGCATACAAAAAGTACACAAAGTTTATAGAACATCTAAATATTTACATCCGATCAGGTAGTCTTGGCATATAATACATAAAAAAATCAGTCCTGATGTAAATATTGTAAATAATCGACTTTTCAGCTTTACAAGTTTCTTTTATGTGTGCACAAAAATCACCCACTAAACAGGGTGTCTGTGATCCCCAGCCGTGTCTCCGATTGGAAAAGCAGGTTGAAATCGAAACTCTGAAAAGAAGAACGGAGTATTTCGATCGCTTAGAAAGGGAAGACAAAATTTCATCTTTCAGATTCCACAAACGTATCCTTTTTGTAGTTTTTTATAAAAGCTTTAGGCCCGGATGCCTCGTCCTCGTCTTTCACCCTCCGGAAGAAAATCCTGCCAAGACAACGGAGCGGCCTGACGCTCCGTACTGACACTCTTTCCCTTTTCACCCCCTGTTCATCTTAAACCTCTCCTTCCTCCTCTTCGGTTTCCTCCTCGCCATCCTCCTCGTGCACGATGTAAGACGCAGGACGACAGTGGGTGGGGTTGTGGGCGGAGCTTTGTGCGGATCCAACCCCGACCCGGGCGGCACGGCCAATGGCGTACGTGCTCCTGCGACGCTCGGGCGCCCTCGGACCTGCGCTTTGAGACCTGCCCTCCAGGAAGTAGGTCACCATTTGACCTTTCCCCTTGACGCTGATGTTGCCGCGACACACCAAGTCGTAGTCGTTCTGCAGCAGGCGGTGCACTTCCTCTGTTACCTGCAGAGAAGATACATATAACACTAGTGATATAGAATCTAATACAGGAAGTTCAGCGTTGTCTTAGTGCTGACATCTCACCGAAAATCTCACAGCTAGTTAATAGGGAATAATAAACCAAAGCATGGCGTGATGAAGCCAACCCAACATGGATTATTTTATAATTACAGCATGTCCTGTTCCAAACGTTTCGATTTGCCAACTGGTAATGTCCGCAAAACAACATAGTTCACAATCTCACGTACAATCACCAGCGTTCCGTTTTTCCCCCCTCTACGTTTTTCTGAACTTGCGAGAAACCGCAAAAGTGCAACGTCCGGAGTCCGGATTATACTCGCGTTTATCGTCACGCCATTTGGAGCTTTGTTCACGCACATGCTCAGAAATTGTCACTAAACAGTGGGGCGCTGTCGTATAATATGACGTAGGACATGAAAAACGCTCTGTTTCAACGATGAGTTTGATTTAATGGCATGACATACCGTCTATGCTGGCGAGCAGCTATGCTGTTTCCGGTATCTTCGCAACATAAGTCAATTACGTAGCGTCATTCACTGCCGCCGTTTTAATTTCGCCGACGCGCAAAACTGGAAGACGTAGCTAAGGTGTTCCAGATATTTTTATCTGAGTCAGCCCTTTTCTGCCCTCTACAACGTTGAAGCCTCTGAGGGATGTAGCGACACCTTTTGGCGAATCGGGATGGAGATTTGACAGTTGGATTTCATGCTAAGTGAGGGCTTTGCACAAAAAAAACAAACGATTTTAAATAAATAAATAAAGGAAGGAAGAAAGGCATGTGGACCTGGATCTTTCCCGGGACTCCGGTACTGTCCATACGGCTGGCCACGTTCACCGTATTGCCCCAGATATCATACTGAGGCCTACGAGCCCCGATAACCCCGGCCACCACTGGACCCACATTTATACCTGTGAGCAAAAAAAAAACCCCATAAATATCATGACAGGAATTTTTCCAATGGCTTCTTTCAGAGGAATCTTTCAGTGCATGAGTCCACACTGTCTTATACATGCATGGCTACAACTTACCTACTCTCAGAATAAAATCGTTGTAAGACTGGTAGTTGATTTCATCAAGGACGTCGAACATTTCGATGGCGAAGTCTGCTATCGTGCTGAGGTGAGCCGAAATGGACTTTTTAACCTGGACCATGAGAATGAAAGCGCTAGTAAAAGATACCCTTCATTTTCACACCATATCTAGTATAGAATCTAGAAACGTATGTTGCTTGAAATAGGCGCTTAGATTTGATCCTGCCTCGCAGCTTTAACTATTTGGCGACTGTAGAAGGAAGTAGAAGCGCTCACCTTGCTGCCCGTCGTGGGAACCAAACCCACCGCTGCCATGTACGTGCTGCCGATGGTCTTGATCTTCTCAATGTCCTTGTAGCATTCCTTGTCCATGAGCTGGAAAACAAACAGGAAGCAGGATCCATTAAGACCACATGATGTACAGGACGAGCTTGTGATAGGCTGATGGAAGAGGCGGAGACCGACCTCGTCGAAATCGGCGATGATCTCGTTGAGGAGACGCAGGCACTCCACGCCCATGTTGTTTCCGTCCAGCTCGATGTAGAAGTCGTTGAAGTTGGGAATGGAGGCGAAGAGCACGCCGACCTGGGAGTACGACTGGTAATACAGATCCTGCGGATAAATAAACAAGCACGCAGGCAAGTAAGAATGCAAGAAAGGAAAAGAAAGAAAGAAAATACAGTTGTTTGCAAAAGTTTACAATATACACGTTTTGTTGAATTTTTCAAGTGAAAAACACTTTTGAAAATACCGTTTTCTACAAAAATGTTAATGCAGAGCTACTTTAAATTCGATTACTTTAAGAAATAGAAAACAACAAATCTAAATGTGGTGTGTGCAAAAGTTTTGACACCCTACTAGAATATTTCTCCCAGCCCAGATCTAGAAATGCGAAACCGATGTCCATCCATCCATCCATTATCTATACGGCTTCATCCGTCTGGGTGGCGGGGAAGCCGGAGCCAATCCCAGCATCTTGGGGTGAGAGGCGGGGTACACCCTGGGCAGGTC
>JAQQZR010000001.1:2034071-2056796 GCA_030068235.1 Notoglanidium macrostoma
CTCACCCCAAGATGCTGGGATTGGCTCCAGCTTCCCCGCCACCCAGACGGATAAAGCGCTATAGATAATGGATGGACTGAAATGACCTACAATGAACTTATATTCATGGTTTGAGATGAACCAGAGGAATTAAATTGAATCCAATTGCTGTATAGGAGCGAACTGGAAAAGTCACGAGTTATAAATAACCTTAACGTAAAGCATCTCAGCATAGACGTTAAAAGCGCAGCGCATTAGGGAAAATGAGAAAAAACTCAGAAAAGAACAGTGCAGCATCACAAATAAATGATGGCACGAATGACTGTAGATGTGAAACGGCTGTAGTTAAATTTGAATGAATTTCAGGTGACCATGCAAAATAAAGTGGATGGATTTTAGTCGCCCGACAGCCGTGATAATCAAACAAAATATGCACGAACAAACAATTCTCCCTCGGATTGAGGAGCAGCAGGCTTTTGACAGAAAAGGACGTTCAGCAGTGAAGCGGGACGGGAGATTTCCATCTGCTGAGCTTCCGTCGCATGCTCGGCATCCGAATTAAGCAAACACGCAAAACAATCGAATCTAAATAGAAGCTCGGCGAGGTTCAGCGTGACGACGCTCGCTTCCTGGATCCTTGACTCTGGAACGGCAAAGCCTGCGTCTCCTTTCACCACACACCACGACCGCAGTCAGCGGCTGTTTATTTAGGAACAAATGTTGTGTGTATCAGGTACGTGCGAATGAAACGCTTCGTTTAAATGCTGTCGGCATCGTGTCGGGAATATCTAATGTGGAGCCAGCTTAGGCATCATGAACGTTTCTGCTCGCTTTACTAAGGCAGGATTTCTCAAGACATCATTTGCAAAAAATGGCTGCTGCTGATTTAATACCTGTGCATCAGTAGTACTGATTGACACACAGGTTATCTCAGGAAGAGTAAACAAAGTACCCGATCTGCTTGTTTTTCCACTGATCAGAACTTCCAAAGCTTTTAGCTGGTTCGTTTCTGGTACCTACTCAAGATTCATCAAGACCTAATGGTACTCAGGGGGCGGGGCTAACATCATTTCCGGGGATTTTTTTCATTTCAGACACGGCGTCAGGTAACATGCAACACCGTGCACAAACTGATTTTACAGCACGAGCTAATAAATACTTTTTTCAATCATATTTTTGGTGTAATTTAATTTCGCTCCATATTTTTTGTCATGAAAATTTCACTTGAAATGAAAATCAGTTGGGTTTTTTTGTCAGCTTATTACTGATCAGAATTTTTAACTGCAACTTTATTGGCTCTCATTCGAGCTGGTAAACCGAGCTTCCAATCCGATGTGTTAATCCACAACGCCGGAATCGTGCTGCTGCTTTTATTTCTACATTTCTGTATTTTTTCATCACTGCGACCATCACAGTCGCCTCTTAACAGGTGGGAAATAAACTGAAATCACAAGATCTGTTAATTCATGAAGGTTCTAAAATGTGTGTGTGTGTGTGTGTGTGAGGAAGCTGCATGTGGTAACTAACACGTTCATAACACTGTAATACTGAAAAAGACATAGAGGACTTGTTGAGACATGTATAATGTGTGATCACATGCAAGCACGCATTTACACTCTGACTCACTCAGAGACTGCATCTACAAGTGTGTGTGTGTGTGTGTGTGTGTGTGTGTGTGTGTGTGTGTGTGTGTGTGTGTATTTTGTGTGTTTATATTACATTGTCAGGCCAATGTCGTCCCCACAATGTGATAGAAAACCTTCTACCTTGTGGGGACATTTTGCCAGTTCCCACAAGGGAATACTCAATTTTACAATAATCTGTGAATACAGTTAAAAAACTAAAATAGCCAAAGGTCTTGTATTTAGTTTGGATACATATGATTAAGGTTAGGGCTGGGTAAGAGTTAGAGTTGTCATTGGGTTAAGGTTATGCCTATAGAAATGAATGGGAGGTCCCCATAAAGACATAAAAACAAATGTGTGTGTGTTCTTTGTAGTTAAACAGTTTTGAATACTGTTTAGAAGATGGTTTTGCATTTCTCTCTCTGTGTCTCTCTCTCACGCTCTCTCTCTCTCTCTCTCTCCTACATCCCCTTACTGTCCCTTCTTCCAGCCAATCAGCTGATTCGGATTAATATTTAGCTTCATCTTTTTTCACACATACTGACTGCTGTATTAGCCACGCCCACCTTTTGGTTTGTTCCCTATGTGGTTTGTTTTCAAGAACTGTGCATCACTTTGCTCATAGGCATTATGTTGCAAAAATAAATAAATAAGGACACGCTGCCTTCTCAGTCATTGATCTAGGTGTGTGTTAATGGGGTTGCTCCAAACAGGAACGTTATAATAGCAAAGAAAAGGAGAGCAGACTGTTATGACAAGAACTGGAACTAATTAATGGCTGACGGAGTCATATTGCAGATAGTGCATGTTACGCTCTCGCTCTCTCTCTCTCTGTATTCTATTTAAAGGACCAAACCAATTAAACGAAGAGATTTCTGCCTGAAAATATCCACACAAAGTCTCCCTCATCCAAACCTTTCCTAGAATCCTCGTATGAGGATTTAAAAATCTTAAAAACTCACTGGAGCGTGTCTATGAAGTAATACACGTGCGTGACACTCGTGTGAGCAGTCAGAGAGGGAATGAAGCAGAAGAAGGATGACTCACGTGATGGTGTCGATCATGTCCAGACCCATCTCCACGCAGCAGTGGGCGTGGTCTGTTTTGGGCTGGGTCAGTCCGGACACGCAATAGTAACAGTCACCCAGGATCTTAATGCGCCGGCAGTGGTTCTCCTGTCGGGCCAGAGAAAATGATCAGTTCACATTGAACGAACCTGAACTGAACACACCAGGAAGTTCGGAAATTTGATGCAAGAATGAATAAAAAAAAAGGTATTCCTGATTAAAAATGCTGTAAACGTATATAAATAATGAAAATAAAAGGAACACAACACTCTTCTGTGCTGTGGAAAGCGTTTATTTGGCTTCGGATTTTGTTTTTCTAATTTGTCGGCGAACACAGCAATTAATTTCATATAATTGCTTCATACACAACTCTCTAATAATCATAAACAGATGATCTAAACCTTGTTTTTCCAGTTTAGTGACTACATCTTGCTCTATATATCTAGCTGATCAGATACTGAAGCTCGTGGCCAGAAAAGTGTACAAAAGATGTCAAACGCTCAGTGATGAGCCCATGAGCTGAGTGACCAATGCTTAAACTAGTAAATTACTGTACTAACTTCCTTACTTACCTACTCATAGACATATCTATAGACAGGTGACAAATTAAATACAGGAGACTCTATTTTGCTGTGGGGGGGGGCATTTATTTATGTATTTCCTCATCTATTTTGGTTTGGATTCACTTTAGAGTGAAGCAAATCAACAAAGTTTTTCTTTTTCTGACTGGTGACCTTTATCCTATGAAGAAACATTTGTTATCCTGAAGGGCGTGGTCTCGTCCAGGATGACTCCGCCCCATTCACATTCGCAGGGCATTCATACTGCCTATAACAGCACGCCACCAAGTGTTTATCTTTACATACAGAGTATGTACAGTATTTTTGAATAATTTCTCAAATAGCTCTTTTCCTGGTTTGGGTGCCTAGTATCTTTGCAGAATGATTGCATGTAATGTATTGTCACAAATCTACACAGCAGTTGGTTTTATGGTGGTTTTAAAAATCATAAATCTAAATATGCCTCTGCACTAACATTATTGACTGCTATACATCAATTCAGGTTCCAAGTTATTGAAGGACAGAAGGAAGGGGACACGGACACAAACACACACACACATACTTGTACTTCTGTCTTTGTGGGGACACTCAATGTGTGTCCATCACACCTAAAGGCCTAACCCCAGTCCTAACCTACACCTAATTCTAACCTGAGCACTAAAGCCGAGTCTTAACCCTCAGACAGCCCTTAGAAGAAGTGAGGACCAGCCAGAATGTCCTCACTTCCCGAAAAGGTCCTCACTCTGTTGGGTAAATATGTTTTTCGGTCCTCAATATGTCGCAAGTACAAGTACTCACACACATGGGCTAAACAGGGCTAGTTAGTGGCCTCATTCAATTTCTACTACTACTGTGTGTGTGTGTGTGTGTGTGTGTGTGTGTGTGTGTGTGTGTGTGTGTGTGTGTGTCTTCATAGGCTAAGAGTGTCAAGAGCTCATAATCCCATCAACATGCTCACTGTTGTCCGACACACAGGCAAGCTGCCATAAAACCCCCGATTGAGACGCATATTCCAAACGTGCTGTATGCATGTCCAAAGTATGCTCCTAAAACCTGAATAAATCTCAGCATATCTCACGTCTTAATTGGAAAATACTAAATTTGGAATAAGGCCAAATTTGGAACATCCAAACAGAATACGCTGTTTACATGACCCGTATCAAATCCTGAATATTGTCATATTTGAATTAATAGTGATAGAAACGTTCCCATGAAATCGAAATAGGTGTTTTAGAGTTTTGGACACAAATAAGCCAGTAGGTGAACAGGTGAAAGGTGCTTCTTTGGACTATAGAAGTTATCATTTCCAAAAGAAAAAGAAAGTCAAACATGTTTCACGCCTCCAATCAAATACTGTCTGGAGCCACATAAGCCACACCTCCGTGAACAAGCTGTGTTTCGCTCTACATTAGCAGCCCTTAAGGAAAAATCAGACACGTGACAAACACGTGAAGGTCCATTTCACTGGGATATGTTCTGAAATTGCCCATGTGAACTAAACACATGATATTGTGAAGAATATGTGACCTGATCCAGCGACACGAGTCCCAGCGACCCTTGTTTTTGTTTACATCACACACATTTGTCTTACAATCCTTGTGTAGACCTTCTGTTGCCATCATTATTAATGCAGCCCAACCTCAGACAGGTAAAACAGAGAGTGAGGACCGGCCACAATGGTCAGTGGGATTCATTTTGCTGGATTAACTCACATATGTGATCGCATGTGAAAAATAAAAACATTTTCATGTGAGAAAAATCCCATTCTGTATGTGTGAAAGATTAGCATGTGAACATAACATGGCAGCGAGAAATCCTATAAAACCTCTTTACGTAGCCACTCAATTCATCTCCTTCAGATTCAGGAGGAAGTCTGGGCTACCTCGGACATTACTGGCTGCTGTGCAAATCAGTCACGTCTCACGACACGCTCCAACCGTCACGTCCTGTTTTAAAACAAATTACGTCGACGGAGAAATCAAAGGCGTTTCATGGCCGTTTTAAGACTGAACTAGCAGCTGGTCAGAGATCTACAAGCTGGAACCTTGTCAAAGTGGTGAGTACTTCCTGATTTCCGAATAGTGCTGAATGTTCTTAAGGATCTCCGACATTCTTCGATTCCAGATGGTTGTCCTGCGTATCCTGTGCTCATTTGGCACGCTGGCTGTCAGCTGAAGACTGAACAAACCATCTGTATGTTCAAAAACAGCACGCTGTTCACTGTATAGCGCACTATTTTGGGAGTTTGGTCTGATCTGATTCACTGCGCTCGTGACATCCCACAATTCACTGCAATAGCTGAGTGCATAAACAGTGTAACTTATTTGGTAAATAATATACAAAACCCATTTTGCTGTTTGCAGTACATCGGCAGGATGGCATGGTATAGCATGATAATTCCCGAAGTAACTGTTTCATTGTCGTACAAAAGGTACGCAAATGTAAACAAAAACAGATTGTGATGATTTGCAAATCATGTAACCTTATATTTAATTGAAGGACTCTCAAACTTCCTTAGCTAAGTCCACTTTTCCCATTTGAATTCCATTTAAGGCAGCAGGATCAGCTCCTGAGATAACTTACATCTGAACATCACTGATACAAGATGAGCAAATTGTGTGTGAATTCCAGACTGTGAATTCTTCCATTTTACACAGACGCTAATCCCCATCCCTGAAAAGACACGACGTTACCGGACTCCTGAATCTCCCTGCTTTAAACCACCTGTCTGTTATCGATCAGGTGCGCTATAGAGGGGGAACCTCTCGAGTGTGCCAGGTGTCCGAGGCTGGAAGTGAGCTGGTCGAGTGCGACCATGAGCAGCGTCTGTGCCTTCTGCTGTTTAGTCACACTCCAGGCGTCTGTACAATTCGAAGCCTGCAAATCCCAACACTGAAACGTGAGAAAACGGAGACGCACGGCAGACAGAATACATTTCATACTGCCTGCCGAAGAATATAACAATTTACTGACAGTTTTATAGATTTCAAAAAAAAAAAGGATATAGCGCCAGGTATGAAACGATTTTAAATTTTAAATTCTTTTTATATAATTTATCTTAACAATTGGAGTTATTGTCATTATTTGAGTCGATTAAATGCTTTGATCAAATGATTCCTAAACATGCACCAGGAAAGCTTGGAAAAGTAAACAACTAATAACAATAACACAATTTCATCTTTGTTCATTTAGCAGATCCAAAATGGCCACCAGCGTAACTCCAGTTTCGCTGTGACGGAGCAAAAACGTGTTTTGGACAATCCAATAATATACCTTTACACTTTAACATTAACAAAACACAGACTTTACCAAAACAGCATGGAGATGATTTTTATTTAGGCTACTTTCTAACCTTCACAAAGATCGTTATGTGTTAGCAACGTTAGCATGAAGACAGACAGACAGAGCTCAGTGGAGTGAAGAGATAACAACGAAGCTTGTGTTTAAACGCCCTGCGTTGACTTTTACCTCAGATGATGAGACAGAGACTGATGTGCATGATGTTGATAATCTAATTAAGAACTCATTTCCCATTGGTATGATTCTTTATAGTTTCTCAGTAATGTTTTTTTTTCCATCAGTAGATTAGATTAGAAATGTTGAGGTAGAAAATTTTAAATCTTTAAATGTGATTTTCTCTCGAATGTAACACGCCTCCGCATGTTTGCGTATTTAGAGATGACAACGTTTCGAGTGCGACTAAATATCCGCAAACCGACATTTACGCTAGCATGAAACCAGAACATCTAAAGGAAAACTCTTATTAGCAGTAATCAAATCAACCATGCAAGGAAAAATGTCCAAACCAGAAGGAGAACAGGTCACGTGTCTGTACGCTAGTCACAGAAGTACAAGCAGCCATTAATCTTAATTACAACCAGAAAGACAGGAGACACAAATGCACATACAGACATGTCCATATCTAGCTAATGGTGACACTGAGACCAAGACTTCAGTGGTTTTCGAGGGTTTTTTTATTTATTTATTTATTTTTAACCTCATACATAGTATACCTCAAGTTGTCAGATTCGATCTGGACATAGACAGTTACATCTAATATAGCTAAAATATAAATGTGTGCAAAACATACAGCATGACATAAATGTGAGTAAGGGCAATTGGTGCATTATTTAAAAAAAAAGAAAGAAAAAGCAATCAGACTTCATGTCACTGTTGCTAGTCAAATCAGCTTGCTAGCTGCAGTAGTGTTAGCTAAGCTACAAGCTCTTTATTTGGCTACGAATAAATACCTGAGTTCGTCTTCAAGTTATTTATTATTAACACACACACACACACACACACACATTCGGAATTAAGTCAGAAGCAGTAATCTGCTTTAAGTTGCACCATTGGGCTCTGTTTGCTGTCACCTGTGGATTTAAAAATGGCTCGCCATCACAAAAATGAGGATGTAAATAATTTCTAAAAGGGAGCAGTAATTAATATAATTCCCCTCAAGATTTGGTCATTTGCATCCAAATGCATTTCACGCTGCCTTTAGAAAAGATCATTGACTGAGGGAGTTTTGTCCGTGTTTTACTAAGTGCTTTTAGCTTCCTAAACGCAAGCACGAAATGACACTAAATGAGTTTACAATTTGTGCTAGCGTAAGCACAGATGCAGCACGGCCTCTCTCAATCAGCAATCAACGAACACTACGGCCTGCCACGAAGCTCTCCCAATTTAATTACTTTGTATAAACATCTACTTGCTGAACATGATACAGATAGGATGACTAAATATTTAGCATTTCATTCTCAATTCTGGTTAATTAGAAGGTAATGATTCATTTTCTAGTACAGAAAAGCAGCGACATATCACAAGTTTATAGTAATGTGTTAGCTCTTATGCGCTATCGTTTCTGTAGTGACAACTTAATGGGATTTGGACAGTGGGGACGGTGGATACTCCTCATAACCTGAAGCTAAAAATAAACAGGTCTGAGGGTTACTAGATTAATAGCTTACTGGCTTGGTGGAGGTGGGCAACTTCTGAGGGATTTGTTTACCTCAAGAAGCAAGAGAGTGTGTATAGACGGGAAAGTGACAGAAAAGACATAATTACCAGGAGGATAAGTCATTATGACTCAAACGCCAAACAGAGCCCTAAATATGGGAGAAAACTGGGCAAAATTGTAATGTGTGAAATCACCAATACTTCTAAATCTGTTCAAAAGCAGACCTTCAATGTATTTATCTGTACAGCACTCTGACATTATCAGCTTCTATCCCCAAACCCTCAGAGTAACTAAATACCTCATGCTGTAGGATCCTTTTTATGCCAATATAAAAAAAAAGGGTCTCAGATATAAAGAATGTGATGAGGTTACTACCTCCATCGACTCTCTATCTCTGCCATCTTTTCCACATTAAGTCTCAGGCTTTTCTTTTTCTGTCCTGTTCATTACGTATTAAAAGTTAGGAAATGCAAGGCGAGACTTTCTTTAGCTTTCTCCAATGCTAAAGCCTCATTTGGGAACTGATGCAATAGCACCACAGCTGCCCTAATGTGAGCTCAGATAGCATGATAAATGGACATATTCTCTGGGTCTCATTATCTAAACAATGGAAAGTTCTCCTGCTCCAGGATCCAGAACGCAAGTCTTAAAACCACTTGCCACGCCTTAACTCTGGCTACAGATTATCTGATTTCAAATATTATCTTCAGAGTATCAGAGATACTTCCACTGTATATCATGTTTCACTTTTTTTCCCCACATATACAGTATGCTTCCTGATTTCTCTATTGCCTTACCAGAACCTACCCGACAACACATCTGCTCATTTTTTACCACCTACTTCTTATTGTTTCCAGGATTACTCAGATTTGAGTGGCATCAGCATAACAGTGGTATGAAAACCATGTAAGGATATAAGGATATGAAGGTATGAGGGAGAACCGAAGAGGATCTAGCACAGAACCTTGTGGGACTCCATTTGTGAGTCTGCATGGAGCAGATGTAGACCTCTTCTATGTCACTTTTATGACTGACACTCCGGTCAGGAAGCAATCTGCTTCCACCCTGGGACATTATTTTCCAAGCTTTGTAAAGACAAACAGAAGAGTCTTGGGACTGACCATGTCTAAGGCTACTGAGAGGTCAAGAAGGACTAATACCGATGATAATTTGGCTGATCTAGCAGCAGGAGGCTTATGAGTACCAGCCACAAGGACAACTTCTGTGGAGTGTGCCATATTGAAGCCAGTCTGATTAGCATCATTCTGAGAGAGAATCAGAAACAACTGACTGAAATGTTAGGTCGAAAGGAGAAAAGGGAGCAGTTAATAGTTGCTAATGTCTTGTTGTCTTGAAGGCAGTCTGTACATGTCCAGATGTTATGGAACCATTCACAATGAAAAGGTCTTGAAGCATAGTTTGCTGCACCGTGGATGAAATCTGGTAAGGACACAGGAGTCAAATTGGGTAATGAATATTCAGGATGAATGTTTTGAATGACACGGGGGACACAGATTGGGTAATACTAATAAGAAGAAGAGAACACAAGATGGAAAAAAAAAAACCAAAAGATGCGGAAATGACAAAAGATGTGGTGAAGTTGAGAGCTAAATCTGTCTCTCTGATATTAATAATGAGAAGAAAAGGTTTGTACATGTGAAAGTCATAATCAGAAATACAGAGACATCACAAGAAAGTCTCTGGAGAGGAAAGAAATTATAAGAACGACGATCAAA
Organism: Notoglanidium macrostoma; assembly: GCA_030068235.1. Classification (NCBI taxonomy): domain Eukaryota; kingdom Metazoa; phylum Chordata; class Actinopteri; order Siluriformes; family Auchenoglanididae; genus Notoglanidium; species Notoglanidium macrostoma. The sequence goes on from JAQQZR010000001.1 coordinate 2,043,996, forward strand.
GAGAGATAGAGATAACAGGAATAATCAAGCAAGCAAGAAGGACAGGATCAAGGCAGTGACACAGGAAAATAATGATGACAAAGAAAAACAAAGGAAAAAAAGAGCAAGAAAAAGTGAGTCTGAGAAAGATGATGGCTGAGAAAGAGAGAGTGTGTGAGAATGAGAGTGGGCATTGCTTGGCAGAGATGAAGATGTGATTAGGAGGACCGCGTGTTCCTGGCACACTTTCTCGAGCCTGTCCTCATCAACCAGGTGGCCTGCATCTTGCCTACACACTTTCCCACCCTCTTGCCAGCCATGTGTGACTGACTGGACACACAAGTTTGTCTAGAGAAATCGAGAGAAAAAACAAGACTAACTAGATTACTGGCCAATAACAATCCATATAGCTAATGCCTTGAGCAGGTTCTATGAAACCTCAAGGTCTTCTGATCATTTTCTGATTCTTGGAGCAGAAAAACAGGTAGAATATATTAATGGTGCCACAAGTAATGTTAATATGTTTCTGTTTAATCTGATTTGTGCAGAATGTTTCCCAACAGACTTTTTCAAACCTGGCCTACAGAGTTCAGTCCCCCAGTGGGCCAGACAAGGATCTCTTCTATATACCAATAATCAAAGAAATGTGATTAAAACTGTAGAAAGTACAGGCCTAGTAAATCTGTATATCTAATCATATTCAGAATGTGTTCAGGCACAGAACTCCGGTCAGTTTCTGTTTTAGAAACTGGGGCTGACACATTTAGACACTCATATGAGAGTAGTCAGCCCAGAATTGCCACAGGTCAATCATATACAGTGTGAGGTACTTTAAGACTTTTTCTGGGCTAGAAATAAAGAGACAGCCAGTAGCAAATGTGCTCATCTTTGACCAATTATACTCCTGTTTGACTTAATAAAAAAATAAACTTTTAGTAATTTCTTCTCGACAGGGCTCAACATTGCATTTGGGAATCAAGTTGCTGTATCATTTGCATGAATTACTTGTTTCCATTCAATGTTTCAATCAGATGATATGTGTTTTAGGTTTGTTACAGCCACCAAGAAGCTTATGTTTTCAGTGCAGTTAGTCTGTTTGGTTTAAACAGGATCATGTAAAACCTACCAAACGGATTTCCATGAAACTTGGTGGCAGGGTGTATCATGGGCCAAGAAAGAACACATAAAATTTTGCAGTGGATTCAAGTTACAGGGCAGCACAACGAAATTAGCTTTGCTCTCGCTAACGTTGCAAAATACAGCATTTGGCCATGGTGGACGTCAGCGCTCAACAATGCCATACATCTTAAAATCCAGTAGATGGCAGTAAAGTTCAGTAGTGACAAAACATGGCCAATGTAGGAATGTGGTGACTCCATTGGACATATATCCGGACATATAAAGTAGTTGCCTTTGCAGGTCATATCATATCATATATAACAGTCGACTATTGTCCTTGGTGGAAGTTTTACTTGTTTATTCAAGTAAATGTTGCAATTATGGCAAATTACCTGGTAGACATGTATAATGCAGGGTTACCAACTGGAGCAGTTGAGGGTCAAAAGGAAGAATGTGGTAATCGTGGGACTTTCTCAAGAAACTCAAAACTTTCCAGTCAATCTTCCTGAGTGGATTAATTAAGTCCAAAAACTTTGAATTCCATTTTATTTGGATGGCACTATTAAAAACAGACAAAAGCAGCTTTACAGAAATCCAGATATAGATTTAGATTTCTAATTAATGAACAAGCCGATGGTGAGCTTGGCAAAGACGACATTAGGAAGAAACCAGGGGAAAATGCCATCTTCTTCTGGATGACATGGATATTGGTTATATATATATTATAATTATAAATGATTATAATATACAGCCATAGAGAGAAAGGAAACAGTATTAAATGTGTTAAAAGGATGCATTCAGCATGCAATGTTCAGCATGAGCATATTGTGAATAGGAGTCCTGGGATAACCACAGGACAGTTTATTATAATCACAGCACAGTTGTTATTTTATCCACCTCAGCAGGACAGGTGAGTCATTGACACAGCAGTGGTTAGAAAGTGCAAGTCTCTATGGTATCCAGGTGAGATTATCTAGAGTAGAAAGAAGGTGACTCATAAGTGCAGATAGTTCTGAGATAAAGAAGCAGGAACAGCAGAAGCCAGAGTAGAGCAATCAGTATCAATCAGGCTGATCCATTGAGTAGGAGGAGACGTATCATAGTGTCACAGCAACCGACATCCCATCAAGCAACAGGAGTGCACATACAGCTTGACAGGAAGTGAGAACAGGTGGCTGGGGATGATAGGTATGCACTAGGCATTAAAAAGGGTGTACACTGTGATCAGATTGTATGCGGGGACTCCGGCAGGTCTAGCGATGACAGCCTAATTAAAAGAGAGAGCCAGAAGGTAACATAGGCATGAGGGCACCCTGGGACATCAATGTCCTTCCACTCCACTATCAACAAACCTGACTGATCACATGAAAGAGGGTGGAGTACAGCATCGAAACGTCCCAGTTTACCACAAATTTATATACCAATGGAACTCCACATCTGAACCTTTATCTAAGAGAAAGACTATTAACAAACTACTTGACTAAACAAATACGTTCCCAGCCTAGAATTAAAGATTTTAAAACTCTGGTCCATAGATAGAGGCTTTGATAGAAAAAGCTCTGCTTTAGTCCTCGTTATTCTAGGTACTAATAAATAACTTGCACCTTGTGATGGAAGGAGAAATGGAGCATCATAATAATTCACTGCAGTGCATTCATTACTAGTATTTTATAATCAACGTGAACATTTACTGGTAGCCAATGTAGTGTGGATATAAAGGAGGAATATGATGAAAGCTTCCAGATCAAATAAGAACTCCATCCGCTGCATTCTGCACTAACTGGAGCTACTTTATGCACCTACTGGAACAACAAGGCAATATGCAGATGTAATAAAAGCATGAAGTACGTTTTCTAAATAACGTATTAGCTATAAAATAATATATAAAATATTAATAATATAAAAATATTTATATTTCTTAGTTAAGCAATGTTTCTGAGACAGAAAAGACTATTCTAGTAATATTATCTACATGAGCTTCAAATGAGAGACTGGAGTAAATATTAACACTGAGGTCTGCACATGATATAACTGAAAGGCCATCAAGAGTTTCTTCTTAATCAGAAATCTGAAAAATCAGGAATCTGTCTTGTCAGAATGAAGTAGTTACTAAGCATCCAGTTTCTAATGTCCGTTAAACTTTCTGCAACATAATAAAGCTAGAGTCTGTCATCTGGCTTTGCTGAAAAAAATAACTCTGTGTCATCAACACAGTAGTGGAAGCTAACATCAATTCATGAATAATTGTACTCAGATGTAGCATATATAGAGAAAGAAGAAATGTCCCTAGAACAGTGCCTTGAGGAATACCAGACTACTTTTTCATACATAGAGAAGTCACCACTAACATTTACAAACTGATCATAATAAGTCACATAAGATCTGTGCCAGGAAGTGCTACTCCTATAACTCAAAACAAATCATTTCATTTATATAAAAGACTATTGTGAGCTATGGTATCAACATCTGCACTTACATTTAGCAAAACAATCTCAGCAAGATGCACAAACCTGCTCTCAGACAAATAGTAGGTCATTTACTACTTTAGCCAGCGCCTCTTCAGGACTGCGAAGTGACCTAAATACTGACTGAAAGATTTAATGTCTCTGATTCACATGCAAGTATGAGCTCAGCTGCTGAGCTACAGTGTAAGATCTTGGCAATAAAAGAAAGGTTAGAACTTGGCCTACAGCTGAAGAGATCACGCCGGGTTTTTTTTAAACCAGGGTTTTGATAAGTTCTAGTTTAAATGATTATTTTGATCCCCAGCCACTGCTAAGGCAGAAGGTTATTACCGTTATCAGAGGATTGCTTTAGAATTATTTTGTTGTCTTCTATTGGTGTGAAGGATATGATAATCTAGTGGCAGTAGATGCTTCTTAGAGTTGGCATGGCTCTTTATTCCATCCAATTTGGAAGACTACCAATGTGTTTAACCATTAGTATTCTGTTTGGTCTGATTTAAAGTCTGTCTTCTCATTAAACAGAGGTGATAACTTTTCCCAATTAATTATTTTCCTTTTAAATGCGGAAACATCTTCTTATAATAAAAGAAACATTGACTCTAAACTAGCAATCACTTGAGCAAGTTCTTAAAAAACGAATATGTGGCACCGGGGCACGGTCAGGCATCGGCTGCCGACGGAGAGGAGGCAGGTTGAACCGGCAGGTAGCGTGTGATGATTCACTCCTGGGTGTGATTATGGCTAATTTACTTATGTGTGCTTTGTTTGTCGCTTCAGGAGAACGCTGTGAATGAGCGAGTGAGAGCTAAGCTGATCTGAACTGTTTGTGTGTGTGTGTCATGAGAGTGAGTAAAGGAAAAATGAAAGGAAGTACAAAGCTCCATAAGAAAAGTCCACATGTCTCCCATTTCATCCTTCCCATGTACACACTGGGTTCTACAGAATAATTTCACAATTATTACCTTTTCTACTGATTTCCAATAGAAATTCAGAATAAGCATAACTCTGTATATACAAATCAGTGAAAATACGGTAAAGGTTTGTGGACATGTGACCATCACACCCATATGTGCTTGTTGAACATCCCATTCCAGATAGAATCCCCCCTTTGCTATTATAATAAGCGCCACTCTTCAGGGAAGGCTCTCCACTAGACGTTCGAGCTGCGGAGATCTGTTTCGTTGTAGTTCCAGTGAAGGGAAATTATAATGCTACAGCTTGCAAAGACTTTCTATACAATCGTGTGCTTCCAATTTGCAATAAGTTGGTGTACACAGCTGTATCTGTGAGAGCTAGCCTCGTTTAGCACACTTGGTACTCTTTTGGTACATTAAAGTACATTAGTACATTACTTTAAATCTGATGTGTTATAGTTTCATGCGTTTTTTATGTAAGAGATCTAATAATCAGCAGTCGAAGCTTCAGTTCGAAGGCGCTGGCTGTGCAATTGGTATTATTAAATTTCATGTCAAGAAAAACTTTCTGAGCTTTTAGCTTGGGGAACAGACACTCCTAAGCAACTACTGACCAAAAAGCAAAAGCACTGCTAAGATTCAGATCCAGGAGAATCAGCATATTTATCCAACATTCTGTTCCTTAGACTCAAACAAGCCCAATTCACTCTGGCACTTAAACCACAAGCACTCTTGTGCAGATCGGATTACAGAACCCTGTACTGATCTCGTCATCATCATCCTTGGACTGGAGCCAGATTAATTGTATTATTATCAGCATGGCTACAGCTCTGTCTAAAGCACTTGTAATCCAACGCTTTGCTGCGCTCATTGTAGAAAAACAATTCCATTAATGTGGTGTCACCGGTTAAGCCCTGACACTGTGCACTGAAAAAGACTACATACAATTAGATGTGCTTAGTTTCTCGTTGTCCTATTAGATGTGTCAGGAGCTGCAGGTTGAATGGGTAGTTCGTTGTTCTGAAATAGCACAGGCTTTCTAACAACTACTCCGCACACATACCAGAGTGCGCCGAGTTCGCAAAATCCGATTGGTCAGGGAGTGTCGATGGATTTAAATTTTCTGAAAATAGCCACAGATCACAGGTTTATTCCTAGCAACAAGTGACGAGCTGCTCATGTAGTTTGTCCCTTGTGAGCGTGAAGTGTCCAGTGATTTGTTTTAAGTTCTAATGAGAAACAGTCGTAGCCTATAGGTAATAAATTAAACGCAAAGTAAATAATGCACAAGTCAGTACGGACAGTTGCTTTGTATGTTATGTGCTAGGCTTTGTACTAGCATCACTGGCAGATTAGAAAAGCAAGCCGATTATAAATTCATTTGTTTAAAATGTATAACCAAAATTAATATATTTCTGTAAAGCTGTTTTGTGAGAATGTCTGTTGTTAAAAGTGCTATACAAATAAAATTGAATTGAATTGAAGATGAACGTGTTAAGTTATAAGTTGTCTTAATTATTTTTGCAGTAAACGGGAAGTGGGAAGTTGCTCATTAGGAATGATGCAAGGAATCATCACTTTGATATCTAATTTGCACAGAAAGTCTAAATTCAAATGTGACTTGTCACACTGTCGCTTGTCACGGAAAGCGCTGCGTACTATTAATTCATTTGTGTCAAATCCAAATCCACCACAAATCCAGGAATCGCACGAATCCACAATCCCAGCTGGTTCAGACATGATCTCAGTCTCGCTCACCTGCCTACTGAATTCACCTGTTTCCTGTTAACCCTTGTTAAATTCCATCTATTTACACCAGCTCCTTCACTGCCTGCGAGTATCGTCTTCATTATTCATTTTTTTCTAGCTTTTATGCTTCTGTCCTCCATTTTGATCCACAAACAGTACTTAAAGGGACCCTTCCCAGAATCCTCTGCGCCAAGTGGCCATTTTCGATGTCATCGATTCCGCAACAATCTGCCAACAGGTTCGAAGCTATGGATCTTAAACTGTAACATGAAATTTAAGATATATTTTCAAGGTGTCTGTCTTTTGAATGATCCGTTCATATGGTTATTCCATATGTTAAGAACCTGAACTGGCCTAAAGTACAATTACTCAAGTACTTTCCACCGCTGGATGAAGATTCCTTCTTATTGTGTAATAAGTACACTTATTTTTCTTTTTTTGTTTTTTTTTTAGGTTTTTCTGGCTTTTCTCGTTTGCTTTCTAAAATGGTATGAGAAAAAAACTTGTAATTAAAAGACACTTTGTTTATTGAACTTTGTTAGAATTTCAGAACGGTTCAGTCCCAGAAGTGTGAAAACAGTACGTAACCCCGTTTCAGCCTTCTGTGAGCTAGGTTACACCAAGAGCAAGTCCAGCTAACATACAAGAGCCCACGCATGCAACTGTATAGACTTATGTGCCCTCTATACAGAAAATAAATGCCCCTTCAGTTAGCTGGTGAGTCGGCAGTGTTTCCAATTTCCTTGCAAGATGACACGAAAAAGCAGAAGTAACCCTGTTACATGCACAAGTGAGAAACACGACTGTAATTTAAAAGGCAATGAATAAAATCAAGGCCTTGGGACGAGCATAAGAAATGCATGACCTTCACTGTAAAGAAATCATTATCTTATAAAACACAAATGAGGAAACCTTTTATTACTTATAATTATTTCATCACTGGGTCCAAACGGCCTAAATAAGTCATGGGTTATTATCGTGCTGCGAGGATGTAGGGGCTGTTGGGAGAAGGGTCCTTATCCTCTTCTGTCGATAGGTCATTTGAGGTGCAGCAAATCTCATTTCATGCAGATTTAGAAAGCAATCACATTGTGTCTCAAATCTGCTCAACAGTCCACTGTTATAGTGGAGTCAGAGACACGGACAGGTGAGGAAATTGTTACACTCTATCGTCCGGCAAAACATTTAATTACGTCGAAGGAAAAAAAGTGGCCAGTTTTGTTAATATAACAGCATCCTCAGGCAATTACATGAGAGAAATATCTTTACAGTAGTGGTCTTCACAACTGACATGATTCACATAACTCTGCTTTCATTGCATTTCATGAAGACAAACAGAGCTCTCTAGAAGGCTACAATACATCACTGACTTACTTACCGCAATCTGTCTAGTTCCATTGGGGAGAAGACAAAAACAGATACAAAAATGGCAACAATGTCAGATAGTTCCTGCTTTGACAGACTCAACCTCAGCTACATCACTCCAGTTCATAATCGTGACGGAACCATTATTTTTGTACGTACATTTATTTTGAAATGCTTATTTTATGGGGACTTTTACTTTGAAATCATCAACTTTACCTAATCAGCATATAGGACATGCTGAGGTTTGAGGGCGGGGTTTAGATTTGGATTGGCGAGCACGGGTTTTTCAACCATATTGGATTTTCTTTGTTTCACGTAAACAATTCTGGGCTTGAATTTTTTTGTTTTGTTTTGTTATCTGCTTTGAATATAGACAATTGCTATTTTTTTAATAAAATCATAAAACTCAACAAATCTTCTGGAATCATCTTAAATTACAAATCAGTGAAAATGATCAATGCAATGGTATCTGACAAGCTGGATTTTATTTAGAAGGCTACTCCAATTGGTCTCAATTAGATCTCTTTTTTAACTGTTCTTTTTTGTTGTTGTTGTTTGTTTGTTTGCACCAGCTGTTCTAACTAATTAAATGGATTCTATTTCCCAAAAATATAAACAAACTAGTAGCCTAATGTAAACTACTGTGACCATGACCAGGCAGTTACTAAGGATTCCATAAATATAGTGGAATTTACAGTGAGGTTCCTCAGGGATGAGTGCTTGGACCACTGGGATCACCCATAAAACACTGCTTGGCCCCCTGATGTAATCCACAGACCATTGCTTGGCGCTCTTTTCTTCTCACTATACATGATCTCTCCATATTCAGACTCCTGACATTGCTAGATATGAAATGTATGTGATTTTTTTTCCCATAAGGAACAATCTATGTTTGCACATTGCTGCTCTGGTGACTCAGTTGTCACCAGATATAAGTTGTATATATGTATAAAAGATATTTGTATTGTTGTTTATTATCATTTTTCAGGATTTTGACGCCTGTGATGCACCACCAAGGACCCAACATTGCGTTTCCACTTCTGCAACACGGCTTCTTCTCAAACTCGCCAGAACTTTCTCCCACTCTCTGATAAACTTTATTTATTTTTTGGCTCTATCTACCCTGCTGTCACTCTCGCCCATCGAGGTGTTAAGCTGCCATGGTGTGAGAGCAAGGTGTGTAATGACTCACTGTGGCGAGCTCGTCGAACTTTCCGAAGAGCTCGTTGAGCAGCTTCACCAACTCCTGAGCCGTGCACTGTGACGCCAGGCTGGTGAAGCCCACGATGTCCGCAAACAGGATGCTGCAGGGACGAAGAGAGAGGAAAGAGAGAAAAGAGAAATGTTCCAGAGCATCAGTGCTTTATGTTCACTGTCCATTTTAACCCACAATATCATTAAACTCATTAAATCGTCTGGAATGATGGAGACGGTGTAGGTAGACAGAAACAGGATGACGCAGCATTATTTGTGCCTAGTTTGAGAAATCGTCTTCCACAAAAGACGTGTTTAGTGGGGAAACTTGTAGTCTGATCATTTCATTTGTTACAGGAATTATTTTTGTACATTTCAATAATGTTTACTAATGTCACATTTAACCCGGAACACTAAACCATGTTTTATTTGACCTCGATTGTATTGACATTGTCATGTCACTGGTTTTTAAATCTCTCTAAATGCTATAAAGCCTTCATACATCTCCGAATACCTGTTACACTATCTTCCAAATAACGTTGTGCCCCTCCCTTACCCCTCGCTTTCCAAGTGTGTATCAGAGCGTACGGTGGCCATCAGGAGCCCGTAGTACTTACATTCACACTCCTTTGCTTTTTCTGTGCTAAATAATAAATACGATCCTCCATTTTTCAAAATTTGGCTTCTTCAGCTTGTTATCCAGCACCAACAAACATTTATTCCTCTTCCTTGTCTTCTTTTTTTCTTCTTTATCGTCCTTCCTTCCGGATTCACGCTGCCGCTTGTAAAAGCATGAAACACAGAGGTCGCTCTCTAGAGGTTTGTCCGTTCTGGGCTTCTGTAGCAGCAGAACATGGCAGCGCTGTAGAGGTGGACCCGCTCCTTATTTATATATAAACAGCTCATTCTAAACGTACGAAAACACAATGATTCGTAGTTACAGGTAATTATACACTAACGAACACATGCTTATGAATATTATATTCCATTTACGCTAATAGATCCCCCTAAATCCTACACAATGGACATTTACGATCATCCAGTGCGCACCTTGACCTATTTCATATATAAATCTTAAAAGGAGGTGAAGCAGATTATTTTTTTTTTATTGTTCACTCACTTCATGTGCTATTTTATCATTACCTTATGTATTATTTAATCATTGTGTTTTATTCTTATTTTGTATAATATTTTATTATATGTTGTGTATTTTCTTTTTTCAGTCATTGGTATTATTTTATTGCATCTTATTATTTAAGCAACTAAAGATTCTTTAGAGTGTTAAAGGAGGGGAAAATGTTTACATGACAGGAAACCAATAATCTGTAATCTGAATGACATTATTCTGTAATCTGGGGTGTTTGAAAGCTCCCCCACTCTCACACGCTCATGGTGATTTGTAGATGGCGGAGTGGTGGGATGCCGATGTCCCAGAATCCCCTCCTGCCCGTGGTGCCTCCTTCATCTCCGGTTTTAGTTACGCTGTCATAGTTGCAGCAAACGCGTGCTGAGGAACTTCTCATTAGCAGATACGGTGCTTTGGGGAAATCTGCAGGTCTGTAAATGAGTTTCAAGAGCATCCTTGTAGTTGTTGCGGAATAGCTTTGTGAATAAAAGCAGGTAAATGTATCTTAAGTAGCAAGGACGCCATGCACACACACTTTCACAAGCTCGGTCACTCCTAGGGCTGATCTTAGGCCACCTGCAAGTGTGTTTTTGGGAGGAAACCAGAGAACCCAGAGGAAACCCACAAGGAGAAGGGACGAACGTGTGAAACTCCACCTAGACAGTAACCCAAGGTCAGGATCGAACCACGGACTCTAGAGCTGTAAGGCGTCCACACAACCCACTGCAAAACATCACCATAGGTGCTTTTGGACCAGAGGAACTTTGTGGATGCAGGAACTGAGGATGATCAAAGTTCTTAGAAAGTGCTTTGTTTTCAGGGACTTGTTTTTAGCTCCTACTTCACGGTAGGTGTTCTCGAAGCACAAGGGAAACCGCGAGTGACGTAAATGTATGGTGATTGGTCGAACACACGAGCCAATGCAGCACCAGCAACCGGCATTTTTAAAAATCCGTGCCAAACATTAGCCGTGTAAACAACAGCTCATTACACTACTGTTACAAAATGGAGGAAAAACACGGACTATCGTTGAAGTCCAGACATATTTGAAGCAATCATTAACAATGTTCCACCACCAATTCACTCTTTATAATGTAAAATAAAGAATTTACAGTCGGCACAAGACACTTCCTGATCTCCCCCATCTTATGGCGCAGTGGACCGATCCGTTTCTATAGAAACATGCGGCTGAAAGGACGTAGAATGGTTCGTTAAGACGTTATACTACTCAAAATCCACAGTGTCATGGCTTACTTTGAAGTATTTAAGAAATTGATGAGAGTCTGGGGTTTAATATCAGACGGTTATCCGGGGCAAAAAGCCAGCGACTACACCAAGCCACCAAATGTAGACACGTTACTTTGCTACCACTGCAGCCGCTCCTAGCATGTTCGTGACTTTATCATACGCGACGGTTCTCAAACACACAGAAGAACATGACATTGCTGAGCAGACCTGAAGCAGACAATGCTGTATTTCTGTATTTCTGAATATCAAATAGTTGTGTAGCTTGTAGCCAGTCCTGAGCGCTTTTGCACATGGTGACTGTGAAGTGATGTGGCATTAAAAGCGGTAGCCGTGAGGAGCGTTCAGATGTCGTGTGGTCCGTGTGTGGGCTGCTTGTTTCAGCAGTGTAACAGAACACTGCATCTTTAGAGGATCCACTAAATGCCACTCTGTCATAACGCAGATGTCACCATGATTGGGCGCTATAAATTCAATTTGCTGTGAATATTTTAATTGGAGGGCCATCTGTGACAATATGAAGAGTGATAACTTTCCTAAACTATGTGTGTGTGTGTGTGTGTCATCCAAGCTGAGCCTTCATTCAAAAAAAAAATTATAATAATGATAAGACATCCCATTAAATAATATTAAATAAAACAGTAACGGAGGCTGTCATCTCTGATCCTAATCGACCACCTGGATTCTGAAATGCACCGTCTTGATGTATAATGCAGAAATAAAACACTTCTTGTCATCCCGTTATAGTAAATAATCGGTGAAATGCGCTTGGATGTAATTATATAATGATATAATATCGTATAAATGATACCGTAACGATTGGACGTTTCTATGGCAACAGCACATTCATAGCAGCTAGTATGTTGGACGCTTCATGTCAGTGTGTTACTTCAAAGTAACGTGTTGTAAATATAATACATTGACATTATTTTAACAATTATGGAAGGAGTCTCCAGTGGCAGCACATGATAACATGAGCTGTCTTGTTGACATAAAAAAAAGAAAAGGAATAGAAGAGGTTTTGGAGGAAACATGTTTATAGCTTATGTATATTAGTGATGACAGGACAGATGAATAAATCACTTCCACGAGTGCTGTTATAGAAAAATAATCAACTTGAGCAGGGTACCAGTAACCCTGCCTCATTACACCACCCCATCAAGGATTCTTTTCCTATAACAGCGAGTGCTTTAGCGTTATCTGAGGTGTTATCAACAGGGCTTAGAAACATGACAGGGAAGGATAAAGAGAAAAAAAATCAAAGACAAACAGGAAACAAAATATTTCTGATCAGGTGGACATGAAAGTTGAAAATGAAACCTGACGAAACCAGCAAATCGTCACTTCCTGCCTGGCTACAGTAAGATAGAGTTTATGATGGCAGGAAAATCTGTTTTCTTATAATTCTGCAAGCAACAACTCGCACTGCGAAGTAGAAGGATGTTCTGAAAATGTTGAGTAAGAAAATAACGCAGGCAGGACGTGCTAGTGCTTTATTTCTGGAGTGGGTTATTTTACTTGTACCACAGTGATTCGCCAACAATTACAATGTTTAATTTATTAATGAATGGCGGCACGGTGGTTCAGTGGTTAGCACTGTCGCCTCACAGCAAGAAGGTCCTGGGTTCGATCCCCGGGTCACCCA
>JAQQZR010000001.1:2058654-2070031 GCA_030068235.1 Notoglanidium macrostoma
GGCCACTTTATTAGGAACTCCTTGACGTGATTATTTAATCAGCCAATAGTTGTAACAACTCACTGTATAATATAATGTATAATGCTGCTAGAGGTCAAGAGCTGACGTTCAGATCAAACACAATGGGAAAACATTTGATCTCAGTGACTTTGGTTGTTGGTGCCTTTTGGAGTATTTCAGAATCTGCTGATCTGCTGGGATTTTCACACACAACAGTCTCTAGAGTTTATACAGAATGATCCAGCGAACAAAAATGTCCCATGAGGTGCAGTTCTGCAGATGATGACCGAGGTCAGAGTTGTTCGAGCCGACAGGGAGAGTACGGTAACGCAAATAATCACGACCGTGGTGAGCATCTCAGCATGCACAAAACAACACAACTGATGGTGGATGAGCTACAGCAGCTGAAAACCACATCAAGTTCCACTCCTATCAGCCATGAAGAAGAATCTGAGGCTATCACGGGCACAGACTCACCTACACAGGACAGCCGAGCATTGGAAACAACATTGTCTGGTCTTTTTAACGATCTCCATCTGCTCCGTTTCTCTCTCTCGAAGTTAATAAGATTTAAAAAAAAAAAAAACCATAGGTGTTAATGTTGCAACTGTTGGAAAGTTTGACCTCTGACACCAGAGTCTCCTTCAGTATATATTAAATAAGCATCTTACAGAAAACTGCACTCATTTTGTAAAGCATTCGCCGTGCAAGTCCCTGTGTAAGCTGTTACTATAGAAACAATAGCGTTAGAAAACTAAACAACACCTTGTGACCAATCAGATCGGAGAATCCAACATTGTCATGGAATAAAACATATTATTCTAACTGAGTAACTGAGTAGCTTATGCTCTCTCTCTCGCTCTCTCGCTCTCTCTCTCTCCTGTCCCGCAGTGATGGATGGTCCATGTTGCCAGGTGAAAAATATGAAAATTGTGTATGATATCATGTTACAAAACATTACATTATTCATTTAGGCAGCCGAGGCTCTTATCTGGGGAAATTACGACCATCTCTGGCATTTCAATTTGCAGCCTGTTTATGTCCTGAGTTCATTTTTAGCCTATTTTCTGAACATAATTTATTTTTAGTAAATGAACTCTTTTTTTTTTTTTATTATTATCTCTCCTTCTACTTTTCAATTACTGTTGCCGTTGGCTTGTGTGCTAAGACAGATGGCCGCAATCACATCCTGCGCTCGTTTACAGGGAGAACGCAGTAATGAGTGATAGGTAGATGTCTGCGCTAGCACAAGGTTAGCTGCCGACTATGCTAACTTTTGGACCAAACTAAAGCAGTATGAGGCACTGCGGCATGTGTTTGAGCCAACAACAACAAAAAAAAAAAAAAGCAAAAGCAAAACAGTTTAAACAAAACCTAACAATCATTTTATAACCTAAGTGCTAATAAGAGGAAACAGATAGTTGCTAAGATGCTAACAGAGCTAATAAGACTCAGGTTAGCATACTCCAAAACTGATTTGAGATTATTAGAAACGATTGTCCATATTCCCGTGCTAAAATTTCGCTTGTGCTGGAAATGTTAATGAAAATTAAAGGGTTTAAAAACGTCTTGATTGCAGGGAAACAGATTTAAGTCTTCAGCTCAATAATGCCTTGCTTTCAAAGCAACAACGTTTCTCAATGATGTTTTTTTTTGGTTTTTTTTAAAGGCTCCGTGTTGCGCTGTTACGTTTTCCTGACATATGAAAATATGTTGTTATGTCACAGATTTACTCAAACCTCACCCGGTGTGTGTAGCTCACACGTAACCTGTGACTAGCATTTGATCCTGTAGGTAGTTTCACGTGACACCTGAATACCAAGGTGCAATTAATTTTAGTATTAAAGCACTTTACTCCACTCTAAACATAGCCCTAATTAATGTGTTTTTTTTATGTAGAACCTTATCGAGATAATATCATTGAACGTACCACAGAATAATATTTCTGCCCATCTCTCAGTCCTCCAGCGAGCTCGCTGTCTCCGCTGCATCATTTACATTTCTTCCATTTGCATTTCTTTATTAGTTTCTTTCCCAGTTTTCAGCGTGTTCCCCTCCGAAACCCTGCTGAATGCCGCCTCCGGCCATTAACCCCTCAATTAACGTGAGATGAATCGCGTGATGCCGGTGCTAATAAAAGGCAAACGTCTACTGTTTTTTCATTCCGATCTCATACTGGGATGTAAATGAAGTGTCGATCTAACTGCTCTGATTGTTCTGGATACAGCTTATAACAATTCGCCTTGGATTTAATTATCAGCTCGTATTAATTATCAGCTTTGTGATAAAGTGCTATGTTCACAGATATGTATGCCTGTGCAAAGAATAAACAGCTTTACAGAGCTTTAATGTTCCGTACAGCACAAATTTTAGCGAGGTACTAATTAGGATTTCCGGCCATTTTTGCCAACATAAGGTAATTATTAATAATTGTACGGTGCAAAAGACGTCGCTGAAGACCTCCAGTAATTAGGAGCTACATGAACAGGTTTCCAGTTATTTTGTGAAGACGTTCGACCATTAAAGCACTTTATTTATTGTGGCTGTAGCGTATTGACTGTATATGCGACCACGTTTACAATTAGTACACTAGCAGGGGTGCCAATATTTACGCATTTCGCGTAGGAGCATGCCACATAGGAATCTGATCAATGATTGACAGCTGTGTAGCTACTTTGAATTCTCTCATATTAACTGACCCCGTGGAAGCCCCGCCCCCTTCTCCTAGCTCCTTATAAGGTAAATGGGGACTGTTTTCAGTTCAGTAACGTGAAATAAGATCTATCAATGGGTTCTCGACTCTGACATCCACAAACTTTCAAGCTTCATTCCTTCCATGCGTATTTAACCAACTTTTCTTTTTCTTTTCAGAGCTTTTTTCAGCTCCACTGCAGTAAATCTCCTTCACTGGCACAGGACAAGCCGAGCCTTCATAACTCGCCCTCACAGCTCGGATCTGCTCGCCCTCCACAGGGGCCGAGGATGAAACGGGAAGAGCGGGAGATGAAGGGATCAGGAAGAGGAGGGTTTAGGCAGCTGGTAAGGGAGCACAGTTAGTGTGTCATGGCACTAGACAAGACTCCAAGCCTTCTGTTGCGAACCAGCGGTCGAATTTATCGAGGAATCTTTTATTTATGAACGTTTTCGGATTTCAGGGTCGAGAGGTTCCCGCGCAGCTATGGGGTTGAACGGATGGGACAACTGGGATCGAAAGAGGAAAGACAAAGACGAAAGAATATAGAATTGAGAATTTAACAACATAGAACTAAAAAGTAACTATTTTACAGGTATCTATAGCTTCTGTGGTTAATTTACCACTTAAGAATTGGCTTTTCTTTAGGCTGATTAGTAGTGGGCGGGGCTACGTTTCATAGCGGCGACGTTTTTCTTAGCAAACTACAAATTAGTATTAGTCATGTTCTTGCATGCACTCCTCTTTTACCCCAAACACAGAAACTAACACTGGCTCCTTTTGACCTGCATCGTGTCCTTCATAGCGGTTCAGCGGTTGGTCAGTGATTACTGTAGCTCTGACTTCATGCTTCATTTTCACAAACGTTTCAAACCACCAAAAAGTCCCGCTTTACACTATTCCCAACACAATAAGCCTTTCAGAAATTCATTACACAGTTGAAGAAAATGGGGTTGCATTTCTGTCTTTAAACCATACATACTATTTGAGTGCCAATACTTTTGTAACGACTACATTTCCTCAGGAGAAAGAATCGGGTGTTATTTGTTTATGTTGTTTTGATCAGGGTCGGTAGTTGGATATCTCAGTGTTCTTTTTAATAATTTGGTTTATTGCTTCGGCATTACTCACCCTGAAGCTATTTCCCAGCAGAAAATCGGATCCGTATATTCTAATCTACGAGCAGCAACATAATAAATCTGGTGTCTGTTGTGTTTCGTTTTATCTTATGACCCTCGCTTCTCGCTGACAAAACACAGATGGTGTAAAAATTACAAACCATTGAGAATTGGAATCAGGTGATCCGGGTGGATTGACCCACTTCCAGGTGTTGCATAAGAATGGAGGAATCTCTTTCTAATGGCGTATTCCAGATCTCTCTGCACGGGAAGGATGGAGAGGATTTCTAACGTGTGTGTGTGTGTGTGTGTGTGTGTGTGTGTGGTTGGCGTGAACTGAGGTTATGAAACGGAAATAAATGCAGCCTTCGGCACATGCTGTTAATAATAATACAAGGAGAGTGTAATTATAAGCGTGGCCGGTAATAGCCGAGACTGAATGAGTTTCAATAGCCTGAAAGTGCGCTGAAATGAGGGAGTGACTGTTCATCTGTATAAGGGTTATGATCAGGTCATGTACGGTGTCTTGCATAAGTATTCACCCTCCCTTGAACTTTTCCACTTTTTGTAAAAACTGAAATGGACATAGTTCGTATGTCATGGATCTACCCAAAATAACTTGCATGTCAAAATCAATAGCGTCTGAAAATTATTCCCAAACAAACATATACAGATTGTGGTTGCATAAGAGTTCGTTCTGGTTCTGGTGAAAAGTTCTATTAAAGTGACGTATGATCTCAAATCACAATCACTTTGCCACAAAGTGTTAAAGTTTTGCCAGAACCTCAACCCTGCTCATCGTCCTGAGAACACCATTCCTACAGTGAAGCATGGTGGGGGTAGCATCATGTTGTGGGGATGTTTTTCATCAGCAGGGGCAGATGGATAGAACCAAATAGAGGGCAATCTGAGAAGAAAACCTGCTGCAGTCTTTAAGAGGCTTGAGTTTGAGTTCAAGAACGTCATCTTTCAGTAGACAACGACACTCATGCTGCCAAAATTACGTTTGAGTGGTCCAAAACCAAGATCCTGAATGTTGTAGAGAAGAAGTAGAGAAGTTCCGACAAAGCCACAATAAATTTGAGCTACAATATCAGGAATTCAGAGCTCACAAACAGACATCTTGGCTTCTGTTGGCTCATGCTTCTGATATTGAGCTCGTTGGTCTGGTTTAACCACAGCTTTCACATCACACCTTTCCTAGTCAAGTGGATTGGCTTTTTTCAACCTTTGGCATTTTATGGGATAAATCTACTAGAGATGCTAGCATTTTGTCTGTGCTTCGAGAGCTTTTAAAAATTATCCAGAAGAACCTTCAGTTTTCCATCATTTTATAACACCATTCCGATTAAATGGTCAATATTAGACGTCAACGGATGTCACAAATCCAGCAGCTTCATAAATCACCTCTAAGGCATTTCCATGACCATCGTAAGCACGTTTCCATCAGAACAGATCAGCAGAACCGAGAAACAGAACCGGACTTTGGGTGCACTACCTGACGTTGTCATGGCGCTGGATGTAAATCTTGTGAAAAATCCGTTCAGGAGGTTTCAAGAAGTCTTCCTTCATCTCCATAGCCACGTTCCTGGGCAAGAGGCTCATCAGCAGTCGCTCCTACAAATGTTCATATGTGTGTGAGAGAGAAAGAGAGAGAGAAAGTGTGTGTGTGAGGGTGTTGCATAAATTTGGAGTGAGGTGTTTGAGAGGGAAAAAAAGGTGAAAATCAAATAAATCGCAGGTAAAGGAAGAGCAGGATGACGTGCAACAGAAAGACGGAATTAAGGCGGCGCGTGGCCGAGGGCAGACAGACTCTCGTTGCAATGAGACGGGCGCTGTTACCTGCTTCTCGTTCTCGTCCTCCATGCGCAGTCTCTCCTCGATGCAGTTGCGAGCCTGCAGGAAGGCCTTCCTCTGAGCACGCTCAGTGAGGATCCGCACAAACAGACCAGACAGATTCACGCTGGTGAAGAACACCGTGTTGGCCACCATCTAGCTCACACACAAAGAGCAACAAATAAAGAAGGGATGATTGTGTAACCTTTTGGTCTAATTCAGGATAATAAAGCATCTTCGAGTAAGAGTAATAATCTCAGCTGAATATATTAGTAAGGGAACCCTAAAGCCCATTACATATGAGAAATATTTGTGATTCTGGTCTGGATTAGTGTTTTCGGTGCTATTTTGGTGTATTTCTTTGCTTATTCCTGGGATAAGTTAGCAGCTGTGTCCTGCTATGATGTCACAGGAGGACCCTGTTGTTGTTGTTGTTGTTAATGCAGTTACAATGGCAACCAATAGGATAAAATCCTTTTATTATTCCTGTCTAAATCCAGTGTGGAAATTGGGAGACATTGGAGCAAATGCTGGGCATAAAGTCCCAGAATGCAGTGCAGCTATACAAGAATGGAGGTGTTGTTGCTATATGGAAGTTATTTGGAGTTAGCCACAACTCTGTCACTGTTTTGCTAATTATCGAGTAACCAGCTCGGCTAAATAGAGTTAGAGCTCGGAGGCGATGACCGTCACGTAATATTCCACAGCATCGCTATCAGAAGGTAGTCGAACGGCATTGTGGGTAATCTAGGAAACTGTTCAGGAATGTGAAAATAGACCAACATGTACATAAAAGAAGTTCAATAAATCCACGTGTTTTGAAAATTTTGCAGAAATGTTTGGACGTAAACATTCAACCACAACTCTGAAAAGACTGAAAAACAAGGACGACTGTCGTTATTTGCTCTCGAACGATCGTGCCTCCGGAAACAATAACACCTTCATCACCTTTCTGCTTATTTAGAGGTCATATATTCCAGCAGATTTACAGCTCCAGCCTTCGACGACATCCAGTTTGTGGATTGGACGACATGCTGATGAAGTGACCTGTCAATAACAGAAGGCGTAAGGACGCACAGGCACGACACGTTTGCCCGTCGCATGTGCTTAATCAATCCGTCTTTCAGCGAGCCCTTTTAGGTTTTCAGGCCACAGTCAATATTTAGTTTTAGTGCATGGGGAAATCAATAAAACGTCATGTTGCACAATGCTCTAATTCTCTGTCATGCATGTGAGGGGGAAAAAAAAGGAAAGGAAATGATGATAATATACAAGAAACGACGGAATCCAGAAATATCGTTTTTCTGAAAAATAGCAAACAACAATAACGAAATAATCAGCGACAAGATGGTGCGATGAGGCAGAGTCACTGTTACCACTCTGAAGCTGATTATATTTTAATCGTTTTATTCTTCTTCCACCACGGCCATTTGTCAGTTATAATTATTTCTTTATTAAAAAAAAGGAAATGCTGAACCCTTTAGCAATACGTTAGCAGATCTTTGGCCGGGTTGGGATTCGAACCCTTAACCTCCAGCTCCGTCCTGTGATTAGAGAAAGCAGGACAAAGTTTCCTGTGATATTTCACTCATTCCTGTTTACCTCAACGTCTCCCTATTAAGTGGAATTGCGTTCACGTTAATGGTTTGTTTTTCATGACTCATTGGAGTTGTCTGTACTTTCCCTGGTTTACGTAACGTGCATTATTCAACCGTGGCCCTCGGTGTTGTGACATTTCTGACGAGCAGGGTGTGAGGACAGCGTGGCAGATGTGTGGGAGATGAGAATCTCACATTAGAGTTTGTTGTATGCCTTCGAGTGGGAGTGTGCACTTAACACGTTCACGCGTACGTCAAGAAAACCACGGGGGTTGTCGACGTTCTCGTTCTCACCTTCAAGGGAGCGAGAGTGAAGGTCAGATTTCCGGCTTTTGTGAAACATTCCCATTGTTATCCAAGGAATAGGTTAGAGGAAATCCACTAAATGCTCCAACACTGTGTGTGTGTGTGTGTGTGTGTGTGTGTGTGTGTGTGTGTGTGTGTGCGTGTGGTTGGAGTCCCAGCAACTAGGTCACACCTTACTAACGCCGGAGTTAATCTGATGACGTGTGTTGATCAGGAGCGTTAAAATAACTTTGAAGGAGCGAGTGGAAAACCCTACGTGTGAAGAAATCCGGATTTTTTCTTATTTTTTTTTTTTAACTGAAATGTGAATTACTCACAACTAAAGTTAAACTAACATAAAAAAAAAAAAAAGAAAAAAAGTTCAAATCTATTATAGCAACAGCTTATAGACACTGCTTAAAAATGTGTACTTGTTTATGTGGTGATGTTTTTTTCTGTATGAAGATGTTTGTTTAACATTTATGGAAGGAGTCTTAAAGCCGTAACTTGAAAGTTTCTGACTGAAAAATGCCTTTAGGGTCGGCTGTGTCTCATTAAGTTCGAGAAAGGAGGGGAAAAAGAGAGGAACGAGTGTTTATACTGTAGATACTCTAATGGTATCGAGAACAGGAACTTGTTTTGCAAACCTTCCACAATATTAAATGTAACTATAAATGGATAAAAAGTATGACATGCGGTTCATTATTGAATATAAAATGTATGAATTGCTGGGTTATAAAAGTCAAAATAGAATCTCAGGATGTTCTGGAATTCACTGCATGTTTATTGTAAAGCATATTATTTAGTATCTAACGCAAAACTAATAGGAAATATCTTGCTGAGATGTTTTGGTTTCTTAAAAAACAACAACAACAACAACAAAAACCTAACAAGTAAGTCGCTAGAGTTCTGTATCTAGCTAATATTTCTCTCTCGCTCTCTCTTTGCATTAAAAAAACAAAGCTACAACTTTGTTGCTCACATTATGGCATTACTTTTCTAAAGCGGCACTTTTTAAAATAGAGATGTAAACGTTTGAAATGTAAATTGTTTGCAAGAGATGACCGGGCCCCTTCCCTATCTCTTAACATTATTTAGACTTGGACCTTTAAGTGTTCCCTCCACCTGGGGGTCATTAGTGTCACTATTCCCTGTCTTCAAGGGCTCTTTTGATAGTTAACAGTTCTTAGATTCCCAAAACAGTTCTATGTGGAACCTTTTCTGTCTGTTGCATCCCTTATTTTTTTACCCCGAAGCTCAACAGAAGAACCGTAACAGGTTTTAGATTTAAGCATAACATATATGCCTACCGCGTATAGTTTCAGCGGATCATTTCCAACCCAAACCACATGTCATTAATCAAACAAACAAACAAACAAACAAACAAACAAATAAACAGGGAGATAAATAAGTTGCGGTGCCCTGTTCTACAATGATTTCTGAATGTATCCTATTATTCTCTATTTGTTTGTTTGTTTGTTTGTTTAGCAAACATCACAATTACTCAACACGTGTCCGAGTTTAATCGCGCATTCAGAGGCTCAATCCCAAACTGCTCCCTATCCCACACAGAGTGCACTGAATAGGCTGTTACAGACCGCGCTTTACTCCCTAGGTAGTGCACTTGCGTAGGCAGGAGGGAGCTAGCGCAGATCAATGGCGCTGTCCTGTGCTGTGGTGCTGAAACACACTGGGGAGTCTGCGCTTTAATACACACGTTTCTGAGGTTATGTCCGACTCTTTGAGGAGAGATTGATGTCGGTTAACTTTCTGAGGGTTCTGGGAAACCTTTCAAAGGGTCTTCCATGAACCTTTGGGTTTTTGCAGAAATGAAGCCAGTTTGTTTGTTTATACATCACGTGGCTTAAACGTTATAGGAGTGTTGTGTACTCGGACATTAATGAACTTAATAAATAAGTAAATAAATAAATAAAGTTAGGAAGTAAGTGTCGGACACATACCGCTCTCCACAGCTTGTGCGTCTTGGCTGTGACCGACGTTGCCGTGACCACGATGTGCGAGATGGCCACCATGATGCCGAAGGTCACGGCCAGCAGGGTCCTCACCGGAAGCAGCGCGTACGCGACGAAGGTGACGAGCGCGAGCTGCCAGACTCCGTGCTCGGGCGGCGGCGACGCGTGGGCACCGGGCGCCACGGGCGGGAACGGACAGCAGAGCAGCGCGAAGGTGAAGGCGAATAGCAGCGTGAGGCTGACGATCTGCTGCAGCTGACCCACGCGCAGGTACTTGACGTTGGCCACGACGAAGAGCGACGCGAACACTACGCCGTGCGCCGGATGCGACGCCTTGGCGACGGCCAGGCCCGGACCGGAGAGCGCCTCGAGCGCGGCGAGCGCGCACGCCAGCGCCGCGAGCACGGCGAGCGCCTTGAGCGCCGAGGTCTGCTCCAGCTTCAGGTTGTAGGTGCGGAACAGCGACTCGAGCTCCTTGCAGTCGAACTCGTCCTCGCACGCGATGGCGGTCACGGGCACGCCGGGCGGACAGCGCCGGCTCCGCTTCCGCCGCGTCTTGACTTTCTGAAACGGGACTTCCTCCATGTCGGGGCCATTCACGAGCCGAGCGGCGGCGTGGCGGAGGCACCGACAGAGGATCCGGTCTTGGAAGGGACGGCAGAAGCGCGCATCACATCACACTCCCACCAGAGAGAGAGAGAGAGAGAGTGAGAGAGAGAGAGAGAGAGAGAGAGAGAGATGGGGAGGGGAATAAAAGTGCGACGTGAAGGAGTTTGTGTTCCTGCCTGCTGCCTGTACATGAAGAAGAAGAAGAAGAAGAAGAAGAAGAGTGCGAGTGAGAGGAGGAGAATGTGCACTGAGCGCCTCGGAGTGGATCACGCCTGCGCAATGTGGAGCCGGGATAAAAAGCACGTAGGGGTAATTCAGCAGCTTGACACGGCGAAGAAGGGAAACACACACACACACACACGCGCGCGCACTCATTCTAATCACGTCCATGCCACTGAAAAATATTTCACTGTAAATCACTAGCAGTTCAGTTTCATCACCTCATGTAAACATACACATGCCTGTTTTTATGCACTTCACATGTCCCAGACCATGACATGGAGAAATGCTCCTTCACGTAGGCTATTTACCACGTGACTATACAGCACTCTTACTGTGCTGTAACAGTTACAAGCTACAATTGCAGCCACTTACTTGAGTAACTTATCTATTGCAGACACCTACAGTAATGCTCAATAACACACACACTACTGATATTTTAGGCACTAATGAAATAATCCTGACATGAGTGTCCAGTTGTCAATCAGTTGGTTTAAAACAATAAAAACAAACAGCAAATTCAAAGAAGAAATGTACAAAAATACTGAGCATAGCAGACTTTTCATTTTTTGTTATCCGAAGATCTTTAAATGAAATAGAAAACACTGCAGAATAATATTAGAAGAGTATAAAAGGAGGTAAATAAAGGTAAATCAGGATACAGCAGCTCCTTGGTTTGATTCCTGTCTCAGTTTCCTCTGGGCTCTCCGGTTTCCTTCCACCTCTCAATAACCTGCCAGTAGGTGGACTGGCTATAATAATGCGTTTGTGCATGGTACGCTGTGATTGACTGGCGACCGTTCCAGGGTGTATTCCTGCCTGTTTCAGGAGAGACTCCGGATCATCTGCGACCCTGAGCAGGATAAAGTGTTTAATGATGATGAACGGATGAATGGAGCTCATGCAATCACTCATACAACTAGGTTAAACAGTAAACTTAACACAAGACACGACTGTAATATGAGCCACGATGTTCATTTCATTATTCACTCATTCAGCTATTCATTCACACATTGTTCATACTTGTATTTACTAGTATTCATTCAC
>JAQQZR010000001.1:2103454-2121471 GCA_030068235.1 Notoglanidium macrostoma
TTAACATGTCCCTTTGGTCACATTATTTTCAGTCTTTTCTAGGGGTACCATCATTTTTGTCCAGGCCTGTTTCATGATTTTTTTTTTTTATTAATTCTGTTGAAGCATGGTTGAAAAGCAGTGTCTGACTTTTATTAGTTACAGTTCATAGAATTTTTATTTATTATTACTTTTGTCAGATTAAGGTTATTTTTGTGACCAATTTGAGTTTTTCTTTCATTGACTGAAGGGTACCAACAATTTTGTCCACGTGTGTATGTGTTAGCTTTTATACTGAAAAAAAAAAAAACACCAGCATCATATATATATTTTAACAGGAAATCAATGATTTCCCAGCAAACGGTCCTGTGAACGTCTTTTTCTTCTAAATTCGAAAATCATTCTTTTGGTTCCATTAATTATGCAAAATGATTTGCATAAATAAATGTACATTTAAAAGAAACCTCCTAATGCAGAAAATACTCGGGTATAAACAATCAACTGGCGAAAACTAACGGTGATATCTATTGTCTTATTAACCTGTAGTGTAGCCAAAATAACAAAATTGTGAATATGTATATGAGAATATATACACTAGTAAAATAAAGTGCGTACTTCAGTGTTTTACACTGCCTATACAAGATGGCCGCCGCACGTATCCTTTGCCCATTTTTGCGCACAAATCCAAAATTATGTACGATTCCAGACTGTTTTTAAGTGTTAACGCTGACCGTTTTTTAAATTCAGATTCGTATACCTCTCGTGTAGGCTTCAAAGGTCTGACGTGCATTTCAGTCCTGTAAATTTTCAGCTTTTGAATTTTCGATTTGAGAAGCAGCTCATGACTTCAGCGTGCTGAAGATAACTGTGCTTGCAACCGCTAAACGTTTTACCGTCCGACTTGAAAACCGGATGGACACGGACGTTTTTGGTTTTGACGTGGATGTCGCTTTAGTGTTGTACACTAGGTATGCAGGAGAGTTTTGTGTGTGTGTCTGAGAGAATAAAATAGTTGTAGTTAAAACAATGCTGGCTTTTAGATGCTAATATATCCTCACCTATGTCACAGAGTCATGCGACTTCCAGTTCTGCTCTATCTGACGCCCGTGGAGTATCAAAGCCATGAATCATCAGTTAGGAACTGCACATGGAGTGTTGAATAGAATCCCGCTTTAAATAGCACGTGCTATTTAACGGTGCGAACATGTGTGAGTGTGTGTTGGGGAATTTCTCGGAAAGGGATTGCTCCGGATTACACCACCTGCCGTCATCAGACCCGGGTGGTGAGCGACGCGGGTGAGAAAAGGTCTCGGAAAGGTCGTGTTCAGTCATGTAGAAAAGACAAAGCCATGAGGCAAAAAGCTGTATCTGAGGAGTTGGCTCCGTTCCACCAGATTGAGAGAAATCGTGAGCGGAATAGAAAACGGAGTGACCGAACTCCGACATGTGTCAGATTGTTCCTCGTTCAGACCGACCTCGTTAGTCATTCCGCTAAAGTTTGTATACTAATGGGAACACACCAGGTCATTAGCATCATTCTGACTGTCGTGTGTGTGACTTCATATGTAAAAATAGCTTAACCTATTTCATTTTTCCATCAATTTCACACACTGAGAAATATTTTTCAGGATCATTCTTGCTTTCAAATATTCCACCCAGCTCCAGGGTCCCTTCGGATAAAATCGACTTCCCGAAAGAACAACTGTTTTTGCTAGCATAAGCAACCTATATGCGTGTAATGTATAAAAAAAGGGACAGAGAGCGAGAGAGCTTTACATGACCAGTTCCACATGCCTCACTAACACACAAACTCGCCTTCATTTGGGTGGTGCCACAATGTGCGGTGCTAAGACAAATGAGCTTCCTAACGGAATATAATTACATAAGCACTGCTGCTGTCCTCAGGGGGAAAGAGAAAGAGCTGCAGAAAAATGAGAAGGGAGGATTTGTATTACTCCAGTTTAATTTTCAATTAGGATGTGCGGTGTGATGCGCTTGTCCGTGTAGCCTTTAATTCTGGGCAATAGCTTCGGCGCTACTCTGTAGGGAAGGAAGAAGGCCATTAACGACATTAAGCTCCTTTAGTGTGAATGGAATAAAGTGGAGAAAGAGTAAGATGTTGGAGCGCTCTGTTCCAGGAAAACGGGTTCGAGCGAACGTTTTGCAGAAAATTGCATAGGTGCAACATAACTGATGGAGAACTAGGAGAATGTTTGTTGGACTCCGTCACATCTTGAGATGTAGTCATCTTACAGAGAGAAAAAAAGATGCTAAGCAAACAATATTTTTTGAACAAAACTTCATGCTGAGGTCGCAAACATCATGTGCTACATCTAAAACATTCTTAGTAGAGTGTAATTGCCCTGTATTAGTTTGTTTATCTTAGTCTGTTTTAACGCACTTAGCTAGCTAGTTATGCTTCATTAGCTGTCAGTTTTTGGCCTAGCTTCCTGGAACCCCAAAATAAGACACTGTGCAGGATGCTGGAGCTCTTACATGCCTGTTACGCTAGCTAATGAATGTAGTATTTATCCATCCATGCTTAATAGTAATAGAGCTCACTGAAAAGTTTTACCGCTGAAGCTAATCCTAAAAAAGTATGTGAGGGGGATTATAGATTGATGACTTCTCTGTACAAGCAGCACTTCTTCTAGGAAATTACATGAACTTTCACGGGCCGATGCTGTTTCTGCGTCAGCGTTCCTGGAAAAGTTTGTAAAGTGCATGGGCAGAGCGGAGAAAACTAGAGAAGTTCTCGCACTGTTACACAAGGAGATGGGGAACACGGAGCGTCGGGGTTAACGCGCGCTCCCGATACTGCTCTGCTTTTACATGTTCAGCCAGACACAAGTTCAGCAAAAGGGCTTTTGGATCTGCTTGGAAATCACTGTGGAATTAGGATGGCCTGGTGCCAGGCTTCATGCTGGTGGAGTCGTATCTGGAGCTGAAGCAGAGCTGGCTGATTTTAATCCAACTGAGTTTAATCCAACACATTGCAGGCCCATTAGTGTAAAATGTGTTCAAGACTTTCTGTAGTGTTGTAAATGTTACACTGGTCCAGTGAGATGACTTAACATTTCCATTAAGGTTGGGTTAAAGGTGTCAGGCTTTAGGGTTGTGTAACGTCCAAAAAAAAAAATTACTCTTAAAAAGTAACTCCTTTAAGTGAAGAGACGATCACTTCACCACGTGTCACGTATTTAAACACACGCATGTTGCCCTTTTCACGTTTTGATGTTTGACTCTCATTTCAAAGACTTGTTTTTCTCAAACCGTTTCACGACTTTCTTTCTTAAGCCTTTTTTTTTTTTTTGTAAAATATCGCAACTTTTTTTCCACAAATATTATGACGTTTTTTATCTGGAAATAATTTGACTTTTTTTTTTTTCACATGACATTCTCATATTTTTTCCCTCTAAATATTATGACTTAATTCTCAAACTCTTCTGACTGTTCTCCCCATAATATTATGACTTTCTTTTTGAAATATTGGCTGGCACATTTTGTTCTTGAAATATTGTGTCATTTATTTTTTTTTCTCGTAATCTTATGAATTTCTTCAGGAAACATTGCGATTTCTTTTCTTATAATATTACAACGTTCTTCTCAAAGTATTGTGACATTTTTTCTTGAAACGTTCCGACTTTCTTCCGAATACATTGTCACATTTCTTCTATAAATATTAAACCTTTTTTCAGAACATAATTGTGACATTTTTTTGCACTGGAAAGATTTTTTTATTTTTCATACACTAGCCCTAAAATACTCTTCAAACAACATTATTTTCCATTTAACAAACACCAAACATTTCGTTCTTATGTAGCTAGCTAGTGACGCTTATATTCAAGTTCCTTAGAAAGAAAAAAAAAGATTTGCAGACAGATCAGTTCTGAGGCATTAAAGCATTTACTTCAAGCCCATACAGTTGAATAGGGTGATGTTTTAAAACAATGACAATAAAACTATCACGTTATATTTAAACAGTTGATTTGATGGTCTAGCAAGTAATTCTTCTTTGTAACTTGTGAAATGTGACAAAGCCCAAATCCAAGTCTAGTCTTTTAATGTCGTTAGAACTAAAATGTTTATTTTACTGTAATGAGAGTGTTTTTGTAAAATTAACTCAGGTCAGGAAAATACTGTATACTGCATATGGGCACTCAAGGTGCTGCTTTTATGCGTAACCTGAGTGCAGTTTTGTTGATAAAGCCACTTTTAGTTGATAAAGTGCTCATTTAGGCCTTGTAAACGGGGTCATAGAAACACTCTTCACATAGCTGTCTCACCATTGCTGGCTCCTCTCCCATACACACACACACACACACACGCATGCACACACACACATATCTCCAGAGCTAATTCATTTGCTGCTTCTACTATCGTTGATTATCTCATCATTATGACTTTTTTTGATGGTACTGTTATGCAAAAATTGATATCGATGTACACATACAGGGCGTTTCGGAGCCAGGAGACAAGGTTACTTGCGGTTACACATTAATACGTCGAGCAAAATATCTGAATCCAGCTTGTAATGTGAAAATAGCTTTCTGGATCGGTACGGTTTCTGGATGCACCAGATGCCTATATAATGCTTGTGCCTAAGAAGGATGATAAATGATCACAGAATTTTAGTGAAAGCTTAATTAAATTTCAGCTCAGGGTTATGTGGTGTAATAAAAGAACAAAAAAAGCACCAATGTTCAAATAACAGAGGCTGAAAACAAGCCTGCTGGAAGAGCAAACCCATCAGAGAGCCGTATGAGGTGGAGTCCATGCAGGTCCAAGCTGGTTTGCGCGGGTTTGTGCTGCTCTGGTGGCTGCTTTAATTCTCGAGCAAAGCTGTTCTGATAAAGCCAGTCTTGCCGTTTGCTTGTTTTATGCGGCTCCTGATGGTGCAGCAGGGAAACAGAGACGTGTCGGTGCTTTGTGCTTTAGGATGAGCGAGAGAGAAACAGTAGGAGGATGAGACAGAGCGCCGAAACCTACACATCCTCCTTTTCCTTATGAATGAATGCTGCCTGATTTGTCCAGGGTCCACTATGCTACAGCTGCAGAAAACAAACAAACAAACAAACAAAAAAAAATCACAGTGTGCGTCACAGGGTCATGTGACCAAGCAGTCGTTATGGAGTGTGCAGCTCTGAGAAACGATTGCCATGCCTTCACAGCGTAAATCAGAAAAGGTCTTTAATATGATGCTTGTTCTTCTGATTATTTGTGCTGGGATTTTTCCCATTTTGGGAAACACAACCAACATGGATCAAGTTGTGGCAACATTATTAATACCAGAAATGAAATTACAGCCATTATCTGATGTACACAGACAGCAGAGAGAGAATAACAAGAGAGAAAAAAGAATAACATTATGCACCATTTTCAACTCCCAAATAAATATTTATCATTAAATCACTTTTTTATGTGACTTATCTTATTAGCAAAATACAGGCTACAGAGTATAGCTGCAAGCAGCGATTGATGGGCCCAAGCCACACAAGCACAGAAATGTCTGCTTCATTCAGTTACGTCTAACTGCGAACCCAAAGTACATACATGACACGCCAAACACATGACGCCTACCTCGTAGAGCTGGTATCTTGCACGATATGCCAGCCTCATTGGGCCTCAGGTTAGACTTAGGGTTCTAAATACACGCCTAAAATATAAAATGTGATAGATTACAAATGTAGATTATGTTTATTCTTGTAAATGAAATATAATAGTGTTCATCACTATCCATCTGCTACTCGGTTGTAAAAGCACTTAAAGTAATGGCTTAACATAATCGGATTCCTGTTTGCCTCAAGTAGACCCTGAGCTTTCCCGTTATAAGATTATTAAGTGCAATGATCAAATTATTCCCAAAAATCTGATTTGTGCAGTTTACTTTGTGCATTTAAATCCACTTCTTAGCTTTACTGGAAAACAGATCTGACAATTCTTAGCATCAAATTCTGTTTAATTTAGAGCAATGTGCTTTGCTGACTGAGATACCTCAGGTGTCTGCAATCGGTCCTGTTGTGTTTGAGCTGCTTTGTGACTATCACAGGTTGATTCATTCATATCAAGCTCAGTTTAATCACTCCAATGTTGTTAGAAGACAGGTTCGAAGGCATACCAATGATCCCAGGGTGCTGTGTGTGTGAAGAAAGCAAAGATAGCCTTGTGTAACAAGGTCACAAGGTGACCAAGCAGCCATAATACAGCATGCGGTTCTGAGAAACGATGTTGTGGTCTGTGTTGTGTTGAGAAATCAATGAAACAGATCTCTAAACCTGTTTGAAATCCCCTGATTGAAGAATATAATCATTACAGCTCAAATAAATAAAAAAAAAACCAATGTATTTGTTGAGCAGTTCTAAGGATCAGGCTTTGTATATTTGATTTACATGACTTGCATTGCTAAATGAGATCCTCAGGTGTGTAGCATTGATCCAGTAACGGTTTTGCTTCATCGCAAGTCAATTTATTCAAATTAAGCTCATTTTAGTTGCAATAATGATGATGATGATGATGGGAGAAAATCTATTTGGGCTGTTAATGAAGCCTAAGGGCTCTGTGCGCAGAAAGCGAAGTTATATAACGGCACACTCGAAAAACCATGATGTAGTATGCAGCTCTGAGAAATGATTCTGTGCTCCTTGTGAGTTGCAGAAAACAATGGAATAGGGCTCTGAACGTGTTTGCATGATGGTTTCCATCTTCCGTAATATAAGCCGTGGATGTCAAATTGGGAGAAAAAAGCGACGTTCTTAGGAGCAGTGCTTATTTAAGAGCAACTGTTTGTTTTGTTACCTCAGGTGTCTGACCCTGGTTCTTAAAGTAATTCAGCTGCTCTGTGTGTACGCCTGTATCACAGGTCAGTTTATTCAAATTAAGCTCGCTATAACGATGCACGAAGAGCATGAACATAGTAGTCTTGCTAATGAAACCCAGGGGTTCTATGTGCAGCAAGCAAAGATGGCCTTACATAACTGCGCGCATCACAAGGTCGGCATTTGGCTCGAGGCTTGCTCAGGTCTGCGTCAGAAAGAATGGGATGTATCTCCAGATGCAAAGCACAGCTCCGGGAAGACTTGGTCACCTAAAGGCTACGTGGGAGAAATGGATGAGTAACGGCTGTAGAGATGATTGGTGACATAAACCTTCTGCACTGAGCTGTAGTATAATGCCATGTAATGATGTCATTATTCCCGCGGCGATTTTTCTTCTAGGCATTATGCTTAGGCTCATACGTCCTTTCTGACCACATGGCTGAAAATGTATAATGCCTGTGGAGCTCCAGATGATGTAGCATATGATGTGTGTTGGCTGGAAGGTAATATATTGGATTTTGTTACTTTTTCGAAAAGCCCCCGGAGCCCTGAGATGTGTTGCTGTTGAAGTCAGTAGGTGTATTCACAAATAAGAAAATGCTCTTATTGTGAGAGGAAAGACACAAGCGAGTAAAATCAATGTGCTCTTTATTATATTAAGTCCAAGAATCGTGGTCATGAGATGCAGCAGGGATCAAGGCACAGGCAGACAGGGTTATCACAGGCATATCCGAATCTAATAAACAGGTCAAATAAACAATCCCAAGAAACCATTGCTAGATAATGGACCAAATGTTCAATGAGACTTTGCAATGATGTACAGATAAAGCAGGGTATAAATAGACAAACCAACAGGTGAACACAACGTGCTAACCAATCAATGACAGGATAGGGGTTGGGACAAGGCTAGAACCAAGACAGGTGCACATAACAAAACGCGAACAAAAACAAATGACGTGAACTCACAATATGACAGCAAATGAAAATATCAAAGCCCGAAGGCCATAGGACGCTTCTAAATCTCTAAAACTGGGGTAATACAAACATATACTTTTGTTCCGGCAACTTTTCAACTGTTTTTCAACTTTTTAACCGCTTGCTTGATAGTTTCAGGTCAGTAAATTGAACAGTACTCACAACTGTATTGAGTGTTTATTTGTACTGAATAAGACAAAGGTTAGGAAAAGGTTTGGGACACGACCTATGGTGTTGTCCGCTTGTTTAATATAAAAGGAAACTTCAAAATCAAGATCAACACAGTTTTCCAAAGGGAGCAGAATACAGCCAGTTCCCATAAATGGCAGACACTAGGTTATACTCTCGGTGGGAAGTTTCAAGCTTTCTAATATCTGTGAAGTGAAGCTAATGAGGCTGGGATTATGGGATGCACCATCAAAGCTTCACGCCTGTAAATATTCTGACTGCAGCTGGATTACAATTCTGTCCGATTCCTCCATATCGCACCAAGGCACAAGACTCATTACCATAACCGAAACTGATAAAAGGGCTACAGTGAGCTGAAGACAGCTAAATCTACCCCTAACACATTCTGTAAAGAGC
Organism: Notoglanidium macrostoma; assembly: GCA_030068235.1. Taxonomy (NCBI): domain Eukaryota; kingdom Metazoa; phylum Chordata; class Actinopteri; order Siluriformes; family Auchenoglanididae; genus Notoglanidium; species Notoglanidium macrostoma. The sequence continues at coordinate 2,111,809 of JAQQZR010000001.1, forward strand.
TGGTGTACAGAGATAAAGATCAGGGACGAAGGAAAGGAAAACTAGGAGTGATGGAGACCGTGCCAGTTGAGGACAACGGTGAAAGCTATTTTGACAACCTCATCATGACATCACCTTTACTGTAGCCAATCACATGATAAGTCTCAGATCTTCCTAATCAGGGATTAGAAAACACTACTGGGCATTATGAGTCACCTGGGTGATCTGACTCTTTAAAAAAAAAACTACAGCTACATCCCAAACCTTATACTACGGTAGTAATAGTAACCCATAGCCTTGCAGTGGTGAGCTAGTCGAACTTTTGGGTGTTTTTTTAGGACATTTTGTTGCAGACCTGTACATGACATAGGTCTAGGGGAGCTCTTAGATATCTGAATAAATACAGCGGTATATGTGTGAGCAGTAACCTTGGTATTTAGTACCATTTTAAATACCAGAAATTTGACCTTCCTTATCAAACACAGTGCCACAAGATTGGATTTCTTCCAAATCACTATATAAACGATCACATGTACACCCTATAAACCCCCTAATCAATCAACAGTTAAACCAGACTTAAAAAAAAGCAAAGGCTTGTTCTGTTTATAAAAAATCATTTGATACAATTTGGCATTATGGACTATATTTCAAATTGGATGAAGTGTGTGAAAATGATGTATTCTAGAAACAAATGAGTGGTAAGAATTGGTGATAAACATACAAAGTTGTTCCCTCAGGAAAGTGTGTTGCTAGGATGCATCCTGAGTCTAACACTGGTTATTGTTTACAGAAATTAGCTAGGGGTGTAGTAGGAAAAGTCTGCGTCCAATTGGAGTTACTCTACAGGACAGGGACATGAAATGCCTACTCCGTGCAGATGAGCTGGTGCAGATGGCTGCAGCAGCAGGCGGACCTTTTGGACCTGAGTACACCTCAAAATAACAACGTCGTTGTCATTGAGAAGAAGCGCTGATGTCAGGAACGGAGATGCCAGGAGAACCAACTGACCTACCATCATGTGCCCAAGTTTGTGCAAATTATTTCATAGTGTATAGAGTCTGTAAGTGAAGTACACTCATTCACCATATCTACACTAGATCCGAGAAACATCTGACAGAAGCCCTGCATGGAGAATTTTGCAAACAACCGAGAGAAACCCTCGAACCAATGCGTGTAGGACAGAATGACGCCAACAACAGACATTCCCAAGTCATTTTACTGGTAAATATTTATTTATTTGTGTTGCAAATGGCACACAATGTCCTTCTTCAAGAGGACTCTGGTTTGATAAAAAGACAAAGACGGAGCTTTTTTTAAATCTCTGTTGTTGCTTGGGCACATGTGAACATGTTTGTGTCCAATACACGAGCACAGTTATGTGTTCTGGCAGCTTGTCAATCAAGAATACGTGCCTGTTTTGTGAATTTTTTGGATAACGCATTGTACTTTTGTCTAGACGCAGACATGCTCAGAATAAGAGATAAAGTTTCAGATCAGGGTTTTGTTAGAGTTTTAAATTATTTAATTGGTGGGACTCTGAGTACAACACATTTATGAACCATGTAAAGCTAATTCTGTCTTTCATGCAGTGATACTAATGTAGTGACTTTTAGACCGCTTTATCAACCTTAAGACCCTGGTGATATTTTGAGCAGGTGTTAGTGACTGTCCTACTCTCGAAATGGTTCCCCAGCTCACATCATAGCTGTTGGTATATACAAGATGAGAGAATAGGTTCACTCGACTCACCGCCAGTGTGTAAAGTCTGACTGAGGTACACTTACGGAAGCTGATGTTCTGAGCGACCAATCACTCACCACCATTGTTCCCAATGACAAATCACTGACTACCAGTGTTCCCACTAATCACTGTTTACTATTGTTCCCAATGACTAAACACTATACACCAATGTGCCCGATGCCTAATCACTGCTTACCATTTTCTCAGTGAATAATCACCGATCATCACCGCTGCCAATGACTAATCACTGATCGCCAATATTCCCAAGAACTAATCAGCTAATCACCATTGTTCCCAGTGACTAATCAATAATTACCGCTGTTCCATACTGTTCTATTCTAAATGATTTTTTTTGTTACAAGAAGGAAGATTTTCTGACATGCAAATGGTCTGCAAATGATCATGACCATTTAGTGAATATGCAAATGAGTGATGTCATCCGGTGACTTCGAGGGGCTTTTTGAGCGTGCATTAGCTGTTTCCCTCTGAATAGAGTCAGCCAAACTCCTGATACATACGCCTATAAAAAAGAGTCGCAGCTTTATCTCAGCTCTTCTTTGTTTTTATTTTGATTTACACTTTTTCTGCATTAACATCTCTTTTTTCTTTAACATCTTAAATTGCAGGTCTAAACACGTGACATTGGCCTACGTGAATATGTAATCACATGTTAGATAGATAGATAGATAGATAGATAGATAGATAGATAGATAGTTGTGAAAGGTTCACGTGTGAGAAATCATGTGCACGTGCACTACATATGAAAAAATGTGGGAAGCCAAGGCTTATCACGTGAAGTGTAAGATTCACGTGTGAAGGTAGTGTGACTTTTGTGTAAGGTAAATTAAGGTATGAGGTTGTAGTAGCCTGTGGGTTTTGGGGACACTTGTGCTTAAAATAGAAATTTTTAAAAAATGAAACAATTTTTCTGTGGATTCATCTGTGCGCGTGAATCGATTCGATCGAGTACCTCAAAAGAGTCGTTCAAAGGGAACCGATTCCTCGGTGAATCACTGGTGGTTATTAGGGAAGGGAGAGGAGCTGCTGCGGTTTTAGTGCTGCGCTGAAACACGGGATAACGGGCGGCTTTTGCACCGTGCTATGAGACCTCAGGTGCGTTTTTGGTAAGCAGTAAGGGACGTCGGAAGAGAGTGCGGGATTCGTGGCGGCAATAATTGGATTTAACAAAAATAAATAAATAAATAAAGAAGAAGCCATATTTCTGCGCATAGACGCGCTACAGATCCGGTTTCTCCTCCATGCTGAAGTCGGCGAACTCTGGTATGGCGGCTTGCGCCCCCGGGAGCCGCTTTATCGTCGGATACACCACCTGCAGCACCAACACCATCATCACCAACACCATCACCAGCAGCAGCACCGCGCCCGCTCCGCCTCCGGCTCCTGCGCACAAGGCCAAGCAGAAAGGCTTCTGTCTGGTCAGGATGATGAATCTGAACGGGAAAAAAGGGAGCGTGGATCCGCGGAAACAGCAGCACCAGCACGGCACCGTGCCCTTCATCATTCACTGCCACATCGGGAAAGAAATCAAGCACATTTGCGGCAACTGCAGCCGCGCCACCGACGCGCAAGACGGTGAGTCGCTCCATGCTGCGGCGCAACCATCATTCCCATCATTCCCATCGTATTCCCAATACAATCCTCATCCTGCATCTTCACAAGCACTGAAACCCACCCGTGTGCATGCTTACGTGCAGGTGTGACCAAACTGCAGGAAGAAAAAAAACAAAGCATCTGTTTCCATTTTTCCTTAGAAATAATATATGCGTTTTTATGCTCAAGCATCAGTGAAGGTTATTTTTCTCTCCTTCTTTGCCTGAAATGCCCAAGTCATTCAAATGCCCTTGTGTGTGAGTCTGTGTCAGAGGTCGGTTTATTGTTGTGAGCAGTGAAGCGCAAGCCAGTTATGCCGGAGTGTAACAAGATTTGGTTTGTAATGAATCCTGAGACCCTGAGATCTCGCCTCGGTTTATGAGGCAAGATGAAAACATGGAGGGTATTTTTTTATTTTTATTTTTTATTAAGCCAAGAGGATCATTCGCATTTTATTGGAATGATGCTTTCTAGTTGTGTCAGCTGTTCTGGAAGAGAATTGTAAATGTTTACAGGATTGTGGTTTGGCCTACTTCTAGCCTAGCTGCATCTGCAGATCTGCTTGGTGAACTGTTCTGATCCTCGTGATGGACGTCTCGTCTGTTTCATCCTACGTGTAACTGGGAGAATGACGGAGAACTGAGAAAGAACTGAGGGCTATGGGCAGGGATTTTGTCTGTGATTCCATTTGTTTTTGTTTACATATTAAGCGATAGATCATCGTTTAAATCGCCTCCTTTGAAGAATGTAGCCGAAAACAAACCCAAGCACGTATCCTTTATAAATTATAAGAGATTTTCTCGGTCCTGAAGAAACGACATTTTGTTCCAGTGTATACAAGGTATGTGGAGGAATCACAATAAAAGCCACTTTTACAAATGATGTGGTTTTCTCCGAGAAAATGGATCCTGGTTGAAAAATAATATGCACCGGTGTGCATACTCACTTTGTACAGTACGAGTTTGGGTTTGCTGCATTCGTTCTCACCTGTTCGTATTGTTCTGATAGGACGCGTCTTATTTAGAGATGTCTGGGTGTTCAGAAATGTAGTAAAATGCAGTTTGTCATTTTTCGTCACTGATTTTTAGAATAGAAAATGTAAAAATCAAAGAGCCAGAAAAATCATTTTCTGTTCTTTAGAAAAATGTGGGAGATGAATTGACAAGGACTAGTCCTCCTCCTTCTGCTGATTTGTCAAAGGAAACGTCTATCCTTAACGACTTGCGTATTGAGCACATTTTTGCCCACCGACTCAACGAGACCATAAAAATTCTTTCTAGAAAGCTCCAGAGACGTCCATGGAACTGGTCAAGTGTCTAATAAATGATTATACAAAATGCCGATACACAAAATACAGTATTTACAACATAATATAACAATAATAATAATAATAATATCAATATCTTGACCATGTAGTGCTTTATATACAGCTCAAAGTGCTTTACAAAGAAAAATAATACAAATAGTAATGTAAAATTGGTTAAAGTAAGGAATTGTAGAGGCGTAAAATGTTAAATATTTAAAACAATATATATATATTCAAGTAATGTAGTTAAATACAATTTATACATGATAAATTTTAAATAAAAATTTCATTAAGGGCTCTTTGAAATGTCAAATGATGCAACAAATATTAAACTAGAGCTCTATGCTCAAAGTGTTTATATAAAAATAAATAAATAAATAAATAAAAAAGTTTGTGAGCATGTATAAATGAAACAATTTTGGAACGGAAGGTAATCCTGTGTTTAATGATCTTGGACATCATTGCAGAGCTTATGCAGTTAAATCGGAGATGTTCGTCCATTTACAGCTTTCCGAACAAATAAAAAGCTTATAAAAATGATTTCCGTGTTGAACAGGAAGCAGTGACGTGCTGCCAGGACCGGAGTACTTGGTGTTTGCGTAAGAAACCTTTCTCCTACAAATTAGGGATGTAACTGAACATGATTGTGTTCTTCTGAATGAATAGGTCATGTGTTTTAAACGGCTGCGAACACAGATATGAGTAGGAGGTAACGTTTTCTTTCTGGGATCCCATGGAATGCAACAGGAGAGCAGCGCAAGCTGGAGGTTTTTACTGTAATGCGAGGGCGAGTGGTCAGAGATGAAGCTTGAGCTTCGCTGCACGGTGTGTTTACAGAGTCACTACCTGCTCATGCTTTAAATCAGGATACTAGCTCGTTGAGTAGAACCAACTAAATTTGTGGGATGGTACAAACACAAACTAACTATATGACAAGACAATCATTCTTGTGCACAGCTGTCGCTGAGACCAGTTATGCACCGGAGAGATGTAGCTGAGGTTGAGGAACCGTCCGAGCCAGACGTCATACACCATGCTGACACTGCTGATATTTCTATATCAGGGTTTCTGTTATTTTCTTATTTTCCAGTGTTCTGTAGTATTTCCGAGGACATTGTGGTTAAGGCAAGAGATTCTGGTGTTATGACCTGCATCATGATACAGGGGTTATGATTTAATATATTGCAACACTGTAAGCAAGGTGAATTTTTATTTATTTATTTTTTTTAATCTATTTTTAGGAAAACTGTCCAATTTAATTTTAGGAAAACAGATCTGGCGGTCGGTGGTTTGAACGCAGCACGGACCAGTGTCTGCTGTGAAGCTTTGCTTGTAAACTGTTCATACGAAAAATCGATACAGCATTGTTGTGAATTAACACAGTATTGCGCAACTTATTATTTTTCTTATACCCCTAATAGTAGTAGGTTACATATCAGCTAGGGTTCGGGTTATACATAAAACCCATCGGGGTGAGGCCACGCCCACTTTGGGTTCACATCTGAATATTTGAAGAGTAAATAGGTACACGTTGTGTTGTGTTACACAACTAAATTTGTCTGTAAACTACCACACTTCAGATTTAATGTGTCCAGTTTTGCTCAAAGGTTTCACCCAAATAAGAAGAACTTCAAAACCATGGTGCGAATCAACTGAGTGTTTCCACTACGGTGAGGATAATCATGAGTAGTGTGTAGCTTTTTTTTTTTTTTTTTAAACGATTTCCTTATTTCCTATTTTCCTCTCCAGCGGAGGAGGTGGAGCGGCTGGCCGCCATGCGTTCCGAGTCCCTCATGTCCGGCACGCACACGCCGCCGATTCGCCGCAGGAGCAAGTTCGCCACGCTCGGCCGATTTTTCAAGCCCTGGAAGTGGAGGAAGAAGAAGAGCGAGAAGTTCAAGCAGACCTCAGCAGGTAGGAGGAGGAGTGTGTTTCACCGCACTCCTTTTACGGTACTATTGCCCTGGCAATGTGCATCCATGAATCTGAGGGGGCGGAGCTTCTGAAGGCGCACTGAAGGAAGGTTCGCATTTGATTTGCTGTTGAGTTCAATATCAGAATCGATGACTCCACCTTGAAACGCGTAATACATTCCTTCCACCTTAGTGGTTGAGTTGAGTTTGCAGTAGTGGTAATAACATTTAAGTGCATTTGCATGTACTGTAAAATTGATCAGTGTAATTAGAAGCCAGTGCTCCGCTTCTACATGAGTCATTTAGCCTCTTAGCGGCATTGCTACGAGTAGATGCTATTTGTTTGTTTATGTTTTCGACTTTTTAAATCCGAGCAGCTTGTTGAGTATTCTGAAATAAAACACCCGGGATGTGCAGTTACAGGAAAATAATCAGTGACCGTGACTGTGTTGCTGCCTGATGAGAAGCGCAGTTACTTTTACCAACCTGTAGTTTATCACCTGACGTGCAGTTCAGCAGATTTCCTGTTTGCTCAGGGCACGAGCACGTGAATAATCTGATAACCTGAATCTGATCATGTCCATCATAGAAGCGCATCTCAGTTTTATATAGATTTGTACCCGTGGCGTTGAGCAGTGAAGCTTTTATAAAGTTTTTTTTTTTTCGGAGACTTTCAGACTTCAGTCTCACCATCTTCCCAAGCACGGGTCATTGATCACACGGTCACACTGGTAACCCCGAATAGCATCTATGCCGTTTAAAAATAGCCTGCACAGCTGAATCAATAGTGCAGAGAATTGAGAGCTGCATTTAGCATCCTGTGGGCAAGAACTATACATCAAATTCCCTGTGGGTTTCATTTTCCTCCAGTTCTAATCTTTTCCTCCATTTATATATATATATATATATATATATATATATATATATATATATATGTTTTGTTGTTTGGTTAGTTTCTCTTCTTTGCTACTTTAGAATTTTGCTTTTGAGGTGCTTTGCATGATTGCTTTCCATTAAGGCGAATTTGATGTGATTTCCATAAATTGTCCAGTGATCTCAGAAAAAGGGAATGCGTAAAACCCAAGCCTTTGTCCTACTCCATTGCCTGAGCTGGAGACAGCAGGAAGAATGTGGGTTAAGCTGTCAGCTCTGCTGCAGGCTGGTTGAGGCGGCAGCAGCAGTAGCAGAGAATCGATTTAGGCAAAGCGTTAGTGTTTTCTCCCAGCCGGCTATTTTTACCCAGGCTTTGATGTATGTGCTGCAGCGAACCAGAACCGTCAGGGGGCAGGTAGGAGAGGAAAACACAAGGGCTTTCACTTGTGCGATGCTTGATCGATTGAGACACAGCTAGGTGTTGGGAGAAGAAGTGCTCGGTGTTTGATCCAATGAAATGAGTGGTGGGGGGGGTTCCAATATTCAATCACAGATCCTGTCCATAATCACTTACATTACTGGAGCACTGTGGGTAAAACCATGACTGACTGAGACACAGCGAAGTATTTGGAAAAGAACCACTCAGTGTGCTTGTTTGATCCAGACAACCATTGGGGATAAGGGGAACCAGTATTTAATCATGGATTCTATCAGTAATCACGTATGTTACAAGACCACCCCGTGTAAAACTACGCCTGATCCGTTGAGACATGGCGAGATGTTGGGTGAAGTGCTTGAGGTTGCTACCTTGTAGGACCACGGATCTAAAAAAAACTCCAAACGGTACAGATTGGGAAATAATTGCAGCATTGTTATTGATATCTCAGTGATTCTGAACATTGGACCCAAGGTACCCCAAGCTACATAATACCAATAATAAAAACTGTTCAGCTAAGTAACAGATCATTCCTAAGGGAACATGGATGTGTCCGGCGTAAGAAACGCTACAAAAAGTACAAGGCCAGGCTTGAGAACCTGACCACAATTAGACACTCGGTAAAGAAAAGGTTGCATCTCGCACCCAAAACCTTTGGTTTGTCTTGCTAAGGAAACCCTTAGGTAGAACCTTAAGAAAAAGGGTTTCTGAATAGAGCTTCATAAGGAAGCTAAAAAACCTTGGAAGAATCTCTCTTTTCTTCCCTCTCTTGATTGTGCACAGACCTAAATCACCAGACCAAAAACATTATTCCATTCCATTTTTTTTTTCCCCCTTATGTTTGAGGTAATGTCTGACAGCCTGTCCTGTTTTTCATACAAAGCTGTGGGAAATGTGTGCTTGCCTTGCAAGGGAAGGATTTGGGTTTGTGGTCTGGTGTCGATTTTTTTCAGGAATTCTCGGAGGGCTGTGAATTGACTTTCAGTGCAGAGCTGAGAGGAGAGTGTGAATCTCGAACTGAGTCATCGGTAAAAATGAACTGCTGTTGCTGTGACTGGCAGCAGACGCCACTGGAGTGGTGACAGACTGTCAATCAGCCATTCAGTCAATTAATCCTTCAATCAGTCAGTAAACTGGCCTGGTCCCACAGTGCTAGAAACATCACAACATGCTAGCTTTGAATGAAGGTCAACCACTTTGTATTTCTTGACCTGTCCTATGAGTCTTGAGTTGCTTCTCTCATGGTTAATAAATAAACATGGGAGGCGAAGGGTGGCTTGATGTCAGGAAATGTTTGTTTGTTTTTTCTTTGCATGTCATCTCACCTTCCCCAACCATTTAAGCGGTGAACTTGAGACGGCATGAACAGCTAGAAAGGCACGCAAGGAGCACCAAGGATGGTAGACAACTCTTCTATGGTATTCAAGTCTGCAACCACTTTATATGTCTGGATATATTTGCTGTGGGGTCATTATATTTCTATACTGGCTATGTTTCATCACTGTTGAACTTTACTGCCATCTACTGGATTTAAGATGTATGGCATTATTGAGTGCCGACTTATGCCAAGCCTAAACTCAATTCATCAAGCCACCCCGTGAATCCGATCCACTCTAAAATTTAATGGGTTCATCCTTGGCCCATGCTGCACCCTTCCACCAAGTCTCATGTAATTCAGCCTGGTAGTTTTTGCTCAGTCCTTAATGCAGGTAAACAAACAGACAAACTAACCGCACCAAAAAACAGGACCATCTTGAGGAAATAACAGGTTAGGCAACCTGAGGGGGAGCTTGTACAGGATCTCC
>JAQQZR010000001.1:2150209-2162876 GCA_030068235.1 Notoglanidium macrostoma
AAACCCCCCCCCCCCCCCCCCCCCCCGAAGGTTTTGTAAATTGCGTAGCCGTGACGCTCGTGACTCGTCACTCCTGTCCAAACCTCTCGGACTTACTTTTGAAAGGTGAAGTCATGAATTACGTCTCGGTCTTGTTCGCTTGTTATTAGCATGCATCAGTTCAGCTACATTAAACTGTTCAGGACCGTCGCGTTTCTATAGCAACAAGACGACACGGTGTTTTAGTGAATTACTGGTTTTTTTTGTTTTGTTTTTTGTTTTTTTAGGGATTGTGTATATCCTCATAGTCATCTTCATCATCACTGATCATCACGGAGAAAATGATTGCACTCATGATTTTCTACGAATGTTTCTATGAAAATTGTATAAAACTGAAAAAAGAGCCGTATGTAGAGACAAAAAAAGGCAGACAATTCAGCATGTGTACTTTTCCCACTTTATAAGCTTGATTTTTTTAGTTTTTTTTAAACAAAGCAAAATCGAATTTGGTATACATTTACAGTCGAGTGCGAAAGTTTGCGCTCCCCGTCTTGTTGGCTCTAGCTAAAAATCAACAACGCAACAGGAAGAAGCCTCTCGGTTTCCTAAAGATCGTTTGGACTTTTTTTTTTAATTTTTTTTTTTATTTTTTATTTTTTTATTATTACAAAAAAAAATGTAATCATGTGGTGGAAAAAGAACTGCTCAGTTTTAAGAACATTTAAAAAAAATTTTTTTTTTTTTTTTTTCCCTGCCAGTCGTTCTAGGGAAGTACTTCCGCCAACATTTTAGGTTATTTTTCCAAAGGCATTCACTGACTTGTCCATCTTTGGGGGAAAAGTCAACTTTTACTTAAAAAAAAAAAAAAAAAAAAAAAAAAAACGAAAAAAAAAAAAAAGAGATCTTTGCAAGTGGAAATATAATGAATATAGTCACATTTATCTGGTGTTTCCTATAAGAAGGCGACAATAAATCAAATAGATCATTATTGAACCAATTTCTAGACATTTTACTTTTTTTTTTTTGGCAGATAAGTTTATGCATTTATTTCTAAAAAAATATATATATATATCTCAAAAACCGAGATTATAATAATTTCAAAAATAATATTAGATAAATCTGACCATATTCATGACATTTTCCCTTGATGTTTTCAGAATAATGTCACCCCCGAGCCTGAGTTTCACATGTTCTCTCTGCATGCTTGTGGATTTCCTCGAGGTTCTCCTGAACCATGCAGATATTCTGGCATCCCATCAGGTGTGAATTCTCCTTTCTCGCACCCGGCGTTCCTGATGAGCCGAACTCATCCGGGAAGATAAGAACCCTTCACCGTCCAAAGAACTCTCGAAGATAAAAAGAAGTTAAATTAAAAGCTCACATGCGTACGCTTCCTCAAGGGTTCACTTTGAAGAAGGAGAAACCCTCTGTTGTAGGGTTCAGAGAAATTCTACGGGACAAAGCAAACAATCATTTAGGGTGCTAAAAATAAAGGTGCCAAAACTTTTTTTTTTTTTTTTTAAGATTGAAATATATATTTTGTTTAGTGATTCATTAGACTTATTAACTGATCAATGACGCGTCCGATGTCTGTCACCAAATTTCGCTCGAGCTGACACCGTATCAGGTTCCTTCGAGGCGTAAGCAGTGCGTAACACGGCCCGTGACTGTCTTTTGTACAAAAAAAAAAAATTCAAATTTGGCCATAAAATTAAACATCTTTTGTCACCTTGTCACATTAAAACCCCCCGACTGGACCTGTTGGACCTGCAGGAATGTGAATTCAGCAATAAAAGTGTTTTTATTTTGCTTCCCCCCCCATGTATGTGTGTGTGTGTGAGAGTGAGAGAGAGAGAGTGAGAACTCTGGGAGATGTTTCAGCTTCCAGTGTACAAAAGACTGCTTTATCTCCATTAAATAAAACACAATGACCAAAACATGACTCTGCCTTGACTTTATTTATTAGCATCAATGTGGTGATTTCACTGAATAGAAAAGTGTGTGTTCATGTAACAACACAACACACACATCATTTTAGCATTAGCATTTGATTAAGGGTGTGAGTTGATTCTTTGGTAATAGAAGTGTTTTGTTTTGCTTTTTTTCCCCCCGTGCACAGGTGTGAGTCGGCTCTTTGAGTCGACTCTTAGTGAACTCTAAGAATCATCAGTAAACACTGAAATGCTTTTGTGAACTCGGAGTTGTGTGGTTGATTCCCTTCATGAAAAATGATCAGTTCTCAGTATAAATGAAAGTAAATCTTCGTAACATATCTCAGGGAACAATTAGGAGACCGAGAACCAGGCAGGGATGCTTAGTGTTTTGGCAATGCGTAGCATTTAGGCTAACAATTATTTGACTACATTTTATAAAACGCAATGCAAAGTAATGTTATTTAGAAGGCAGAGTAGGGTTTCATTCAGCCATACTTAGGCAAAAAAATGAAAATCATTGGTCAAGATGTCCTAAACTGTTTAATTTAATGGGGGAAATAGTAATGATCCGTTTGCGATCTGAAAGAATCGACTCTGATTGATGAGCCGAATCAAATGTTCCCAAAACCGGGGAAAGCCCCTGGGGTTTACAGTTTAAAACCTACACTAACATGACCAACGCACACTAAACACCGACCAATCATTCCCAACAGCGACACCTTTCATGTTTAACGCCATTAATAATTTAGGCGTGGTCGCTGACTAAAAGAAAGCACTAGATGGCGGACGTTCACAGCTTGTTGGCTGGCCGTTAGTTTTCCCCCCACCTGTATTCCGACAGAAAGTCGTTGATTGGAGGAAAACTTGTGCGTATGACGTAACGCGCAGAAGGCGAGACCATATTAACCAATCCTGAATCAGGAGGCGGGACTCGCGTATAAGCAAAGCAGGAAGGATTAAAATAAACGTGAACTCTGAACTCTGGCGCACGCAGAGTAACTTTAGGGTAAGTTTTCAAAATGGCGAATCTAGTTTCACGCCCCTCATCAAGATGTTAACGGAAGCGGACTACTTAAAAAAATAAATAAATAAAAACAATAATATATAAAACTTGTATGAAAGTTCGTATTTACTTCACGACCAGAAGCTCAGGGTACGTCGAACGTAGAAATAAAAAAAATAAAAAATAAAAGGAAACAAAATACACTTAGAACTAGTACAGTTACGGTTTCTGTGTCCCCTTTAAACGTCTTGTCAATGCACAAATAAACTTTATAAAAAGTTTAAACCACAAAAACAACCGTCCACTACGCCTTTGATGAAATGGACGGTTGCGACATTCCAAAACAACAGCCGCCATTGGCTGCTCTTGATGCCTCATGGGAAATGTAGTCCGCTTAAGCGAATTCGGAAGCTGATCCAAGGCCAATCCAGCCCGTAGAGAACCACATTTCCCAATCTCAAGGGCCACACGCGTAGGCGACGGGCGCCATTTTGTCGGCGTCGCCTCATGCCTCATGAATATGCAGCTGTAGATTTGCGTAAAGAGGTCGGGCGACTTTTCATGTAGCGCATACATACTGTAGCTGCGTAGCTAGTATACATTTCTGCGTAAATGAGACGCATAGTGTCGTCTACGCCTTCCCGCACCGCCGCCGCTCGAGCTTCCTTCTGCCCGTTAGGTTTGACAGGCGCGCGAGAACGTTTCACCGACGGGCACCGACCGACGTGCGTTCGACTCGATGTCCGGCGATCTGACTGCGCCGTTCAGACGGCGGACTGCCCCCGTGTCCATCTTTACACGGCGCAAATAGGCTGAGACGGAGCACGACTCGGGCTGGATCACCGTTTCTACACGGAAGATGGAAAGCGCGAGGCTGGCGGAGGGAAACTCTTGGAAATCTAGTTTAGATAAGTTGAAAAGTCCCACCGCGGTGTCGGTGGCCCTGAGAACCGGAGTCGGTGGCGGTGGTGTTGATGATGGCGGCGGCAGGCAGACGACAAATCCGCCGCGTATAGACGTCCTTAACGGTAACCGGCGCGTGCAGGCTGCCGCGGGGTTAAACATGAGCAGCAAAGCGGCCGTGAAAGCCTCTAAAAGCGGCCGGGGGTTTACGGGCAGCTCCAACTCGTTGCTTCTAAAAAGGCGGCGGCTGAAGAGGCACCTCTCCGCCACCGCCGCCAGCGGGAAAATCAACCCGGTGTCGGTGCCGCCTTCCTCCTCCACGCTGGACCGCAAGACGCTGCTGAAGCGTCGGCAGAACGCGCAGCTCCAGCCGGCCGACCGCCAGTGGATCCGCGCCGACCTGCACCGCGGCTCCGTGCATGTGCACGACAAGCTCGCGCCCACCAGCCCCCCGAGGCCCGTCCTGTGCACGCTGGAGACCACCGCCTCGGAGATCGCCCTCCGTCTGAGCCAGCTGGGCGGCAAAACCGCCTCCGTGCTGCGCATCGGGGCCAGACTGCACCCGACCACCGACGTTAACGGGAACTGTCGCGGCCGACAGGACGTCGTGGGGGACATCGGGCCGGAACCGAGCGACAGGTTGAGACTCTTGCTGCTCCAGACGGTTCCCGACCCGGGTCTGTTTTCTCCGCGTTCCGATTCCGACGTTCTGGACAACTCGCGATCGCGGGACGACGACGAGGACGACGATGAGGACGAGGGCGACGACGAGTGCGCGGGAGGCCGTGGCCGAAACTCCGTCTCGGACGACGAGCTCAGCTCCAAACTCGGCGAGCACCGGGACTCCCTGAGCGATGACATGGTGCTGGGGACGGACGCGTCTGCGCTGAGTCCGACGTTCGACAGCGCCACAGAGGGTCTCGATACGTACGGCAGCTCCTCGGACGAGCTGGAACTGGAGGGGCCTCCGAGCGGCGCCGCCGACCCCGTCCTACCGGAACTGGATACCTTTACCGACGACGCTAAGGACCGACCCGAGCAAATGAGCCTGACCTCGGATACTGCGTCGAAGCTGGGCGACGATCCCGACCCCCCGGCGTCCCGGTCCCGGGTCGGCTCTGCGTCCGAGCGCGACTCCTCTCCGGCGCTGTACGTGCAGCTGCACGGGGAGGCGGCGCGTCGGCTCTCTCCGGACGAACGACCCCTGCAGCTGCAGAACGACTTCCTGTTCAAGCTCGGCTTTAAGGATCCGTGGCGTGTCCAGGAGGAGGGCATGAACACGGAGTTGGGGTCCCTGCTGCGCTTCTACGCAGGTAACGTCCCGCTTTACGCTTCACTTCGTTTCCTAACACGCGGATCCCGCGTTCACACCAGCAAGTGACAGAACGACAAGCAGCCGTTCGCTTCCTACTTACTTGTGAGGAAAAACGTGGAATTTCAGCGACAAGTTCTATGCAAGTTAACCATGGCGCGGTTACGGAAAAAAATAAGTTTGGCAGGAAGCAGCGGAGATGGTTGGCGTCATTGGTCAGCTTGCTCTCTACGAATCTTTCCATAGCTAGCTCGAAGCGCGTAGCGTAAATCAAGCGGTTCAGTTTACTGTGTGGTTTCAGCTGTACGCAGCCACGCCCACATTCGGCTACGTGAACAAGCAGCTTGTCGCCTGTCAGTGTGAACGCTGGATCTCCTTGTAGGTCACTTTGCTTTTGTACCACTTGATTACTCATGGTAGCACATGTTTTACTCTGTGAAAAGTATTTGCCCCCTTCTAGGTCTTCGAGGTCCATCGCTGCAGAGGAAGCACATACCTGATCTCTCTCGCACGCGCACACACACACACGCACACACACACAAATGTATCTGCTCTGTGTTGCATTGATGGACCAGGTGGGGGGGGGCAATACTTTGTGAAGCACAGTGGATAATCTTCAGCCAGTAATTCTATACCTACAGCGTGACTTGTATGGTAGATTTAACTTTTAAAATGGTTAACGAATGTGTGTGTGTGAGGTCAGAACACAAAGTGTTTATAAGTTTTCACCCCCCCCCCTTTGCCTCTTTCCACGTTTTGCATCGTTTCACCCGTGGAACTGAAACGCACTTCATTGTGGATTACGTGTCGAATTGAATAGCTTGCTAATGAAGAACTAACTTATCATTAGTACATTTTGTCTGTAACCGAATTTACGGCCCTGAGTTTACGAGCCCTGGTGGAATTGCATCCCCCCCCCGACTTTCTCAATTCAATTACGCGCCGCAAGACGGTTTTAATTTAGAGCACCGATTCGGAATTCATCTGCGCCGGATTAGAGCTCTTATCAGGCCAGATGTGGCCCGTGGGCCGCGTGTCTGAGTTCGACGCCCCTGACGTACAGGAGGAGCTGGATGATTTATATATAATCTGTGACTGTTATACAAGTGGCAAAAATACCATATCTCTATCGTGGAGCGATATTGCTACGATACACAACATGTATCTATAGGATCGCTCACACACTTTAAAAATAGTTTTTGAATTATTAAAAGTAAATATATATATATATAATAAGTAAAAAAAAATTGTGCTTTTAATTTAATCTATATGCAAAAAAATTCACAATCAGTTTGTACTTAAGAAAACAATATATTGTGATAATTTCAAAAGCATTTTGTGACCGTTTATACCGGTATGGATATCGTGTCATCAGATATACTCTCATCCAGCAGTAATTTATTATCCTGTCAGGATTTTTTTGTAGCGTGTCGGAGATATGGGCGCGGTTTCGCTTTGCGGATCAGACGCCTCGGCTTTGACGCGACGCAGGTCGGTTCTCAAAACGGCGTCCGTTCCCGTGGCGGAAATCGCAACCCAGATGACTCCCAAAACTAGTGGAACCTCTTTTCCAGCACGCACGCAAAGTTTGAGAAGCTTTACATAACGAAACCAGTCGCGTCAGCGCACGGAAAGCTCAGATGCCATGGTTTCGGAGCCGGGGCGCCGAGTCATCTTGAGAAATCGTCATTTTTTTTTCAGAGCCGCAGGCGTCTGAGCGTTTAATACGTGGAGGGCGGTTCACGTCGAAGCGACCCGGTTTTACTCGAGACGACTAAACGCAACTAACCTGAAGAAATGAGCAGGAACGGACGACGCGGTACGGCGCACGTGCAGGCCGGCTTGCCCCTCTAGCAGTAACTGCGCAGTGTTTATCGCCACGGAGCGTTTACTCAACATGAAACTTCTCGTCTGCTTGGTTCTTTTTTTCGTTTGTCACGTATAATGTCACCGGATACAAGTTTCCTACTATGTGTGAGACGCTTCATTAAAGAGAAAAACAAGAAGAAAATAGCACCACGGCCGAGCGGCTTCTTCTCTCGTCGAGTGAAGCGAGTTAGAAATCGGCCGAGTTCACGTTCCAGCCCATCCCCCGATCTGAGTTTATGCCTCTAAATACGACACGTTCACGCAGAGTTCTGGCCCGGCGAGGGTCACGCCAACTTCTGCATTTTTGTATCATTCGAAATTGCACGCTCCTCCGTAGTCGGCGGCGCGACAACACGGCCGGCGATTAAATTCCAGCGTCTGAGCCGAGGTTCGCGTCGCCCTCGAGCATCAGATCTGTGCAGCTGCTAACGCGTGCGTAAATATTGAACCACGTCTGCGCACACATGTGGTCCAGCATGCTGGGGCGAAACATGACACGCACGCACGCATATAGCTGACGGCATTGCGAGCAGTGGCTTTAGCTGTGAACTTGTTTATTTATTTCAACCGCCATTCTCACATACCGACTTCCTCTTCTCACGCCAACACGCACGCACACACACACTAGCCTCTCATTGTGGGTAACTAAACATGGCAGCGCGTTCTGCTCCCACGGACGCACATGACACGGGCACAAAGCCGCAGTGGCCGACTTATGGTGCTTGGATCGCGGCCGTGTTCCGGCTCTCGCTCCATTATCGTGACACTGAATGCACTGAGGCTGGAATGGACAGAGGGGCCCTAAACGGGTGGTGGTGGGGGCTCTCTCTCTCTCTCTCTCTCTCTCTCTCTCTCTCTCTGTCGCTCGCTCATTCGGATGCAGCGCGACCTCGTTGTTCTTGGCAAGTGACGTGCTACTGTCTGAGCGAGATCCACTGCATTAGAGCGCGAGAGAGCGGCAGGAAGTGCTTTCATTCACTCAGCTGGGGACAGCAGCGATGGTGTGAATACGGATGGGGTGAGACAGAGAGAGAGAGAGAGAGAGAGAGAGAGAAGCGGCAATGGCAGCGAGGGATTCGGTTTGTTTAGTCGGAAGAAGCAACATGTTAGGATGGGGGCTGCGAATTTCTTCAACCTAGCGTCTAACAATTCTGGCAGTCCAGCCAAGGCCGGTTCATTTCTCTAGCACATTTCACACATACCGGAAATATGTCAAGTGCTTGACATGCCTAAACACACAATGCAAGAACATAAGAAGGCAGTAAAAGACATGAATTAGGTGTATAACTCCTTACAAAGCAGCACGATGCGTTTAACCCTAGCGACGGTGAGGCGAGAGACCGAGGATTTCTCAGTTCTATGCAAATTAGCTACGACGCGTTGACGCAAAGCGATTGGCTGAAGTAGAAGAAGCCGTCGGCTGCGATATAGCTAACACCAGTGAGAGGACCCTCACAAGCCGCGGTCGCTATACGGCTGGGCTAGCTAGCTGACGAGGTTATGGGGAAACTGCGACGCTAACCGTAACAGCGAGCATCGCTGACGCATTAGCAGAAGTCAGCTCTAAGATATTAGTCGAAGTACCAACTTTTTAGCCGCTCGGGGCGTTCCGGCTCGCGCACGCCGGAAATGGCGTCAGAGGAATCACGCGAGGGGAAACGTCAGGAGTGTCGCGTGCACGCGGATGGCTCATCAGCAGGTCTGAGAACGTCACGCGTGTACGCTTCAGTCGGCGTAATCTAGCTAATCTACTTTCCGCCAGCACGCCTGGTATGAGTCGGGAGGAGCATGCTAGCACTCAGCTACTTTCCGGCGGTCTTGGTTTGTGGTGAATCATGTGGTAAAGCGCGGTGTGACACGGATTCGTTTTGGTTGTCAGTACGCGAGTGAGTCATGCGGTGCGCTGCAGGTTAAGCGCGCTAGCCGAGGCGGCTAATGCGCCTGCCGTGTGACTCAGATTAAGAACAGGTCACCTGAGCTGTCGGCCTTCCGGCGTGTCGGTTAGTCAGGTTCTTGCTCACTTTGTGTGTGTGTGTGTGTTTTGAAGTAGAGAGAGAGTGTGAGAGGGCGTTTTGTGTGTTTTGCTTTCTCATACCCACACATACTTTATTCTCCCATCCCCCCTCTAACAAGCAGCGCACACACACACTCAGTATCAGTGTAGAGAAAGCACTTCTTTCATTTTCCTTTCGCCCGCCTATCTCGTCTCACGTCTTTCTGACAGAAAGAACCGGAAACCCCCCACCGTCCCTGCTCCGTGTCCTGTCTCTGAGGAATGTGTGGAACGTACGCCGGCACCTTTGGCATGCCAGGCATGTTCGAGAGGGAAAAAAAATCAGAAAGGCGGGAGGGAGACACACCATCGCTTGCGACCCGACCGTCCTCCTTCACATGGCTAATAGCAATGCTAATAAAAAAACAAAAATGAGTCAAGAGTCATCAGGGTGCTGGATAGCGACTCAAAAGAAAAAAAATCTATGGTGGCCGATTCTGTAAAAGGATTAGCGTTTGGATTTTTTTCATTAATTTATTTATTTATTGTAATTTATTAAGATAAAGATTAGCCATGCGCCAAACCAGCGCGCTTAAATAATGTCCGTCAGGAACACTGTTTGCTAACTAGTAGATGCCAAATGCAAGCCAGTTTACAAGTATATCAGCAAATGATAGGTTGTTAGCGAGTACAAGCTAGTTTCCTGGTCGAGGGAAAAGGTTTGCTAGTAAATATCAAACGTGTGGTAGTTTTCCAGTAGATAGCAAATCTGAGCTGGTTTACAAGTATATGAAATGCTGTAGGCGGGAAATTAGTACACTGGTGGGAAAAATGTAGTTTATTAGTAGATCGCAGTTACAAGCTGCTTTGCTAGTAGTTAGCACGTTTACTGGCGGATAGCACGCGTGCAATCAAGACAGTGCAAGTTAGTTGACTATATAGAAGATGTTAGCGAGTATACTAGTAGATAGCAAACCTGAGGTAACATATGATCGGGTAGCAAATGTAACCTAGTTTACTAGTAGATTAAAAAACAAATCCTGAGGTATTTTTACTAGTACGTAGCAAGTGTTGGCTACTTTACTAGCTAACCAGTTTTCTAGCATTTACGCCAATTTCCTGTCAGGTCGACCGTGAGAGTTAGTAATCAAATATGAACTCTTTACTATTAGACACCAAACAGGAGTTCGCTTACTAGCCGGTAGCAAACATATGCAAGGTTACTAGTTGATAACAAATGTTAGTGTTTGTGTGTGAATTCCCATAGTCGTGTGTTAGCGTTTCAGGAAACAGTCCATCACTTCACACACTCCTTTATAGCGTGTATAAGCCCGGTCGCCTTCAGATAAGATGTCGGAAAAGTAAATAAAGCTCAGAGGTTAAAGGTCCACGCGCTCGGTTTCTCTTTAACGTTTATCAGGTGCAGTTATGAAGGTTCTTGTGTGTGGGGCAGGGCTGTTATTTTTATTACCACAGTATTTTACTGATACTTAATCTGAATGTACTGGCGCTCATTTTTATGGACTTTACCTCTTTATAAACCGAGGGTTGTTTTTTTTTTTTTTTGCGTGTGCAAAACTCGTTGGACCCAAACGCTCGCCGCCGAACACTGAAAGCTGAAGGCGTCTCACGTCTCTCAGTCCAGCTGAACCGAAAGGCCGTTTCAGCAGCGGGAAATAAACCAGAGCGCCTTCAGCTAAAGCGGGACACCACACTCGTACCCTCAATTATTTACTCCTACTGCCGTTTTTAAACCACGCTTTTTCCATCGTCTGCTTGTTAACGAACACTAATATAAAGTTTGACTATGATAATCCATAAATAAACACCTGCGAATTAAATAAACGAAGCTTAGAAATAATCGAAATAATACTTGGAGAATTCTAATAATGGTTAGAGCTCATCGTTTCCGATTCCTCCGAAGAGCATTTGGGTTAACTTGGTGAAAACCAAGTATTTTTAAGAAAGGGTTTATTAAGTGAATTTATTAATAATTATCAGGCATTTTATTCCTTTAATTGTGCATTTATTTTTAGGCTACTTTGCTTGCCGACGGTCATTTTTTCTTTTTTTTTTTTCTTTCTTCTTTTACTCCTGAAACTAGGCCAGGCGTCAGCCGTCAGCCACGCTCTGAACGTCGTCTTCACGGTTCCCCTCAAGCTTCAGTTCTCACACTCAGGTAGCGTGTGGCCGTAACGAGGTTCTTGTGTAGTTTCATCACAGGGACGCGTAAATATCTTCACCTTCCCTGAATCTGATGCGCTCTGTGATGCCAAATTCGCTCCTGAGTTTTGTACAGCCGATCAAAATTTCTTTGTAATTCACAGGAAATTCAGTCAAACTGTCGTGTTAAGTAATAAAAGTGAAAATTTAGGTAGTTTACTAGCAGATAGAACAAGTTAGGTAGTCTATTGAATACTAGAAATTTGTAGTTTGTCTGCCAGAAAAAAGGTGTGGTTTACTGTTAGATAGCAAATACGAGCTAAGTAGTAGCAGCAAACGTCAGGTAATTTACTAGTTGATTAGTAAATGTTGTATTGTTTTCTAGTAGTTGACAAATTTTAGGTGGTTTAAGAAGCTTTCTTTTACATAGAAAATAAAATATCATTATTTTTACTGTATTATTGCTGTTGAATTAAGAAAACAGCATAAACATTTAATTAAAAATGCCGTTCTGTAGTGCAAAATCTAGCATAAATCCAACACTTGAATATTTTTTTTGTGATATCCTTCTAAGTAGTGATAAGAATGCAAATGTGAAATTTTACATGTTCATTTCATTCAAAAACAGATTTGTTTTATTTCTAAATACAAAATTTCGAAACGCAAATCATATTCAAAGCTCTGGATTTTGCAGCCACTGGTGTAATCCCAAACAACTCTTAACTGCCTAGATATGTGCACTACAATTAATGCCCCTACATGTTAACACTCAACCTAGTGCCCTTTGTGTCCGATAGAGAGCTGAGAAAGCAGAAAACCAATAGGATATCCAGCCACCGTCGAAGCCGAGACTGGAGCCAGTGATGGCTAGCATTTAATGCTTATCGCGATGTATCAGAAAAACCATCATTTTCCCAAACTCTAGTAGAGGCTAGAAAACTCTGGATCATTTTCTAGTCAATAGCATGTGTGCAGTAGTTTAGTAGAAAGTAGCAAATGTTAGGTTATAGTAGACTATTAGATATTAGAGACATTTCACTAGTGTAGCAAATGTAAAGTAGCTTACAAGCAGATATTAAGTTTGTACTAATTTAAAAGTGGAAGATACATGTTAGGTAATTTAGGAGAACAGACTAAAAATGGGATGTAGTTCATTAAGTCAGCAAATGTGGGCTAATAGATGGAAATTTTAGATTCTTTACTGGCAATTAGGTAATGCAGGCTAGTTTATTCGTGATTAGCAAATGTTGGGTAGTTTACTGGTGAAGCATGTGTGAGGTAGTTTATTAGGGGTCAGTAAATGCGAGATGGTTTTTTAGGGGTCAGTAAATGCCAGGTGGCTTGTTAGGGGTCAGTGAATGCCAGGTGGCTTGTTTGGGGGTCAGTGAATGCCTGGTGGCTTGTTGGGGTCAGTGAATGCCAGGTGGTTTGTTGGGGGTCAGTGAATGCCAGGTGGTTTGTTGGGGGTCAGTGAATGCCAGGTGGTTTGTTGGGGGTCAGTGAATGCCAGG
>JAQQZR010000001.1:2170687-2185730 GCA_030068235.1 Notoglanidium macrostoma
CTTCCTCTCTCCCCTCTTCTCTCTCCCTCTCTCTTTCTATCTCTCTCTCTATCTCTCTCTCCCCCTTCTCCCTCCCTCTCTCTCTCCCTCCCTCTCTCTCTCCCTCTCTCTCCCTCCTCCTCTCTTCCTCTCTCTCTCAGATGGTGTCTCAGAGGATCAGTTCGGTGGACCTGTCTTGCTGTAGTTTGGAGAAGCTTCCCCCCAACCTGCTCTACAGTCATGACCTCACTCACCTCAACCTCAAACACAACTTCCTCCCCGCTGACAGCTCGCTGCAGCAGCTCCAGAGGTGTGTGAACATGTGTTCTGCCACTGCGCGGTTTCACAACAACGTTGTGAAGATCTAAGGACTAGTTGGCAAAAGTAGGCGGAGATAAGTGGTGCCCGAGGCTTGTTTGTTTGCTAAGGAATCCGAGACTTTTGATCACTGGTGTATTTAGGTCCTAGGAAATAACGTGCGCCACTTCCCTATAGCGCCACCATCAGGCTAGTGTATGTCTCCTTTGCTGAGAAGCCTCAGGAAAATGTGGGCTTTCTATGGGTTCGATTTTAGCACATAATCAGAATAATAGTAACAGGAAGAAGAAAAGTCCTAACAATTCCTGTAGAGTTACAAGCAGTCGGTGCTTGGACCCTTAAATATATAATTTCCCCAAGCAAGTAGTTTTTTATTTAGAACTTTAGAGACACGCAGAAGAGTGTTTGTGTTCATTCACTGGGTTTAGAGTGATTAAAATGGTGGAAAATGTACTGTCATGAATACTGCAGTACATTTTCCATTGCTTTAAAAGCAGTATATCGAATATTATTATTGTTATTATTTTCTGTCTGCTGTTGTAACACTCCTAGCAACCCTGTAAACAGAAAGATTGCACAAAGAGCAGAAGTGGTGGCGGTGAAAGAGGCACGGATGTGAAAGTGAAAGAGGGGAAATGGCTGTAGTGATGCAAATAAATAAACAGATAAGAACCTGGGCCGAACGTCTGACTGAGTTTTACCTCAAACGGGTTCCACCGCCGCCACTTCTGTACAGCTCCAGCAGCGGCTCAGGCAAAAACCTTAAAAGTGCATTGGAATTGCATCCAATTTTTTTTTTTTTTTTTTTTTTTTTTTTTTTAAGAGGGACCTGGACAACGTTTTTAATTTATAACTAAATATGAAGAGCATGTTCACTGTGTAATGTAATGTATCACCAAAAACAGGTCAGCACTTCAGAAGATTCTCCGAATCGTGAAATAAAGTTATCACAGTACCTGCATTATCAGATAATTTAGCACAATTGCGATATTAAATTGTCATATTGCCCAGCCCCGTTATTGTTTTGTTTTTTTCTGGATGCAACATCGACTGTAACTTTAGTAAGGCCAAAGTTAAAGCCTCCAAACATCACAATCTGACGTGTGTGTGTGTGTGTGTGTGTGAGAGAGACAGAGAGAGAGAGAGCATGTGGGTGGCCCTTTGTTTCTCTGTAAACACACCTCACTTGCCATTATAGCTCCCACTTATTTCTCTCTCTCTCTCTCACTCTCTCTCTCTCTCTCTCTCGGCTCGGTGTTGTTGCTATTAGGATTTTCCACCCGTGTACTCTTGAGCAAAGCTGCATGCCTGCAGAGAGAGAAGTGATTGTTTTCTCTCAAAACCCTCAACCTTGTTTGTGATCATATTTACCCAAGCACAAAAGCTTCAAAGCACTTCGGCCCTCAGCAGCACCAGGGCATGCTGGGTAAAAAAAAAAAAACACACGCAAAAAAACCCACTCGGAATGTTCGGCATTGCGTCTGTAGTAGGACCGAGTCCTGGAGCCGAACAAAAACAAAGGGGGAGAGACAATGGGAGGTGTGTGTGTGTGGGTGTGGGTGTGTGTGTAGGATGTTTGTGACGGTTCTTTGAACTCATGAGTCAGCACGGTCACTGTCATTTCAAGCTGAAGTATTCCTTTTACATGTGGGTCTCTCACTCACTAATCCCTGCTCTGTGTGTGTGTGTGTGTGTGTGTGTGTGTGTGTGTGTGTGTGTGTGTGTTAGGTTCTCCCGGTTGCGGAGCCTGAACCTGTCCAATAACCAGTTGGGAGCGTTCCCCCTGGCGCTGAGCTCCATCTCCACCCTCACCGAGCTCAACCTCAGCTGCAACTGCATCAGCAGCCTCCACCCCAGCGTGGGCAACATGCACAAGTAAGGATGGACGGGTGGAGGGAGGAGAGACGGGTGGAAGGCGGGAGAGTGCGCGTCACTGTTAGAATTAGCTGGATGGATGGATGGAGTGTTTGAATGATTTGGCTGGATAGAAAAATAGGTAAATAAATGAATGTGTTAGAAGCTTGAGATCAAAATAATGGTCGGATAAGTGGAAAGGATGGATGGATGAAAGGAAGGATGAATGACGGGCGAATCACAGCTATATAGATGGAGCAGTATGGGGATGGATAGAAGAGGCGACGGATGGACGGGGGCATAGATGCAGAATGACGGATAGAGCCGTATGATGACGGACAGAGGTGTAGATGCGGAGTAATTAATGGGTCAGTGCATGGATGTATCGGATTGGTGGACGTATAGACGGGTCACAGCGAGAAACACGGTCTTTAACGTTAAACCCTCCTCATCAGTAGCAGCTCTGGGTAAATCAGCACTTGCTTTTCAAGATCACATGGTCACATGACCTGTAGAAATAAACTCAAACTGTACGATCGCCAGAACCGACCTGGAGTTCCACAGCCTGCTTTCACACGTCAGTAGCACTGCTGCCACCTACAGGTTCAACACATACACGCACACATGCACACCCCAGCAGTGTGTTGAGAAGTGTGTGTGCTGTTTCAGCCTGCAGACGTTGCTGTTGGACGGGAACACGCTGTCGTCGCTGCCGGCCGAGTTGGGCTCCCTGCAGCGTCTCTGCTACCTCGGCCTGTCCTTCAATGAGTTCAGCGGCGTTCCGGCCGTGCTGGAGAGACTGAGCGCCGTCGAGCGCCTCTGCATGGCCGGGAACAGAGTGGAGCAACTCGCGCTGCAGACCTTCCGCCTGCTAAGCATCAAATACGTCGACCTGAGGTACACACACACACACACACACGCCCCGACACGACTAATAGTTTACAAAGCACATCCATTTGAAACGCCACATTGCTCCTTTCATTCGTCTTCCCTCTGCCAAGAACAGCAGTAATAAATCTGTTATAAATACGCAATAAAGCTGCCGTCGCACCCAGACGCCCAGGGAGGGATGAATCTATTCGTAAATGCAAAAGAAAGACACTTGTTCACTCGTGGAAAGTTATAGGACGCATCGTGCTTGTGAAAAAGTATTTGCCCCCCTTTCTGGTTTCTTGTGCTACTCGCATATTTGTCAATGTCGAGAGAGATTTATTTATTTATTTATTTATTTTTATACGCGCTATATTATTACAGACATTAAATGAATCCTTGTTAATCAATATTTTAATATTTAATTCATTGAACGGTCCTGTTTTCATCATTCATGTTAGAAAAAAAGAAAGGAAAAGAAGTATTGCCCCCCCCCCTCCCTTCTGATTTCATCCGTCGCCTATTGAAAAAATGAACCTCTTTCACTGAGCATGTAACGCATTTTTTAAATATTGCAAAGGGAGCCAACACTCCGATCAGGAATACTTGATCCCTTCAGTGTCCCGACTGTATATTTGCGACGCCGGACGCTTCCGGATTTCCTTTTTTCCCCCCAAATAAAACGCATTTTTGACAAAAGCAACCTCATTACACGTGTAACACATTTCTGAATCCGTGAAAACCTTTTAAAAAAATTCTCTTTACCGATAGAACACCTGTATCCGTCCGCGAAAAATTAATTGCCCGCCTGCACCACTTTCCGCAGTAATATCAGCAGTCACGCTTCATATAATCAGCTTTAGCCGATTTCCGTTCAACAGATAGCCTCGTTTTGTCAAAACATCTCCAGCACCAAGACACTACCACCACCGTGCTGAACGTTTTGTATGTTGTTCCATTTCATCTCCCATCCTGTTGCATAACGATGTCCTGAAATGATGAGAAATCATCCACGTGGATTGTCCCTTGAATCTGATTTCTCGAACCTCTTTTCTACTCAGTTAAAGCTAGCGAGGCCTGCCGTTCATTAACTCTTCCTCTGTTATCTTTTGCGACTCCCTGGATGAGCGGTTACTGTGCACTTGGAGGAATTTTGGCAGGCTGGACAGATTCCCCACGTTTCCAGTCGGAGATAGCGGCTCACGCCGTGGTCCCACACTCCGCCCTGACACGCATGGACGCTCTCATCACAGGACGGCCCGGAGAGCTTGCAGCTGCGTCGTTATGGAAATGAGTCGAAAACAAGAACATTTGTTTTTTTTTTTTAACATGTCACTTATTTATTTCAACTGCACACATTTAATGAGCGTTTTGTGGGACCCAGTTCTTTTATATTCTTGACGCGAAAGAAAGCAATCCAATTCATTCAAACAGGACAAAAGTAACGGCGCTCTTTAAAAGCCGAGCTGCTTTGTTAGAAGAATTAGGGCGCAGTTTTGGAGGCACTCCTTTTGCCTTTTATGGTATTTTGTGGGCGTGGCTTGTTGTAAACCTGCGGGGGGGGCATTATTTTTCACGCCCGTTTTTTCTTTATAAAAAATAATACTTTAAAACCTGGTCGCCGAGCCAGGTGTTCGGTCCTCAATAAATCAGCTCTCGTGTTTTGAGATCTAACCGATTTCTCAAACGACTTCTCAAAGCCGCAGTGGGGAAAAAATGCATACATACGTAAGATTCGAATGATTATGAAGCATTCAGTCAGTCGAATATGTGCTAACAGAAGCTCTGAAAGCGACAGCATGCAGTGATCCATCAGACAGGAATCTGCTTTATTGGACCTTTTTTTTTGCTTTGTTTTTTTCCCCCGTGTTTGGAAAGAAAATATTCCGCTGCCTGCAGACACATTGTTTAATAACAAAAAGTGTCACATTAACGATACAAGCAAAACACGCGCTGTTCTCGCTCCAGGAAGGCTCCGGCGTGGCGTCTGTCAGCCTTTTAATTATAAGAGATGACGACGACTTGTACGTGATTCGAACGCTTCATGAAACGTTCTCTACCGTGTTCGTTTCCACCAGCAGGCCTGAGTGCGTTTGATTAGAACAATTAGAATGAATTTGCGATTTGTTGACTAGAAGTAAGAGTTTCCTTCGCTTCCCTCCGTTTCTCTCAGACTGAACCGGATCTCCAGCGTGGTGCCGGACGAGCCGGACTTCCTGCGTCACGTGACCCAGTTGGACGTGAGGGACAATCGTCTGAGCGAGCTGGACGCCTCGCTGTTTCCTCGTCTGGAGGTTCTGCACTGCCAGAGAAACCGCATTTCGCGGCTCCGGCTCCGGGGCAGCACGCTCAAGGCCCTGTACGCCTCCAGCAACGGTAAACGCATGCAAGCACAAAGCTAACAATAACACCGGTACCGGTCGCGACGAACCCACGTCCGTAAACACTTTCTTGCTCCGATTTCGCCAAACAGAAATCCGGGATCTTGAAGCGAGTCCAATCACCTCCAACCTGACCTACATGGACATCTCAAGGTGAGCCACTTCCACACACTGTCTGAAAATGTGCAATGCATCATATGTAACCCGTCATGCTTCTACATACTTTCTCATTTCTAACGAGTAAAAAAAAAAAAATGATTACAGGCGACAGAAATAATTGCAACAATGCACGTCTTCAGGGTCCAATTCTTTTTTTTTTACGTGAAAATAAGTGCCATAGATCCCTCAAGAGTACCAGAACAGCATCTCAGAAATGATGCATCATGATGTAAAGCAGTGATTACTGTCACGGCAGGGTGTCAATAATTACGGATGACTAACCGTCTGACTGTTAATCGTGCGTTTTGATTGGCTGAAGGAATTGTCTGGAGGCGTTACCGCCGTGGCTGAGTGACAGCAAGAAGCTGGAAGTGTTGGACGTCAGTCATAACTACATCAGAGAACTGCCCCAGTGGTGAGTGTGTCTCACACACACACACACACACACACACACACACACACACACACACACACACACACAGACACACAGACAGAGAGAGAGAGAAAGACCAGGTCTGTTTTATGCTCTGGTGTCCAAATGATGAATCTCTGCTGTAGGCTTCACTGAGGACGCTGACCTCCTCACACACTCCATCTCCTGCCCTCTATTACGGCCACCGTGCGTGCGTGTGCGTGCGTGTGCGTGCGTGTGTGTGTGCGTGTGTGTGTGTGTGCGCGAGAGAGAGAGAGAAGACGGGGAAGAAGGCAGATTCATATTCTGTTTGTCCTTTAAGCTTTCCATCTCCGTGCCTGCTGCTCTGTCTCCGCCGAGTTCATCTGCTCCATCTCACACACCCTCTCATCATCCTGTCACTCTTCCTCTCTCCCACTCTCCGTCTCTGTGTATTTATCGCTCCGAAAGTATTGGAACCACAAGGCAGGTTCTTTAGTTTTTGCTATACGCTGCTGAAGACACTCGGGCTCGAGATCGAATTCACCCATTTTTCAAAAATAGTGGAACATGTGATGGACATGACTAACACTGGAGCAATACTGGTTACTTTACATTTACCCCTACGTGGTTTTTTTATGTGTTTGTTTATTTTTAAATTTAGCTACAATGGTTGTAAGAGTACGCTATTTTTAAAGCAAAAGCTCAGGAATGAAAAAACCACATTGCTTCCATGTAATGCATCAGTACTGAGATCAGTGTTAGCGGTCCTGGCTTATAGGAGAGCTTCCGAGCATTTACAGGCACCCTTGATCCAGACGTTCTCAGAAGATAATTAATTTGAGTGCTGTACGCTTTTACTACGCTTCACATAAGCTGTTACAGACTTCACTGCACACCTGCTTTTAAACTTGCGTTAGGAGAAATAATCAGATTTCTGTAAGTCCTCTTTAATTCCTGGCTCCGAATGTTAGTCCAAAGCAGTGTTCGACTCCTTTAAGCCACCTGCAAGCAGCTCTACTCCGCTGTTATGCTAAATATTTGTATTTGTGCTTTTGCTCAATTCTTATTTATAGAATTTTTTTTATTCTATATTTGCCTAATCATGGATTGTCCTGTTGCAGACCTGGTGTGGATTAGTCACACACACACACACACACACACACACACACACACACACACACACATACATATACACACACACACATACATGTTTGTCTTATTATCCTTGTATGGACTTTAGTAGAATGATTAATGCTGCTAATTTTAATAACCTAAACCTAAATGTTGCCATAAACATAACCTCAGTAGCCAAAAGATAACGTTTTGGCTCTATTTTAAATTAAAGCTGAAAGATTTTGAAAAAAAAAAAATAACGATTGATGATCAGCCAAATGTCAAATCTGTCAGAGATCCCCATTATTGTGGGGACATTTGGTCCCCATACCGATGCCCACACACATACAAAACAGACACACATTCACTTGTCAACTGTCCACTTGCCACTTCTCACTGTCTCACGGTCACACACCGCAAACCCACACACACAAACACACACACCATGCTGATCGGAAGCCTGCATCAAAACTGTAACCATGGCGATGCAGCTTAATTCATCTCTACACCTTCCTCCATTCAACACAACTCAGAGGTTGAATTTTTTATGCATGATTTACTGCTAGAATTTCAGCGCTTTGCTCGTTGTGTTGGGTGTAAACACATTTTTCCCTTTCACAGAAATAAATTTGGCTGTACTGACGTGGGTGACGCAGCACAAATCAGAATGTGACATTCCTAATCTGTCAACGAGGCGGGATTTTCAAACACAAAAATGCGTTTATAACACCTCCTCTCGAGTCTTCATCACTGCACAAGGCCAGATGGTATTTTCCTGTTGATTAAAATCCTGTCTCATTACTAACTTTGTGTATGCACACTATTAAAGTCTACGTCTACTAACCAAACTACATCATCTAATTATGGACGAAAAACACTTTAATATTAAATATTTTATCTTTCATGCGTTGTTAAACCATAAACCTAATAGATATCCATTCAAATTACACACATCCACTCTCCGTCAGTGTGAAATCTGTTTATATTAGATGGTATGATTATCCAGACTCTATTTTGAGAGTAAAGTCTAGTCTGAAAAATACTCAAACCTTCTTTTATGTCACATTCTACTGTCGAAAATATAATTAACACTCCTCGGTACTGTGCATCAACTCCTAAATTAACACTAGCTTTATGCCATATAGGTTTTTTCCAGTAATTATTAAGCAATTATTTATTATTTATCAATTATAAGCAGTGATTCAGTGATGCTGCCTCACAGCTCCAGGGTCTGAGATTTCTCTGTGTCTGTGTGGGGTTTCCTCTGGGTTCTCTGGTTTCCTCCTACCTCCTACAAAACATGCCAGTAGGTAGATTTGCCACTCAATTACCCCTGTGAGTGTATGTGTGCACGGTGCCCAGGGATGGAGATGGTGAAGGTGTATTCCTGCCTCACACCCAGCGTTTCCGGGATCCTGACCAGGATAAAGCATTTACTGAAGAGGAATGAATGAATAGCTATTCATAATTAATTAACATTAGGCATTTTTTATTGCTATATTTCACAACGAATAACAGAATTGACTAATGTGAGCATGTTTCTTTCTAACTCAAGGTTTATAAGGATGTTAATATTCTCTTTTTCTTTCTAGGGTTGACAAGCCCAGCGTTGCAGCTCTGAAAGCCAGGTGAGTCGTCGACTTTACGTACTACAAGGGGACAAAGCGTGGAGAAATTATACCCAAGTGAAAGTGTAGATAATGTGTCAGAGTCTGGCTCAATTAAAAGTGG
This sequence comes from Notoglanidium macrostoma, assembly GCA_030068235.1. Classification (NCBI taxonomy): domain Eukaryota; kingdom Metazoa; phylum Chordata; class Actinopteri; order Siluriformes; family Auchenoglanididae; genus Notoglanidium; species Notoglanidium macrostoma. The sequence continues at coordinate 2,179,487 of JAQQZR010000001.1, forward strand.
AGGTTTTCAGCCTAAAAAAGTAGCCTGGTGAAAGTATAAAAGGTTGCTATGTAATGTAGTGGTTTGTAAATTACTTACATAACTATATAACTGCTGCGCAATGTGGAATTGCAACCGTATTGTATTTATTATATTTGATTATATTCTTTAGCTTGATTTGTGCTGGACTGTGCTTGAATTTCCTTCAGGATTAATGAAGTATTTCGTATTCGAATTCATATGTGGTGGTCTATTAAAAGGGAAATATATATATAATGTATAATGTAGTGGTGGATTAAATAGTACGTATCGTAAACTAGTGAAATTAAGAATCAGGTTTCGGATAGATGTGATTCTTGATAGTTTTATTTATAAATAAAATCACATTCTACTGATATGTATTGAGAACAGATCTTTGAGTCGTAAAGAGTGTTTTTAAGGTCTAAATAAAAATGCAAGGAGTTAAAAGTACTGTTTGTTTTGCTTGGAAATGTAATTACGTTATAGAGTACAAGTATTCAAGTTGAATCATACTGAAGTAAAGTATAAATATGCCACATTTACGCCTTAAGTGTCGTAATGAAGTCAAATTACTCGAGTATTAAAAATAGAAAGAAGGAATATAAAGAAACATTTGTAGTGCAATGTGAGGCACACCCACCCACCAACACACACTTACATAAATCCTCCAGTATTACTTAATAAAAGATTCATGCAATCCTTATACAGATGTTACGAAAGCCCAACTTAGGCCTTAAATTAGTACTAATTAAAAATACCCAGAAAGAATATAAACCTAATAGTAAGACCAAAGTGCAAAATCTCATTCTCTCTCACTGCTGATACTGATTCTGGCGCCTACTCCAGACCCATTTCATGCATTTTTTTCACCACAAAAGATGCAAAAGATCTTTTTCATGATTTGTTTCCACATATGGATTCTCAGAGATTCCCAGTGATCTTAGTGCAGCAAACCGGTTTGATTTGTGTCTTGGCGATGATGCATGTGGTTACTCATCCTTCATATAAGCCTATATAGTTGAATTCTCGAATCTGATTGGTCAGAAGGTGTGGATTAATTTTCTATGAAAGCAGCTCTGACCGTAGCTCCAGCTGTAATTCAAATTGTTAATGCAAATACATAATTAAAGCCTAATAATAAATAAAATAAAGAAAATTTTATAAAGAAAAACATATAATCTTTGATATGGTGAGGTTTCTTGTTTATTTAACGTTTATGGAAGGAGTGTCTCCAGTGTCAGCTTGTGCTTTGTAGTGTCTCTGTAGCATGACAAGCTGTGTGTGTGTGTGTTTTTTTTGTAGTCTTTTTTGTAGTCTTTTCAACTATAAGAGAGAGAGATAAAAGAGAAGGTAGTGAGGGAATGACTGTTTAAAGCTGCTATATTGGACTTGATAACAGGAAATAACTTGAGAGCGTTCTACAACAATATATATTTAACTCTAGACACGATGCATCGTTCATTACTAAAAGAAAAATTATAATATTTAACAAGTCTTCGGGACTACGAGAACACACCCTGTCGTGTTTAATTCCTTACACATGAGGTGGACGAGAGATCTGAAAGTGTGACATACCGTACTATTGCATTTTTTTTTTTTTTTTTGCTGTTTTCTCAGTTTCAGGATCAGGGTTCATACTGAGAGGAGATGAAGTAGACAAAGAACAGAGAGATAAATATCAAAGCTGGCTGACATGAGTGGGCACAGATATTTTTAGAGGCTTTCGCTCTAGCTTTTTCTCTTTGTTTCCATTAAAACTCAGTTTGTGTACATACATCATTCACACTGCATAATTATGATTTAACACATGTGCTCTTTCTTAGATTCTATAATATGTTCTAAAATTGTCATTAACACTGTAAAAGACCTCTTTTTTTGTCAGGATTCATGGAAATCAGTATACAAGTGTCTGTGTGTGTGTGTGTGTGTGTATGTGTGTGTAAGCAGGCCGTTGTTACCGAAGATCTTGTCCCCTTTGATTGATACTACAAAGAGAGTCGTCTGTTTGTAACCTGCGGCATTCAGATATACAGCATAATCATGTGTGTGTGTGGTGTGTGTGTGTGTGTGTGTGTGTGTGTTGGGGGGTTGTTTATACCAGGGCTTTTGTCTATGTAATAAAGATAAGTGCTGCCTGAATTATTAAAATGTGTATGAGAGACGAGAGAGAGAGAGTGTGTGTGTGTGTGTATATGTGTGTGTCTGTGTGTGTGTGTGTAAGTAATCAGATCGAGTACATAGACGATCCGTGTCTCTTGCTGTTGCTTTTCACCCTCTTTGCTAAAGAGCTAAAGATGCCTCGCAAAATCTGGTGAGTGGTGCATTGTTGCTTCAGACCATGAGATGTGATTGTGTTTAAAACATGTCCTGGTGTTTATGCTGGTGCGTGTGTGTGTGTGTGTGTGTGTGTATCCTTGCTCAGGGACATGCATGCTTTTCATTTTTTTTCTTTTATTTTTTAAAGCAAAAATAGCCTTCAGCAAAACTGCTCCCAAGTTCAGAGATTCCTAAAAATCAATAAAGGTTAAAAAAAAAAACAAGAAGAATCAAAAAGATGAAACTTTAAAACTTGTTTTGCTTTGTTTTCTTTTACTTGGTTTAAATAATTTTTTACGTAGTCCTATTTACATATTAATGCATCGTCACTTTTGACTGCAAACAACAGAAGGTGAATTTTTGAGTTTGTAATTTGTATTGAGAGCAGCTGTGAGTAAGTGGGTGTGGCTTAAAGGCCATAGATGAGAATGTGGGCGTGCCTTTCAAGTCCATATATGGACATGTTTGAGTCAGGGCTTCATGATAACTTATAACGCAGCCTTTAATCATTATACAGTTATACATTTTAATATTTTAAAGCAAATTACTAAACACATTTTTAAATCTATATTACTTATTATCATATTATTATTATGGAAAAATGATAATAATTATAATCAAGCAAAAGGCTTTCATATACATATTCACATGCAGGTTCACATATTTTGCTAGCCAGGTAGCTAATATCTGAGAGGACTTTTAAAGTCATAGTCACAAATATTTTTAATCTTTACTGCTAATGCTAGCTTGACCTGACAGGATTTGTAAAACAATTTTCTAAATCTTAGATAAGTATTCTCACGTCATTAATAAATTTTCACACATATCATTGCTAGAGACAAATGGATTACGTAACCTTTTTTTTTTTTCCCAATTATGGTCCAGTACTTGGTTGATCCACTGAAATTTCCTGATGAATTTCAATTCTGTATTTTAAATCATATTCACAAATGTTCATATTTGTCACTGATCAAGCTAACTATCTTAGCTAATATTATCCAACCTGACAGGATTTCTCAAAGGATTTGTTAAAAGTTATATTTATAAATGTTCACAATCTTGTAGTGATAGTTAGCTATCATGAGCTAATCTGACAAGTACTATTTATGATTTCTTAGCACTAACATTAGGTACAACATGAGTTGAAATGTTTATAATCTTCAGTACTAATGCTAGCTCACTAGCCAGCTAACATGAGCTAGCCTGACAAGATTTATGAGAGGATTTTTGATTATATTCTTAATTGTCTCTGCTAGTGCTAACAAGCAAGCTAGCATTAGTGAATATGACAAGATTTCTCAGATGATTTATATTTAGAAATGTTTATATCTTTTTTCTCCAATGGTTCTGAGATGATTTTTGAGTCATATTTGGAAATGTTTATAATTTACTCTGCTCAGGCTGGCAAGTTGGCTAGCACAAGCAACCTTGACAAGACGACTGTGAGGATTTTTAAGTTATATTTATAAATGTCTATACATTTTGAGTTCATATTAATCATTTATATTAATATGAATGCAAAAAAAAAAAAAAAAAACTCAGTAGGATACCAAATTTATTTATATAAATCCCAAATATACTACAACAGATTTGTATCCTAACAATCAACCATAAAAAGTACTTTGCTGTTTATAGAGAATAGGGAGTAAGACACCATTTTGGTCACAGCCAGACACTCCTTAAGCTTCCATCACAGAGGAATTTGCGAAGTTTCCTGTTGAAATGATGGAAAGTTAAACAGTTAATGGGCTGCGGATGTGACGTGAATTGTCTGTCACCTAAATGAAGCCTTCTCTTCATAAAGCTGCTTATGCTGTCATAAAAAAATCAAATCACGTGAGCTGTGATATAATTATCTCCTGCCATGTGCAGCCATTAATTTGAGGCAAATGACAAGGATGTCATCTTATAATGACTGTGTTATTAACAGGCTCTGCAAGGACATTGTTCTTCACAAAACGTCATTCATTGTTTGGAAAGATCTTTTGGCATGGGTTCCATTTGGGAAATAATTTCCTTTCCACTTTCCAGACCCTGATTAATCTCTATATTAAAAGGTAGTTTCTTTATAGTACTGAGTATTTACTATTCCCTATACACATGATGAACAGGACAATGTTTATTTAAGCATGACCCAAATGCACAAAATGCTGTTTTAAGTAATTTCCCTTACAAAATCAACATCCTGGCACTCAATTCATGATTTGAATTGACTTATAATACTGGGTTCATGGTTTGATTTTGCCTCAATATATTATTAAAAAAAAGAAAATTAAAATAAAATTACCAAAAGATAATGCAACATTCAATTTCCTGTTCTTTATCAACTTAAATATTCCTTTGGTTAAAAAAATCCCTTTTCTTTTATTTTCTTCATAACCAACAATAATTATTTACAAACACTCCAACAAAGGTTATATAATAATCCATTATCTAAATTATTTGTTTATTAAATAGCAAGTAATTACTGAGCTTTTTCTTGAATTTGAAATTTAACCTCTGTTTACATTCTTTATTTTAGCTTTTGGCAGTCTGCAAAAAGAAAGCTCCAAATTCTTGCTGAATCTGTTTGTAAAGCTAATCGCACAAAAGCTCTTTCCCATTTTAGCTCTGTTTTTTGTGCGTTTTCATGGCATTAGAGCTGTGTTACTCCCAGTGACATCACATGTATTCCCACTATCGTGCATTATTGTCCCCTCTGCTGTCTAAATAACACAATTACAGCTTGGAAAAACTAAGAGATTAACTGGTTAATTTTTTATTTCTATTGATATGAATCGTCATAAATTTGGATCACAATTCATCGATGCACAATATATCGTTACATGCCTGTAGGTTACTATAGAAATGATAATGTATTAGAACAAGTGCATTCATACAGTATAAACCTTGGCAGAGCTGCTGTTATAGAAAAGTAGTCAATACTTTCTGTATCAAATTTGAGAACTAATGTAAAGTTGTTATATGACATTTTTTTACAAAGCAGTTAAAAATGCAGTTTCACTAATTTACACCTGGTTTAAGGATGTGAACAAAGGTAGCCATGGTAATTGTTCAAAGTTTAGTACATCAAATGGAGCATAATCAGTCACACTTTGTACAGTATTATTCCACCCTTTTTCATACTGACTTGCGTAACACTTCTTTGGCTCAATCCTCCCTTAAATGTATACGTATGAGTTGGAGAAAAAAAACCTTACGTTTTGCCATGTGCATAACCCACAGACAGCACATTTAAGGTTTGTACACCATTTTCGTACCTAACACACAAGGTTCTCCACATAGACTGTGTCCTAATTGCAATTTGAAAATGGATCCTTAATACAGCTTAGTCCATCATCCTATTTTAAAAGCTGAAAAAGTGAATGTGCAAAAAAGTGGCCTTAATCTTAATGTCCTTAATAATCCTGATTGTGTTTACCTAAGGGATATCATAAAATATTGATATGATATATTGATTATTGATGGACACATTTTATTGTTATGCATCTTTGAGCCATCAATTGATTTATTTATAATACATTTAAATGGGTCATTTGCATCTGTTTCACATTATAGTCTATTAGACTACATTTTAATATTGCCTAGCATAATAGCTTTGGGAGACCACAGGGGGGAGATATAACGCAACCTGTAGATATAATTGAGCTCTCCTCTGATGTAATATGGCTCCATCTAGTAGTTCTTGCTGATATGACACGCACGGTCTGACTGGTTTTAATAGTAGCCTATACATGAAGGCCTGCTATAGAGTTAGGGATGGACTGCAGCAGCCAGGAGTTAAATTTGAAAATTACAGATAAAAATCCATAATTATTTGGAAAATTTCCTGATTATAGATAAGTGCACCTGGAAAGTATTCCCAGCGCATCACTTTTTCCACATTTTGTTATGTTACAGCCTTATTCCAAAATGGATTAAATTCATT
>JAQQZR010000001.1:2198126-2235463 GCA_030068235.1 Notoglanidium macrostoma
ATATGAAGAGGCTTCCTCTGTGCTGATACACACCTGCAGGATGCTTTTACGCCATTGTCCATCACACACACGCCATCATTTTCACATTTTACCGATGCACATAGATCACTGGTAGGGGTCGTGGGTTTGGCTGTCGGAGGAAGGGGCTGAGAAGGAACCAAGTCTGATATATCTACAGGAGAAACATGTGAAGCACTTTATTACAAAGTGATTCTGGCATCTACGTTGAGAAAAACAACAGACCTTCCAACCCTCTGAAGAGGAACAGGGTTTTACAGTAACAACCAGGTGGTTGGGGGAAGCTCATTTATTTTAATGGGGACTAGAAAGATTATAATGGCTAAATGTTAGATTTGACCCTTTGAGTCACTATTTAATCTTATCTGTGACTATATATTGCGAGCTGATGTTAAGTAAGTTGAGGCAAGACTAGAGATTACAAATGTGATATGGGGGAAGGGGTGGGGTTTCAATGTTGGAGACTTTAGAACACCCGAGCAACTGTTAATCATTCCAGATTCATATATTGATGGGTGGAAAACTGCTATTTTGGCATATTTGTTTAGTAATAACTCTTAGTGATGTACATTGTTTAAATTAAGAATTCCTATGCAAGATGTGCGATGGGTTGAGATCACTGTTCATCATTTTCCTATCATTTAGTCCAGTGGAACTTGAGGTAAGTAAGGTTGGCTAGCTTTGTTCCAACTAGTATTAATGCATAATTGCCTTAGAAACATAAACTATTAGCTTCATACCCAATGACTCTTTACATGGCCTTTTGTTCTGTGAACCGTGAATCGTTGTGATTCCTTATAAAGGTTATGCACTTGAATTCAAGTCTTCTTTGTCATACATGATTGACAGGGTTCTTTCTTCCTGTCCTCAGTACTCAAAGCCTTGCGCAGTTTGAAGTATTCCCTATTGCCAAAACACCTGATCTAACTGATTGCCTAATTATTAAGCCATTAATTAGATGGGCCCAGTGTGTTGAAGGTAGGGAATCCTAAGCAGAGCTGTGCATCAACAAGGGTCTATGAGTGGGTGGTTTTAACTTTCTTACAGTAGGTCAAATATGACATTCGCAGGGCCACGTTCATTAAATATGGGTGTATATAGTGCTTACGTGGTACTGCATGGATTGACATTTACTCATTTGGCTGACAATTAAGTCGGGATACTGCTGAGGAGTTGAAGGTTAAAGATCTTTCTCAAGGACCCAAACATGGCAACTTGGTGATGCTCATGAACTCTTAATCTGGTGCTCATAGCCTTAATCAAGTACCTGTTTTATCCAGGTCACCATGGACAAATTTAACCAATTAAGTATGTCAGAAAATATCACATACCGGTGCAAACAATAACTGTGGGAGCAGGTGGGACTTGGATTCAAAAAACAGTCCTGCAAAACACCTCTACTCGTGAGGACTAGATTGAAGAACCCCCTGTTCTATCCCCATGACTTAGCCATCTTTATAGTGGTACTCATTTTTAAGTTTACACTACTGGTTTAAGGTAGGTAAGACTGCTCCTTTCCGTCTTCAGAGATCTGATGCCTCTAAGTGTGGGTACTTACCACTTTGATACACCCTGATTTTCATACCTTCCATGCTGAGGAGGAAGATGGCATCTCCACCCTTGATAAAGTCTCTGCTGACTGCTCTGGCCTGAGTCAGGTATACAGGTGTTCCAGCTCCTGGTCCTCTGAAATATTTAGTCCCATCTACATCTGTTATTTCCATTCCCACGTTTCGTGGGTCATCCCAGAAAAACACTGATCCTAAAAAGGAATGTTACAACATTGTGAATGCATCTGTGGTCTTAAAGTATACAGACATGAGGTTTAATGTTTAATTAATGCAGCAATGTGCACAAAGACCTACCCTCGGTTTTCTCACTGGGGTCAGTTGTGACACTTCTTTGGTTGGACATGCGTTTGCGGATGTCTGCATTCTGATCCATTAACATCATAGTAATCTGCATCCATGGGCAAGGCCAAGTGAGTTTACCATCATTCACGTCATCGCCAGATGTCAGATGAGCAAAGGCTCCCATCTCCTTTGGGTAAGTGTTGGTGCCATTGGGGTACAATCCCATTTGGAAGGTGTAGCCATACTTTGACTGAAAGCGTTTGCTGTATATGGCAGTGCCTCTAGGTGTGTTTTCCATAATACTTTTGAAGTTATTAATTCGCCACACATGTTCTGGGCAGGTGGTCTCAGAAAGATTGACATCGTCCAACGAGAACCCACCTGTGGAGCTTCCAGCACCCTTCATGCCTTTAAATACCACACGGAACTTTGTGGAGACATGAAGATTTAGATGGTGTAGCTGCCATAGCGTCTCAGGCATTCCTTTAGAGAGGAAGATAATTTACATGTTAGCATGTTTTGATGTTGCAGCATTGATCAAAGGATCTTGTATGCAAGCCAGCGGTCATTCTCAACTTGCTTATCCTAACTCACCAGTTATTGTCTCAATCATGCGTAGTGTTCCGCTAGGGTTGGCTTCGTTGTATTCTCTCACGCCAATCTCCAGTGTATCATTGGGGTTTCCACTGTGGTAGTAGAAGAACTGTAGACATTGGTAGTTGCGGTTAGGGTAGAGCAGCATGCTTTCTAGCAGAGCAGTGTCTCCTTCTATGCCATTGATTGTACTGAAGTGCATGAAGTAGCCTGCACCTGTTGAATAGAGAACCATGAGAAGGTTCAAGCAACAAAAAACTGAAATTTGAAGTCATATATATAATGGACATGTAATAAGTTGAGCTCAGGGTCATACTTTAGGCAAGTGGTCACAACCCTGTTCCTGGAGAGCTACCTCCCTGAAGATTTTTAGCTTCAACCATAATTGTGCCCACCTCACCATCTAATCATTGCCTTGAGACAGGTGGGCAAGATTATGGCTGGGTCTTGGGGAGGTAGATCTCCTGGGAAGTAGATTTCCAGGAACTGGGTTGGTGACCACTGCTCTAAACTCTGGATCTTTGAGCTACCCAAAGGGCCACCGTTCTGCCCAGCTGTATACATTAAATGGTGAAACATCATTGAAAAATTATCACTACCAGTACAGCGTCCCATGTTCGAGTAGTCTGTGTCGGGTCCACCAGTTGCCTTGGTGACATGTTCCCAGTCTGCCTGGTCACCCTGACCTTGGATCATCCCACAAATATTCTCCAGCTCAAAGTCACAGGTGTCCAGGAAAGTTGTGGCTCTTGCTATAAAAAAGGATTAAAAAGATCACCAGTCAACAGCAGTAAACGGATACTTTGCACGGTCATAAAATTTCCTTAGTTACCCGCATCGTACGTCACACAAGGTAATGAAATGACAAATTAGTCTGGCTGAAGTGCGAAGTCCATACCCTTTCCACTAAACAGGTAAACAGTACACTCTTTCTTGCTGGGGGGTGGTAGTATCAAGTAGTATCTTTTATACCCATAGTATGTATCTTCATACCTCTAAAAAAGGTTGGATATTTAGCAAGTGACACCTACAAAGCTTGAAGAGGTCCAGTTAATTATGGAAGGGTGTTATTTACGTAACTTTCTAATTAACCACAATAAATAAGATATCTACTAAATATCTTGGTGATAATGGATGTCTAAAATGTGAAGGATTCATTATGTCAACACAAAAGATTTAAGGTTGTTAAAGTCAGGGATTAGTTTAGTCAGCACAGATATTTTAGATATCTTATATAAGATATTTTTCAATGTAGCAGTCAATTCCCTTGCTGTCTTTGTTACGTGCAACTAGTTGTATGCTGAGGATTCATGAAACAAACCCAATAGAACCCCAGCTTCAGTTTGGATGTAGACAACATCCAATATAAAAAGGAAGAAAACATGGCCAATATAAAAAAAAAAATTGATTTCTCATGTGAGGCAATGAAGCCAAGATTACGGCCCCCTGCAAGCTATCGTCAAAATGAACAAGGTGGTGAATTGACATAAGTCTGGGTGAAGAGATATGCAAAGTCCCTGCACTTTCTGCTACAAATAGAGTGGAAACCCATCAGTATGTTCTTGTTAGTGTGATACTCAATATCTTATATTCCTCAAATGTGCTAGTCACCTCTGCTTATTTGTGATCTTTGCAGTTGTCAAGTTTGCTCTTAACTCAAGTTGCTGAAGTACTATAAACAAGATAAGTTCCTTATGGCCACCATAAGCGAGAACCTTTGCTTACAAAGGTTTTCCAGATAAGACTGATTGAAAGCTTGATCATTAATGATTAGGTCTATAAATAAGACATGAACTTGTTTCGCACTGGCACTTTACATTACCACTTTTGACTAGCATACGAACTCTGAACCGATCTTTTGACCGGACCATGGTCTTCAGTTTCTGCAATTAGACATTCAGAATTTCTAGTTAAAGGGTGCTAATTTGCTACGACAAATGTTAAATCTTTTAGTCAACTCTCATGCTAGTAATGCCCTTGGGATCTCTTTAATAAACAGTACAATCTTTTGGTTTTTTTCCACTCGAGTCCAATAAGTTTGTTTGCTAGGGAAAAAAAATGTCTGACTTCTCAGTCATCTTGAAAGATGTATAGATTTTACTGTATCCCAGTGATCCTACAAAATTCAGATTTCCGATCCCAAAGTCACCATAACTGCACCAAAGACAGTCTTACTGCAGTTGTAAAGCCTGTTCAGCTTGAGCAGGTCGCTGTCGCTGAACTCCATGCGCTGGCCGATGACGTCGCTGAAGGCGGGAATCTTGGTGACAATGGTGGGCTCAGTGCCATTGCTGAAGGCGTTCTTGCTGTAGTGCATCATGGAACCGTAGTCATAGGCTACGTTCAGGGAGCTGGACTTCATGTCATCGTATTTATTGAAATTGTGTTCCCTGCCTGAAGAACAAATATGTGATAAATGTGATGAATGGACAATAGGATGACTCATCATAGTCTCTTACTCGCTAAAAACTAAAGAGATTTTAGTAGTTTTAATCCTGAAAACTACCTCCTGAAATTTAGTACATTTGCAATAGGGGGTTGACGATGACGATGTAGATCAAAGTATCCACCCAAACCCTTATCATCCAACCAGCTTAGGACTAACCTTGATGCTATAAAAGGCTTTTTATCCTATTTTTTTTACTAATGTTATATGGTATAAATCTAGTCAACAACTCTGGAACTCTTTTGATATGTTTAATCAACGCCTTTGTCACAATAATTTAATTGGTTTATCCAGGTATAAGAGCAAGGAGAGACCTTTGTTAGCGAAGTATGAATATTATAAATAGCTAAATTCAGGCTAGAAAAATGTCCCCATCCTCACATCCATTCAACATTACAGTCTGGGAAAACTACTAACAATAGCTAACTGAATGTTTGCCTTAGTATTCGGTACGAAGCGGTGACATACAGCCCACAATCAGTGGAACAACTGAACATTTGCACCTTCTTGGATGCGATCCCACATGATGGTGACGTAGTCATCACGGTCGGCCCGCGACTGCTCGTGCCAGAACCCAAGTGCATGAAGGAACTCGTGTTCGATGGTGGCGATTCGGTCACATCCTGCACCGATTGATAAGCGCTGCTTTCCCACACGTTGGTTGCCCACGGAGGAGAAACATCTGGGCACGAAAAAAGAGAGGGATTCGTTTATTATGAGTATTTATTACCGTTTATTCATTGTTATTGACACGGACCCAACAACATGATACAGAACGTCAACTAAATAAGGAAAACTGGTCGTGCCCAGAATCTTTAATAAACACAGATGTGAATAAAATACTCATAGACTTTTCTAATAATAGCTCTAAACAGTTTGGCCTTTTCTGATTAGATTTTCATAAGATAGTCAATTCAAACATACGTATCTCAATTCGCTAAGCATTTAATAGTAAACATCTCACTTATCTATTTGGTTAGATTTTCACAACATTTTGTAGAGTCATGTTAAAACACGCATGAAAACTTTTGATGTCTACCCCCATGCTTTACAAGGTAATATTTAAACAGACATAACAGGTGTTGCCACCTTTAACTTCCTGTACACCTCAGCAGGTCCAGACTTAAATTCCTCACCTTTATCACTACACTCTCTTATTTTCACCTGACTGTAGTTAATGAATAACAATGAATAACAATCTGGCTGATAATGGAGTTAAATAGGATTACTTTTACTTTAGTATAAAACATTTTCTCGGCCCTTCTTCATTCTTTTATTCGTTCATTCATTGTTATGGACAGTTTGGAGACTCCTGTGTGTGATTGTATGGATTGATGGGAATAGGGAGGGGAATTTACAATTTGTACTCACTCTCACATTGGAGGAGAAACGTTTAGATGAATTCTCGATTGTTTAAGACATTTATAAATTCTAAACAAGTTCCTGTTCTCACTTGCATTATAGCAGCTACTATGGTGACTGGAAATTTGTGAACCTTTTAGAATGTTCTTTATTTCTCAATGGATTGGTGGATGCCAAACCTTGAAACTACCACCTCCATGTTTCACAGGTGGGATAAGGTTCTTATACTGGAATACAGCATTTTCTTTTCCCCCAGCATAATACTTCTCATTTAAACCAAAAAGTTCTATTTTGGTCTCATCCATCCACACAATTTCTCCAATAGCCTTCTGGCTTGTCCACGTGGTCTTTAGTAAACTGTCAGTGGGTTGCAATTCTGCTTGGAGAGCACTGGCTTTCTCCTTGCAACCCTGCCACACACCATTATTGTTTATTGTTCTGCTCATGGTGGACTCATGAACATTAACATGAGCCAATGTGAACTCTGGGTTCCTTTGAGGATTATTACACGCCTTGCTCTTGGTTTGATCTTTGTTAGACCTTTGGAGAAGGTAACAGTGATCTTGAATTTCCATCATCTGTCTGATTGTGGATTGGTGGAGTCCAAACACTTGGAGTTGTTTTGTAACCTTTTTCAGCCTGATGAGCATCAACAACCATTTTCTGAAGTCCTCAGACTGCTTTGATCCCATGATGCACTTCCACACACATGTGTTTTGAAGATCAGGCTTAACAGGAATAGATTCCTGTTCTTTAAAAAAACACTGGGCGCCCACTCAACACCTGATGGTCCTGATCCCATTGATTGAAAACACCTGACTCTAATTTCACCTTCAAATTAACGGCTAATCCTAGAGGTTCACATACTTTCGCCACATACAGCTATGTAATATCTGCAATCTGCAATTTTACCCAATAAATAAAAGACTCTAACTCTGCCCAAAGGAAATAAAACCTCAGTAGATATGGCTGGAAACTGAAATGATTCATGCGTCATGTCCAGTCTCGCATGTTTTACATGTCTCACAGAGTTCACGCTCCGTTGCATCCCGTTAGGTAGGAAAACACAACGCCAGTTAATTTACTGTTAGTGGGAATGAAAATTTATCATCTATCCTGTGTTGTCTTTATCTGATACATTGACGGGTTTCGTATGAGAAAGGGGCCTTATTGAACATGTTAAAGCACATTTCTGTGTAACTCTGCTCACCCGTTGCCTTTAAACACAGAGATGTAGTTCTTTTCTCCGCTCCAGGGTTTGTAGTCGATGCAGGTCTTCAGGCGATACTGTTCAAACGCCTTCATTATAACACCTTTGGCATTAATATCTGAAACACACATCCCCGCTGTAACACGTGCACTGACGTACCAGGACGGATTATAACATGACATATATGAAACATTTCTAGCATTTCATTGTAATTTAATTGGCAGACCTTTCTGATTGTTTGTTCCAAGAAATATGATGCCTTCCTTCTCTTAATGTTCGATATGCTGAGTCATCATTTCATTGTCAATACAGAGAAAAGTCCACAATATCTACACTGCTCATGCAACTTACCCAAATCATCCTCAAAATAGTATGGCACAGTGGTGGGCCATAAGTACTCATCCCCAATTATGGAGTTCCTCCCTTGTTTCTAACAATCACAGATGAAAAAGATGTTGAATACATTTTCCGTTTATCCCCACAAAGATTATTTTCCAATAACAGCGCACACTGAACAGTTTTATGTGCTTTAAACCAACGCATGGGACTTTTCAGTCTGTGTATGCGCAGTGTCCACCATACAGGACCTTGTGAATGATCTGTTACCATAGAAACGTTTATATGGACCTGTGATTTGGAGCCGCACTGCCGTCAGAGCTGCTTTTACAGAAAGAGAATAAACAACTTCTGACCAATCAGAATAGAGAATTCAGCAAAGCTGTGGTATAAACATGACGTTTCCGAGGTTCATAGTCCTGTAATAGACAGAATTAGGCACTTTTATGTGGATATAAAAAGATCTAGGTACGATGTGAAGTTGGCACTCACGTCGTCATATAAAATATCTCCCTCGAAGAGATCAAGACCAGCCGCTGCAGACAGACAGTGATGCGATGAGACATGAACGGCAATATCACATGCTGTGCCTGAACTACTGACTTTATAAACAATACACAAGGGTGAGAAAAATCTCTCTTACCTTGATTGACCTCAAATAGATCCTCTTTTCCTCCATCTACATCATACTCTGTCAGATCTAATCAGAGATACACAGCTTAAAGATATATACACCTAGATTATATATTTAGTGAGTTTATTTCTGATATCTAGAAAACTCTGCAAATATATAGTACGAATAAAAATTGGCCTTACCTGTTACTTTGCTTGTTGGCTAAACGAGAGAAAAACATGACTTGCTCTTTCAATGCAACATCATATTAAAATAATTCAAATTCAATGCAAGATAATGATTATAATAATTATAATTATTATTATAGTCATTATTCTTATAATCATCATCAAAGCAAAGCAAATTTAAAAACACATTTAAAATGGCATCTTAATATGCAAATCCTAAACAAACAAGCAAATCGATATATAAATAAATAAAACAGAAGTAACACTCCCAAAACAAATAACGCCTATTAAAACATTCAAATAGACAAGAATAAAATCAATAAATAAACGTGTAAATAAATAAATAAATGTAATAGTATGTAAATTATAAATAATGTAATATCAAAGCAAAACTTGTATGTACAGGTTTATATACACAGATAAATACCATTCATAACATTTAAATAGACAATAAATAAATAAATTCATTTTAAAAAAATGAACAATGTAATATCAATGGAAAATGTTTCAGATATATGTACAGTTTTATATGCAAATAAATAAGTAAATAAATTGGTTCTTGTTTACTTTAATAGAATAAGACACCTGAATATGCATAGCTTTATATAAACTATGCAAATTAGGTAAGACATCTGAATTTATATATAAACATATAAACCTATATTCTAGAATGGTTTGATCATTAATTTAGCCAGAATTTTTTGAATAAATTGCACTTTTTGTGAAATGAACCTTACCAGGGCCCCACAGCTCAGCAGAGTTAGAATAAAAATCAGAAATGTCCACGGTGCGGCTGAGTGGTCCATGCTGAAGGAGCTGTGAGGAGCTCGAACTCAGGACGAACACTAACACACTGTACAGATGTAGATGCGGTTGTAA
Organism: Notoglanidium macrostoma; assembly: GCA_030068235.1. Taxonomy (NCBI): domain Eukaryota; kingdom Metazoa; phylum Chordata; class Actinopteri; order Siluriformes; family Auchenoglanididae; genus Notoglanidium; species Notoglanidium macrostoma. The sequence goes on from JAQQZR010000001.1 coordinate 2,207,626, forward strand.
AATGATGAGCTCTTTATAGCTGGTGTGATATGGAGAGGGAGTTGGGAGATCAGTGAGCAGGAGACCTGAAACTGGCTGACGGAACAGTTCATGCTCTCCATAAAACAGATGCACTGCAATATAATGAACATTAGCATGCGACAGATGCTAATAACTACATGTAGCATTATTAGATAATATGTTAATACAAGATGTTTGTGTTCGGCTTTACAGAAAAGTCAAGCAAACTTCACATGTGAGTCACAAATCTGTGATCCACTTTCTTAGATCCGCACTGAGCTCCTTGGACTTTCTACTGGGTGTTGGTCAATCCAGTGAGTTCTATCAAACGAACTCTTTTTTTATGTTGTGTACAATGAAGATTCCAACATTGGAACTGTCTTTTGTTGCCCCTGTCCCAACTGTTTTGGAACGTGTTGCTAGCATCAAATTCAGAATGAGGGTACGTTTACAAAAAACAATAAAGTTTATCAAATTGAACATCAAATATCTTGTCCTTCATATTGTATTCAATTGAATACAGGTCAAAAAGGCTTTGCAATCTGTTTTTATTTACATTTAACCCAGTGACCCAACTTTTTGTAATTATTGATGTGCAAAGAAGGCAGTGAAAGCCATGGCGTTCAGGTCCATGTATGTACATTTCTGGCCACAACTGTATCATGATGAAGGTGAAGGAGCATGTGAAAGTTCTCAGGAACAAAATAATAAAAAAAAAAAAAAAAACCTCATGTGGGGAAAAGCGCTGACCTGGGATATGCAAAGAAAAGAATTTCCCTGGGCTATAATGTAGATGAAGACTTTGTCATCTTAACACCATCCACCACTACAGTGGGCTCAAGGAGAAAAAAGTATCCATCCATCCATTTATTTCCTTATCTGTTTATTTATTGACTTATACATTTTATACAATTGAAATGAAATAAAAGACAACTCTACCTGCATTCCTGTAATATCGATGTGATTATTCGGTGATTTTATTTTATTTTTTTTTGCCTTTGTTCATGTATTACATCCCGCAGTATATCTTTAACAAGTATGTCTGCCAAAAAATTTAAATACTGTTTAAAAAAACAAACAAACATAAAAACCTTTGGTCTCTTTGACGGTACGCAAAACTGCTGTGCGAGTCATAAAACATTCCTGAGAGCTTTAACACATCAATTAGGAATCTGTCCAAACGGATGGTCGGATTTTTGCATGTAAAGGCTGTTAAAGTTGTGACTGTAAGTACATTCAACATTTCGTTCCAGGAACGTGTGTTTAAGCAAAACATCTTCAAATTGTCCCTTAAAGCTAAAATGTCTACACTAATCTCTATCAAAGTAGAAAAAGAAGAAGAAGAACAGATAAAATGACGTCCACTGATGTGTTTTTCAGCAGTTGGCTAAAGTGCGGATCCTCTGGCGAGGCAGAAGTAAACGATTTTTCAAAACTCCTGGACAGACATCTGCAGCGCCCAGAAAAGCTGCACATCTTCATCCTCATCGTCATTCTGTAACAGCAACACAAAGGTCAAACACGTCTCACTCTCTACAGGCATACATGTATAATAAAACACAAAGATGATTATTTCTATATAACCGCACATCCTGAAGTGTTTTATTCCTCTTATCCCACAGCAATTTTCCGGTGTATTAATGACCGAAACGTCTTCCTTTTAAATCTGTTAATCCACAAAGCAAGTTAGTTCCTGTTCTAATTTCAGTTATAGGAGTTCGGTAAACAATATCACCAGCCTTTTTTCAGTCTCTCACTTTTTTTTTAACGCACATGCAGCAGTCTGACGATATATATTTTTCGACCAAATATCCCATAAATGAACTCCTTCACGTCGATGTTCGTTTGCGTTCTATTCTTTTCACAACAGGCTCAAACTTTCTAAAATTTCATCCGGGAAAGAAAAGCATTCACCCAATCAGGATGTAAGCTGTGGAAACATTCACTTTGTGTCCCAAACCCCAGCGCTGTCCGACAAGGACAACAAAAATGATAACGATGACGAGTTTACAGACAATGTCTGTTGGGGGAAAAACAATAGGAGTTTATAGACTGTGACAGTTTCATCTCCTGAACCGAGCAGTGAAACTCCCCACATTCTTCCTCGGGATAAGATTTTTTTTCGTCTTCCTTTTTTTTTTGGTAAAACGATAAGTCCCAGCTCATTATGACTTGTCAGTTTCATCATAATGTGATTATTTTTGTGGAATATCCAAGTTGTGAATATTAATATTGCGTTAAATTAGTCAAAAAAACAAACACTAAGCGTGTAAACGCCTCTTTAATGAAGATGTCGGAAAATACAAACTGGACTTGACACTGCAGGCTCCTTTCAACTGTTCAACCGATTACATCTATAGAAACCTCTGACGTGTCCGAATCGAGAATTCAACAACGCTGTGGTACAAGGTGTATTACTGTTGAAGTTATAGCTGGTTAATCTCAACTAATGCCAGAGTGAAACAACACAGGGGAACCTGGTACAAATGATAAACTGCTATAAAAACTACAGAGATGCAGTGATGCAACATTACCATGTAGCTGGTGTAGCTGAAGCAGTGTCTGCGCACCAAATGGCCAATGAAGTTACGGCTGGTGTAGTTGGGGTTCCCCCACGGCATACACACACAGATTGGACACACCTTCGGATAGAGTGAGGTTCATTTAATCGTTCACTATACACTGGAAATCAATACATACATACATGCATGTGAGATACAAGTGTAATACAGTGTAAACTTTACACTACCTGGAACAAGCTTTATGCCTTTTAAAGTCAAGTCTTTAGTAGAAAGTGCACTTATTATTTAGAGAACATTGACAAAAATGGAGGAAATATTAGAGGTTTGAAGAAACATTTCTGAGGACTATAGTTTCTCGGAGAAAATACATTTGGTGAAAGACCTGTAAAGCAATTAGTTTGGTGAAAACATTCAGAGGAATTTAGTTCGGTGGAAGATCTCCAGATAAATTGGTTTAGTGGAAGATCTCTAAAGACATTAATTTGGTGAAACGGCTCCAGATAAATTGGTTTGGTGGAAGATCTCTAGATAAATTAGTTTGGGGAAAGATCTCTAAATACGTTAGTTTGGGTTGAGAGAACTGATCTGTGCTGTGACGCTTACCATTGGAGTTCGGTCTTGATGATGTTGGCGAACACAGTGCACCACCAAGGCCATGTCACTGAGGTCCACGAGGGAGCAATAAGGACAAGTGTACCCTCTCCCTGCACTGGATACACACATGCACAAAACCAGTCAGAAGGACAGCGTATAGGCACGAATGCGTATGTTTTCCATTAGTGCTGTACTGTATATACGAAGGGGGGGGTGAAAATCATAACTCACCATCCTTAAAATTATAATGGTTATTATTGACTTATACTTTTGTGTCTGTTTGACTGGTAACTTGAAATAAATCGTTAATAGTGAAATTGTGGTGCACAGAGAGCTAGGTAGTGGTCACATGCTTTCAAAACAAAACACTGGATTCTGGGAAGTGTGAGCCAGGACAGACTTTCAGACCCTACTGTATGGAATATAAAGCTGTATGAGATGAAAAATGGTCTCGAAGAGAGTGTGTATCTATCTCAGTGTGTGACATAATCAGTAACAAATAAAAACTCTCTCAGTCTATGTACTTTTATTTCCTCCTGAGGCAATATTAGCATGTCGATGGCATGGTGATGGAGTTTAACAGTGTACACATACCTGTTGGATGATGTAGGAATGGGGATGTTGGGGATGATGACACTGCTTTGTGGTAAATTAGGAGTTTGGGCAGGAAGCAGTACTGTGGGTTCACTGATGGGACCAAATTCCTCAATATACTTCCTGCAGGTTTTGTAGTGGAGCCTCATCTTGCTGAGAAATTTCTGGCAAGATAAACAACACACACACACACACACACACATATTTGTCTTTTCAAATTCCCTTTGCATAGTCACGTTCGCGCCAACCAGTTAGCGAGGACGTGTTCATGTTGTGGTCACGTGATCGTGTTGACGTAAATGAAACAACTGGAAAGAAACCACAGGACTTTCCCAGTAATGATGTTTACTAAATATAGCACTGTATAATATAAGAGAAAGAGTGCCACCTGCTGGAGAAGTTATGAACAGAGAACAAGCTATTCTCCCAGACTAATTACCTCAGGTCACATTATATTTTCTTTTCGGTAAATTTTAAACAGAGTCCACGTGAAATCAAAACTGGGCCTTTTTACTTGGTTAGTTTGTGTTGCTTGGGAAACTCATCGGTAAACGCTTAAAAGTGGGCTAATTTTCCATCCAAATACAATGACTTCCCTATGTCACCTTAAACAACAACAATAGGTTAATAATAATAATAATAATAATAATAATAATGATCTGTTTCCACTGAATGACGTTATGTGTGTAAAGCTAAGCTTTCTCCTCTCACAATAGCTCTTACAAAGCGCCTTTTTTTTCCAGAAAGTTTGTTTCCATTTGCATTTCATGTCATGTGACTTAAATGTGAAAAATGCATTTCACTTTCACTTTTGCGAAATTGTTTTACCAAATCGTCTGAAACACCACGTGTGAGCGTAAAAAGGTTTTCGTGATATTTCTTTTGTGAGTTTTTTGAGAGTCATTACTTGTTTTTTAGTTCACGATTTCAAATTGCGCATTAAGCAGGTCAATGGAAACACGGCTAATGATGGGATGGTGTGACGCGGTGAAGTTGCCGTTATCATCCCAAGGTTGATCCCGAAGTGTTTTATTCCTCTTCCACCACAGCAAGTTGCCAAAAATTGTATTTTTTAATTAATTAAAAAACAGCATGCTATTTAGCCATTTACCATAAATATGGCAGAACATCACAAAAGCAAGTTAGTTCCTGTTCTCACTTATATTATAGCCTCTATAAACATTTGCTCCCTCAACAGCTTCTTTCTTTTTCTCTCTCTTGAACTTAAAAAAACAACAACAACAAAAAAAAAAAATCACAGGTTGCTTTGTTATCGAGAAACCACAAAATGTAAACTAAAACTGGAGACTCCTTCCATAAATCGTAATTACACACACATATATATATTATAAAAAAATCTTTACAGAAAACTTCACCATATTAATGATCAAATATATTTTACTTGTTAAACATGATTATTATTCGGATTGTCCACTGTACAGATCCCTGTGCATGAGCTGTTACTATAGAAATAACATATTAGAACAAGTGCATTAATATAAACCTGACGTAACTGACAGAGCTGCTGTTCTGGAAAATGAATCAACCCCTTCTGACCAATCAGAGTCCAGAATCTAAGGCATTTTAAACGATCCAATCAGATCTTGATGCATGCTAAAATGTATAGATGTTCACCTCTTTTCCACACGCTCTGCATTTGCCCTTTTTCCTCATCATCTTCTGCTGGATGTCTGTGGCTCTGTGCTCTCTCTCGGACACGGCGCTCCGGCACAGCGGGCACTGAGGGCCCTGACTTCTCACCGCCGTCTGAAAACAGCTCCTACAGAACCTGGTGATGGAAAAAAAAACAAAGAAACACCTCTAGTGAGTACCATTTCTAAAATACTTGGACTATTGAAGTCTATTCTAAACCTCGGCCCTTGGATTGAGCCTCCACTCACAAGTGCTGGCAGTTCTTGGTGCGGATGGGCATTTTCAAAACCTCCTGACAGATGGGGCAGTCGTAGTCCTCCTCTGTGTCTGAATCTACATCTGCTACCGGAGATGCTTCCTGCGTCAACTCCATGCTTAATCCTGACGAGTTTCCCATTCACACAGAGGGTCTGAGTGACAGAGAAAGCGCTTTTACGAGTTGTCACAAAGCAGCTTTACCGAAATCCAGATGTGATTCGATCCCTAATGAACACGGAGGATACAGTTGTGAGGAAAATCTCCCTGTATATTCATAGTAAACCACTGGGACAATGAGACGTCGTGTGAAAATCATCAATGGATGCTAAGAGTGTAACTTGAACCCAATGACGTAAGATTTCAGGCCCACATCTGTAACAGTATAAATGCCTACTAGTCTCGTAAGAAAACAGTAAAAATAAACCCTATGAATATTCATAATATATGGGAAAATAAGGTCTGTAACTGTAACTCTATAGGCTAATATTAAAGATTAAAGGACGGGGTTAGCACTTGTACCTTAATTTGTATCCACAGAATTAAACCTCACGTGTTCTCAATAGACATATACATTTGAATTCATTACAGTAACTTTAGTTTATGAAAGTAGCAGCTCATCTGTAGGGTATAGAGAAACTGTACACATTAAACGTGTTAATCTAAACTGACCAACAATATTGTAGGATAGACAAAAGTCTACAGATAGATATTGTCTAGATCACCGCTGTCGCAAAAGCCGCTTTTCTTTACGTCACTAACATATCTAACGATGGAGGTATTTGGACGCTGCTTCAGAGAAACTGTAATACATCATGTCAAGATATGAAACGATCCATATCGTGATATATGATTTGGTTCAGATCACCCGGCCCTAGTTCCTCTGATGTCACATAACCATGGTACAGCGAACTCACCGCCCCGATTAGGACCGTAAAGTCATTATTGCTCCTAGTGGTCGAAAGTGGGCGCTACAAGTACTAATAAAAGCCCTCTGGGACAGGAATCACGCTGCCCCACACTCGTGGGAAGAGCAGTGGGCAAGGCTGGTTGCCACTAGTTTAAAAGCACTCGGCAGCCTCGAAGGTCTTATTTCACAGCAAATAATTTGAATTCATTAATTCATAATTTAAATTTCGGCCAAACAAAGGCAAAGTTTATGCGCACGCACCACGGTGACCTTGTTTCCCGGACAAATAGTAAATACGTTTTTAGACGTAACTTGGTTGGAAATATTGCTGAAGGCTGGTTAATGCGAATATCTCAAACGCAGTTGGATTAACGAACGCCTAAAACAAGCTGCTGGACTCAACTGTATTTCACAGAGTTCATCTAAAAGTTCACTGTAGATGGTTTTAACATCTCTCTCTCTCTCTCTCTCTCTTCATAACGATTTGACTCACGGTTAAAAGGAAACATGGCTTTGTATGAAAAAGCGTGTATTTTCTGTAAGTCTAGAGTACAAGTATTTCAGCCATGCTCAGATAAAGCTTTGTTAATTAGAACACCAGAGTACTATTAGTTTCCCCAGTTGAAAATCTGGTCATGTGACCTGGCACACTGGTTCCAAAAGCACTTTGGAATCCACCGTGTTTCCTCTGCATTGAATGACTGTTTGATATAAACACACACACACTCATTTCGTCTCACTAGGATCGGTCGAATGTTCCCATGTGTAAAACTGTCAGATGTTCCTATCTAACAACCCCCACCACACACACACACACACACACACACACACACACACTTCTGCTTTTAGAGCTTGTAAATCATACATGCTAAATATTTAAAGCTCAATTGATATTCGAAAACCTAAAGAATGATAATAAAAATAAATAAATAAATAAAAACACACCACAGCTTGTCAAAACGGTTTGGATGGCCTGTACTTTTTCAGGACAGCACACTTCCTCGTGCGATCAAAAAAAAAAACGAACCATGTTGACATTTAGAACAAGAGGAAGAGAAGAGGATGTTGACTTCACTGTAGGCACTAAACTCAGAACAGGCATCACAGACGAATTAGAAAAGATGTTAGACGGATCTAATCTCCAACATAGCTTCGTATCAGATTGGCATTTCCTTCTTCGAAACTCCATCTTCACATGCTAGAGCTTGTATAATCGTTGTAATCCACGGTTTACGTATCATGCATGAACTCCTGCACACTTCCTCGTCACAGCTTTGTGATAGAAAAACACTGCACACCCATGTCAGTAACTAAATCCTGTTGATTTTATTACACGCTGTTTACACAGTAATATAACCGGTGCAAACGGTAACACTTACAGTGAGTGACGGCTCTCGGGTGGGTCCCGAGCTCTGCCTCTGGATCGTACGCTCGAGAGATCCTTCTCTGCGTCTGTGAGAGGAGCTCTCGGTCTGCTCGTTTCACTTTCTAGCTCACGTTTCCTAGAAGTGGAAAGCACCGACCTGTTTACGCTCACGGCCCATGACTATGCAGGAAGTGCCGTTTTATTATTTTTTTCCCCCCAATGATCCTGTTCTAATATCCTGTTTGATAAGATACATGATCATCCATCATGCAGTGCTCTAATAAGTAAAGCATTAAAAAACAGACAGCAAAAAAACAAATAAGGAACATGTTAGGAACTTCACAAGTCCATCGCAATCATATTTTAGTGGCCGACGGAGCAAAAACAGCTTGGTTAAATAACAACAGTCCGTTTCATTTTGACCTTACTTTAAGTCAAATAGAAATGTAACCTCTATCTCGACTAGCTCAAGTACAGGATTCTTCTATTTTGTCCACAGCTGGATATAAATCTGAAGCAGAATCCAGGGAGTAACTGCAGTAATGAATTAAAGACGTCAGACGTGAACGTAATTCCCCGTTGCTTGGCGTTTCAAAGTGAAATGCGGTCATTGCCCCAAGTCATATTTTGAGGGTGTGGCTATTTCTTAATTCCTACTGCACTGATGGTTGAACTATTACTCATCAAGCGTTTCAGAATTACAAGTCAAACATTAGCACAATTCTTAGACGTTCAGTGAGGATAATAATTAAAGACACACACGTTTGGTTTCCATATTTTAATCCCTTAAAAAAGATAGGCATTACCTAATAACAGTAAAACAATTTAAATGGTGTCACAGCAACACGCTGGCGTTACAGCGAATCAGCAGTCGTTTCACTAATACTTGACGAATTGAGGTTTTGCTAAAAAAAAACAAAAAAACATTTCTGTCTAGCATTTATAAAAATGAAAGCATTTCATGACGAGAAAGACAAAAAGTGAAACAAAGTTGTTGGGGTTTTTTTTTCAGTTCTTCGTGGCCTGGTTATTCACAAACACACGGTCGTTTCATTCCAATGACATGACTGTAAGTGTTATTACAGTTATATTATATTATTATATTGTGTACATATCCAGCAATACAGACCTACCGACGTCACCTATGTGATTTATAAAAAGTCCAATGATTGTTTTTACCCAGTAAGTCTCCCTAATGACATATAAGGCAGCTCTTTATTGTATTATATATATATATATATATTTCATTCATACTGTCAGTATTTGTTCTACAGCACCTACTTGTGTCTGGTCAGGCTTTTCAAACTGTTCATATCCTGGGGATGTCTTTATTTAACTACCGAATACATTCCCCGAATCCCCATAAGAGCAGCCATAAGTATGTGGACACCTGACCGTCACACCCGTATTCACCAAAATAGGATGCACACAATTGTGTAGGATGCCTTTGTATGAAGTATTATTACAAATTTCCCATCACAGGCCACTGACTTCAACGCCAATGAACTCCTCTGGGATGAACTGCAATGCCGTCTGCGCTCCAACACCAGCGCCTGACCTCACGAACGGCTAAACACAGCCACGCTCCAGCATGCGGCGGAAAGCCTTCCCGGAAGAGTGGAGCGCATAAAAGCTCACATAAGCGTGACGGTCAGGTGTCCGTAAACTTTCGCATATCCATACAGTCCATTCCCTGAACTTCATGTAAATGCTATGTATATGATATGTATATTTTAAAGACATCCAGGTAGATGATGTCGTGACGGCTTGGTGCGAGTTACTTCCTTGTCTGGATGATGACCGAAACGTCTTGTTGGTCTTACTGGAATAGTCCAGCGATTTTTAATAAACATTTCAAACATTATGTTGACGTGTAGAGAACATTTTAACTACTGAGGTCTCTACCAATGTATTACTCTTATATATTAAATTTATATAATATACAACTCATTATTTTCCCATTTATGACACCAATAGAAAAACATATATATACGCTGCGGACTAATTCATCCTCATGATCCCTATTTGTTCCCTCGCTTTACTTACATTATGCCCAGGTCTCTTTTCTTATTAAGAAGGGGATTTTGTGATATCCCAATATCTTAAACCCTAAAAAGATGGATATCACCCAAGACGACAATGAAACGGAAATAAAGTGTAACTGCTGCTAACGTTTCAGTTTTTTTTTTATTTGATTTGATTTATTTTTTATAAACAACAGCAAGTATGAAAAATTCCAGTCTTTTGTTTTAAATTCAGCAACGTTTTGCATACACTCTTTGGTTATCCAGCTTAGGAGACCCTTGAAGGTTTAGCGTAGAACCCTACAAGAAAATAGTAGCTAGGATTCTTCCTATTTTTGGAAGCAGGGAACTATTGATTATCCAACAAACCACTGAAGAACTCCATTGTTTTTTTTAAGATTGCATGTATTCACTGGGCAATCTCCATTTCATGGGAGATCGTATTTGTGCTAAATATCTAGAACCGGTCAAGCTAGCCCATTCTTAGAAAAAACGAAAGGGTTCTTCAAGGTGTCGTTGGATAACCAAAGGTTCCGAAGCTCCTAAAATGGTCTAAAATTCTTCTTCTTCTTCTTCTTCTTCTTCTTCTTCTCTTTCACAAAAAAATGGAAAATGATCGAATGTAAAAAAAATAAATCTAATTTATCTTTACTTTTGATTTGAATATCATACGATAATAAAAAATGATTTTTGCTCCAGTAGCACGCTTTCCTCCTGGTTACTTTTTTGCGCAATAAATGTTATCCATTGCGATGCAGTGCTATTTTTTGTACTTAACTTTGAAAACAAGGTCTGTTTTTTTCAGAAATCAATCAACAAAAAAAAAAAAACACAAAGAAATAATAATGAATAGTATAAAAATGTAGAAATCTCCTGCCTAGAAAAAAAAAAAAAAAAAAAAAAAAAAAAAAAAAAACGCATGCATTCGGAAAAAGAAAAAAAAAATTAAGATGACTGAAATGAAGAAAGTTTAAAAAAAAAAAAAGTAAAAAAATAAAAGAATCACCCACGGCGATTACTGCTATCTAAAACCTTCACCTGGAGTCCTTGAACTCCTTGTTACATCAGGCCCAGAGCGCTGGCATTCAGAAGACCGGTGTTGTCTTGAGACTTCTGCAGTAGTCCAAGAAGCACGTCTGCTTTAATGGAGTGCTCCAGGGCTCGACATAGTTTTCCCACCGTACAGCCTTGTAGACCTTCCTTCATCTTCCAGCGCTCCAGCATCTGGTGGACCTTCTCGGCCAGGCCGTCACGCGCGTAGTCGTGCTCGATGGCGTCGATCTCCACCTCGGTGAGGCCCAGCTTCCTGGCGCAAGCTTTCCACTTCCCTCCTACGTTCTTCCGGACCAGCTCCAGATGTTCGTCGGTCACGCTGTGGTCCTCTACGCGAGAACACGCGCGTTATTTACTCTAATATGCTGCTTGTAAAACTGGTGAAAGCTTGCATTAACGATTTTTCATGAATTTCAGTTGTATAAAAACACAAGAGGCCCACCATATTTCAGCAGTAGTTCTTTATACTTCGAGTTGGAGGATGATGTGCTGGACTGAGAGCTGAGAGACGAGCTGTCCGTGCTGCGGAAGTGCATGGTGTTGTTGTTCCCGATCTGAATCCCACTGGCTTGACTGATGTACAGCGATCCACCTGAAACACGGCAGCAAGAAGAAATGTACAGATCCCTTTCCTTTTCTGTCTCGCGATCACAACATCTGCTAAAAACAGGCGGTGTTGCATGCAAATCAGATATTTATCCAAGGGTAAATTGGGGCGTGTCATATGCGTAAGTAGTGGGCGGAGCTGAAGTGTCTGGCCTGAATGATTTTTCCTTACAGCTCCATTTCCAGTATATACATGGAAATGATCCAACGGTCCTGAAATCTGCAATACTGCTCTGACCGAAAATCTGTAAATAAAAGTGTTATTATTATTGGAATTCTTTTACACACGGTACGTGTACCTGTTTCCGTCTGCGGGGACATCCCCGCCGCAGAGAAGTCAGAAGGCCATGACTGCAAGCGCTCGAACTGTTTGGACTGTTGGTGCGGTCCGCACTGCGACAGCGGCATCGACAGCTGGCTCTCGTAAGCCTCGTGAGGACTCTGATAAGGTTTGGACCAAGACTGCACTGAGGACACCTGCTGAGGAAGATCTGGAACCCAGTTGGAGTTAGGCACGGTCTGAACAGGCAGGTTGGAGGCAAGGTACGAGGGCAGGGTGGGCTGAGGCTCGGGGATGTAGCTGCCGTGTTTGTGGTAGTTTAACTCTTGGTCCAGTTTCTGCTCCAGGTTACGAGGGGCGGACGGCTGGTCGGGGACGGCGTCCACTTGAAAGGCACCCGAGGTCATTAAACTGACGTCCTCCAAGCTGGCTTCCACCGGGTCCGAGCTCCTCAGAGGGGTGGGCGAGTCACCCGAGCGCTGCAGAAAGGACGGAGCCTCCAGTCCTGAAGATGAAGACGTGGAACGTTATTATTATACAAATGTGGAAAAGCTTGGTGATTACATTACATCACAAGCTGACGTTTTGATCTTATTAACGTCAGAAGAGAGGAAAAAGCGAGTGATGGACTGACCATTTATAGCTGCTATAACGTTTGTTTTATACACACGTTTGATGTCATTCTAAATGGATAAAGAGGTACTGCTAATTAAAAAAACAAAAAAAAGTAACTCCGTGTGTTGCTGATTATTTCCCTGTAACAGCAAGTGTTTTATTCCATGCGGAAAGATTTAGATAAGGAAATTCTTCGCCGGAACCTCATCTGGTATTTCTTACTTGTTATAAAACCGAGGTGTTAAACGGATCCGTGAACGCACGGAGATTGTTTACGCTGTTGTTCTTGTACCTGCAGCAGCGACTGCCGGCTCCGTCGTCAGAGTTCTTAACTTCTCCAGCAGCTCTAACGGCCCTTCGTACGAATCCTGCACAAAAACGGGAAGTAATGACGTAACATTCATTTAGTTAATATTCATAATGACCAATCTATCAGATTTTCAACCACCTTCTCGGTTACGGATTGGCCGAACAGTAATCCAGAGTTTCCACACACACACACACACACCATCTCTATATTTACCTGCCCATGTTTCGTTCTAATGAATGAACGTGAATACATTTTAATGTTCTCAGACATTATCTAATCATTTCCAGGCTCACGCTTTTCTGCCTCCGTTGTCTTTTGCTGTCTCCCGGAGTTTTCAGATTCATATAAGCGTGTAACTCAAATAGCCGTATTTTATTTTTGTTTTTTCTTCGACCCATGTTCCTCTCCATGTCCTGTTACGGGATACACACGTCTTATTTCCTTCCTTTTTTTTTTTTTTTTTTTTTTTAGCCATCAAATTCTAATAACGTCCAAGTTTCACCCCAAATATAAAGGGTGCGCAAACTTTTGCACTTACCTTGAGGCCGTTCAAATCCTGCTCGACGGCTCCTTCCAGGTTGAGCTTGTAGAACGGCAGAAACGAGTCATAGCTGTCTGTGATGAGGAAAAAAGAAGGAACTAATTAATTTCTTTAACCGAGGTGACTCGGAGGATTACAGATGCACATTGTGAAACGATTTCGTCCGATCCCGATATTTTACCGCAGACTTCTAAAAAGGTCCTGCGGTTTCACCACTTGGTCCGTAATCTCTAATGATCTCCTGAGTTACTTCCGCTACATTAATACCGTGGCCTAGAATGATGGAAATGATCCAAACCTTAAAAAATTCAGGAAATATATTTCTTTTTTTTTTTTTTTTATTATATTACATGCAAATCAACACCTTTAAACCGGGGTCGTTTCTGAGGGTCGTGCTCCCAGGATTTTTCCATAAGAGTGATGATCTCTTTCGGTGAATTGCAAGGAATAAGCTTCTCATCTGGACGGTCTCCTTTACGCACACACTGGCAGATGTGGTCTTGAGTGATCGCATCTGGGAAAAACACAAAAGCTGAAACCATCACAAACCTCATTTTCACGAAGAAATATTCTGGGGGGAAAAAACACAGTAAACCGATGTTTTCTTCAATTATGTCACACTACATACAAGGCATGTTCGTCGTTCATTGCGTCACTCATCTAGGTCCATAAACAGTTACAGCGTCTCCAAGTGGCCTGTTACTGGGCCTCTCCAAACCGTTATAATGTATTTGACAAGTTTTCTTGACTTGAGAACCAAGATTATCTTCCAAATCTAATTTGAGTCCTATCATGGCTAAAGTCTGCTATTGGTTAGAGGCCATTCGACAAACAAACAGACTTTTCTGTCAAGCATAAAGACATATTATCCACTAATTATTTCAAACAAAGCTTGTGAACACCAGTGTCACTGTATCAGGGCTGTAATGACGCACTCGATTCGATTCACGATACCGGCGACACGATTCAATGTCGGCATAATATTTTAAATGAAGAGAAGCGGAGGTTTAATTTTTAGAAAAAATGTAATACAGGTACAACATATCTAAAAATAAATAAATAAATAAACAAAGTTATAAATTCTCCCAGAAATGTGATCGACTGAATGACCTGGGGAGTTTTTAAATGCTCGACCATGGATGTGCATTCTTGGCCCTCTAGTGTTCAAACAGTGCAACTGCATTAGATGCAGGAGTAACATGATGCAACATGGTGTCACCGACGAAGGCGTTATATGGACCCGGACCCAGACACGGCACGATCAGATCTCCTTTATAGTCCAATGTGTGCCGAGGCACGAATATCTGATTACATATACTGAAACCAACTGGCAGCAAAATCAAGTAGTGCCACGTAAAGAAAATGTAAAAAAGAATGATTTCAATTCACATAATGACATTTAATACGATCCCGCGGCCATACTGCAGTCCATGATCTACTACCAAGAACTGTGTTTTTCTGCACTGAAGTACTAAAGTAATGAGGTACTGGGACAGAATCCATGTCTACGCATTGGTTCGAAAGGTAACCTTGTATTCACATCACGTGACTCACTCTCGTAAGGCTCCTGGGTGGTCAGAATGACCCACACCACAATGGCGAAGCTGTAAACGTCAGATTTTTCAGTGAAGCGAGTGTTGATGCTTTCCAGGTGCTCAGGAGCCATGTAGCACAACGTCCCGGCCGCCATCACACACGACTTCTTGCCTCCCCGACTCTGACTCTGTCTGCGCGACTCCTCCCTCGTCAGCCGACTCCACGTCTGACACGTGGCCAGTCCGAGGTCTGCGATCTGACAGGAGACACAGACGAAACTCATCACGTCTATAGTTCTCCCATCTCACAGTCCCGTCCAAAAGTATTGGAACAGCACCGCCGATTAATTGGTTTTTGCTGAGCGCCGAGGCGTTTGTGTGATCAACAGAGATCAGGGTTTCCTGGTATTTACATCTAGATACGTTAGAACATAGTACCAAACCACCCGGTTCCTCGAGCGACCAAAAGTATTGGAACACGAGGTCAAAAATACTTGGTTGCATATCCCTTGCTCGCAATAACTGCATCTAGCCTACAACACTTTAGGAGGGGTCTGTACTTTATATACTCGAGTAAAACGCCTCGATGTAAACCCTCGGTAATTTACAATACATGATAAACACACCACAAAATTATTCATTTGCAATAGGATGGAAATAAAAGTGCAATACAATTTTTTTTTTTTAAAGTAAATACGGTATTTGTTGCTCACCGCTTTTTACAAGCTTTACTCGGTCCACTCGTTTGGATTTACCAAATACGGTACGGCAAACAAACAAAGAACACACTAATATATAACTCGCCTTCCTTTTAATGTTCTTAGCTTGGTTGGTTGGTTCATTTAGTTTTAGCTGCAGAAAAAAAACAGCACCGTTTCAGCATCAAAGTCGTAAACGTGACCCTACCTTTATATGGAAATGTTCGTCGACCAAGATGTTTTCTGGTTTCAGATCCTTGTGAATCACTTGGTTGTCCGTTAGATAAGCCATTCCCTCGAGGATCTCCAGAATGATCCTTCCTTTAATGGAAACAGGAACACTCACCTGGTTTTATCAAAGAGAGCCGCATTGGAAAAGAAACGTGTAAGAAATGTTGCCGACAGACGGCAAAATCAAGCACCATTCTGTGTACATTTCGTGCACGTAATTCCCAGGAGATCACGTTTCTTTTCCACCATTCTGATGTTTGATGTGAACATTAACCGAAGCTCTTACTGTTCCTAGTTATTGTGTGTAAAGCAGAGTGGAAACTGGAAACATCGGGTGTTTTAGAGATTAATGAGTTTGGCGTTCTCACTTTCTGCAACATGGCCAGCAGGTTGCCTTTAGGAATGAGCTCCATGACCAGCGAGTAGTCTCGGTCCTCCAGTATGACCCCCAGCAGCTTGACCACTCGCTCGTGTTTCAACCTGCTCATCAGACTGCCTTCCTCCAGCAGAGACGACTTCTGCCTGCGTGCACAACAAAACACACCCCACTTATATAAAGCCTACAGCATTACTATTATTATTATTATTATTATTATTATTTTACAGTGTGTGCATTGACCTGTGTGGTCAGAATAAAATTAAAGTAAAACCATTTTTTTTTTAAACCAAAAATTATTGTCTGTCTATATATTATTATATATTAATGTAAGTCAGTGGCCTATATATATATATATATATATATATATATATTTATGAATAACATTTAAAAAAAATCAAACATAAATCGTCGGTTTTGTGCTGATTTAACAACGTTTTCTGGATTTGGAATTACTTTTTTTTTTTTTTTATCTACATTCCAAATTCCATAACTTAATATTTTCTTTTCTATCCAAAGAGCAGCACACACGAACACAGGCGTTGTTACAGGTTGCATCACCCCAGACCGGAACCCTACGACACAAATCACATTTTTATTTAAAAAAAAAAAAAAAAAAAAAAAAATTTTTTTGGTTCCCCATTTCACATTTTCGTTTCCAAACACAATGTACTCTAGTGGTTGTTTGAGGAAGAGGGAAAAAACACAGGAGCTAAGCAAAGAACCGCCGAGATAAAAAAAAAAAGGGAAGCAAAACACTGCAAAAGCTGCTGACTGAATGAAAGGTTGTCTCATGAGTCTTTAAACCCTGTACAGTGCCTTGTATCAGTATTTACTTAACAGCTATATCTGGCTGCTAAACCAAACGTTGGTGCCACGTTTGGTTGTTTTTGTTCGATCTTGACCGGGTTTTTTTTTGCCGTTGTTATTTGTGGTCTAGGTGTTTCTGGGCTTGCCTGATTTTTGTCTTTTGTCTCGATTGACCTTGCTTTTGTTTGTTTATTTGCTTGTTTTGTCATTTTTTGTCTCGTCTGTTGTCGACCCGTTTGGTCTCGTCTTGTCTGGTCTCCTCTCTTTTCTTTTCTTATTGGCCCGTCATGGTCTTACCTTTTCCGGTTTTGTCATTTCTTATCCGGGCACGACTTGTGTGTTCTAGTTTCACCCTGTGTGATGCAGAGACCCTAGTACTCACTCATTACGGGGTGGTCCTGTGTAGACCGTCTTCTGCACCACGTGTCCCATCGTTTTGTGGTAGCACAGAAACACCTCCCCGAACCCGCCGTAATCCAGGCGCTCCTTCTTGATGAGGTCCGAGGACTTCATGATGTCCAAGCTCAATTCCATGGTTTCACTGCTTAATGGGACATGGGCCAAATCCCAAATGTCTCCCTGCTCCCTGCAGTCTATAGACCAACTACACAGGGGATAAAATAAGAGCATCTGTTTTATAAGCGTGCACAGCTGGGAGTCATTTGGTATACAGACAGGAAGAAATCATATAAGGTTTAACCTGAGTTAGGAACGTTCGACAACCGAAATATCACAAATAGTCACTTCAGCCTAAGAGGATTATGATGCATTTAGTAAAATATAGACATGTACACTTCGGCAACTCTGACCTCTATGGCATCATATTACTCAATTCCGCCTTGTCCTTTCTCCTTCACAAAAAAACACGTTCTTTTTTTTTTTTTTTTTTTTTTTTTTACATTTTATTTCTTACAAGTAGAAATAAACTATTACAGTGTTTATAACCAATGATCAGCACTGAGGACAGGAAGACCGACATGCGGCCCTGGAAATGTACAAATGAATTCGAG
Organism: Notoglanidium macrostoma; assembly: GCA_030068235.1. Classification (NCBI taxonomy): domain Eukaryota; kingdom Metazoa; phylum Chordata; class Actinopteri; order Siluriformes; family Auchenoglanididae; genus Notoglanidium; species Notoglanidium macrostoma. The sequence goes on from JAQQZR010000001.1 coordinate 2,225,609, forward strand.
TAAAAAGTCATACTGATGATGTCGGAAATGACACAAGGAAAAATAAAACTACATGTGAAAAATTTTGATTTGAAAATATATGAATTGTGAAAAAGCACATGGAAATAAACAAATCATGTAAGTAAAAAATAAAGTGAAGAGAAAAAAAAATCTAATGTGAAAAATGTATTGGAATTTGTTGTGAAAAGTCGAATGCGTAAATTAACAAATCATGTCAGGGGGAAAAAAATCACATGAAATTAAATGAAGGATTCGAAAAGAGTCACATGTGAAAATGAACAAATTGGTGACGCATGATATAAATTAACTGAAAATAAACGCATAATATCTAAAAGAATCACATGTGAAAACAAATGAATCGTTTGAAAGGAATCACATGTGAAAACAAATGAATCGTGTGAAAACAAATGAATCGTTTGAAAGGAATCACATGTGAAAACAAATGAATCGTGTGAAAGGAAACAGACGTGAAAAATATCATGTGAAAGGAATCACACATGAAAACAAATGAATCATGTGAAAACAAATGAATCGTTTGAAAACAAATGAATCGTTTGAAAGGAATCACATGTGAAAAATGAATCGTGTGAAAACAAATGAATCGTTTGAAAACAAATGAATCGTTTGAAAGGAATCACATGTGAAAACAAAGAATCGTGTGAAAACAAATGAATCGTTTGAAAGGAATCACATGTGAAAACAAATGAATCGTGTGAAAACAAATGAATCGTTTGAAAGGAATCACATGTGAAAACAAATGAATCGTGTGAAAGGAAACAGACGTGAAAAATTTATCATGTGAAAGGAATCACATGAAAACAAATGAATCGTGTGAAAACAAATGAATCGTTTGAAAACAAATGAATCGTTTGAAAGGAATCACATGTGAAAACAAATCAATCGTGTGAAAAATCAATCGTGTGAAAGGAAACAGACGTGAAAAATTTATCATGTGAAAGGAATCACACATGAAAACAAATGAATCGTTTGAAAACAAATGAATCGTTTGAAAGGAATCACATGTGAAAACAAATCAATCGTTTGAAAACAAATCAATAGTGTGAAAGGAAACAGACGTGAAAAATCAATCGTGTGAAAGGAAACAGACATGAAAACAAATGAATCGTGTGAATGGAATCACATGTGAAAAACGAATCATGTGAGAACAACCACATGGCAATACAAATTAACGGTGACCAATCCCCTGAAAATAAAGTATTAATGTCTAAAAGTCATCACATACGTAAACAAACGAATGATATGAAAAGAATCAACAAACGAATCGTTTGAAAAGAATCATGTGTGAGAACAAACAGATCACGTGAGGAAAAACAACCAGAGGATGCGGAAAACAAATCACGTAAAAGACACAAATCGGGTGGAAAAAAACAAACACATAAAAAAAATAAAAACACGTGCAGTACTTGTGAAGCACGTGCAAAACCTATTATGCGAAATGTCTAACTAAACCACACGTGAGCACGTGAAGCTCTTGTTCAAGCTATAATACAGAAATACTAATGGGCTCTAGCTAATATCTAAGATAGGCGTGTTCAGTTTGTGACGCACGAAAAGTGTGTGTGTGTGTGTGTGTGTGTGTGTGTGTGTGTTTTCTGTGAGTCATATCGTGGAGAATCCAGGGCGGAAGTAGAAAGCAATGTCCTCGCAGTATAGAAACAAAAAAGGGGACATGCTCCCTATGTGAAAGGTTAAACCAACTTAAAGTTCATAATAACACGGAAAATATTAATGTCTACAAAACATAACAAGAGATTTTAGTGAAAAAAACTTTTTTTTCTGGAGCAAACAGACGCACCAGGGTGTTTATTAGCTACTAGATCCTCATTCATACATGTTTGACTGATTCATGTGTACAAAAACTCAAAAATAATAATTCTGTAAACATCCATCCGGGTGTCTCTTATTCTAACAGACAATCAGGTGTTTTAACCGACACCGGATTATAGAACACTTCCCAGATCTAAGCGAACAGCTTTCTCCTTTCCCCACCACATCCTGAACCAAAACAGACATTAAATAATACTAACACTGATAAAAAGTGGAGAAATCATCAGTATTCAGTAGGTACACTCACCGACGCGCATTGTATCCGATTTTCAGTTCCTGTAGACTTTGTTTCCGGCTCGTAGAAACACTAAGAGTGAAGTAGGGAAAAAAAAAAAAAAATTCTAAAACACTCCTCCGTCCATCCAGACTGAAATAATCAACCCCAGAGGCCACTTCTCCAGCTCCAGCTCCACGCGCAGGGATGAACTAATTCCTAGACATTGAAAAGCAGAGGCTGGGGAAAGGGAAAGTGAAATTGGTATTGTGGCCCCCAGACCATCTGAGACTAGATTCGTTTTTTGTTTCCTGTCCTGGAAAATATGTTCCTGTATATAAGAGGACCAGCTACCATAAAAGTCACCAAAGAGTTTATATGCTGGAGACCAAATGTCTTGAAAAGGCCAGAAAGTCCCAGACAAAGGATACTTTCTTTGTATTCCATTTTTTAAATTATTATTAAGGAAAAAAAAAAGATTAAAAACTACTGCTTTTACAAAAGAAAAACATACAGTGACTAACACTACAACAACAACAACAACAATTACTGCTAATATTAATAGTACTACAATGGCTAATAATAATATAAATCCTTTATCTATCCTGCTTATCCATTAAGGGTCCCAGCTGACATTCACACTTATGGGCGATTTGGAGTGGCCTGTTGTTAAACTGCAAGTGAGCTGTGGGAGGAAACCGGAGCACCCAGAGGAAACCCGGACAGGCACGGGGAGAACACGCTCACTCCGCACAGACGTACCCCGACTGGCCACAAGCTTCGAACCGACCCTTTAATAAAGAAAAAGATTCAAAATGGGTTCCTTTTGGTTACTGAGTGTAAGGTTAGTGTTAGGTTTAGGTGGAGACATTAATAAATATGTCAAGGCAAAGTCTTCACAAGGATACTAAGACTCGCTTGTGTGTTTGAGTGTGTGATACGGTGGAGCAGGCCTGGTGTATTAGAAAGTAAACAAAACAAAACAAAAAACAAACACTTGACAAATTGGTTATAGTGAATATGAATACAAATAGCTGTTTCTAATAAACTGGACACTTAAATTCACTACAGGTCTGTCTTTGTTATTATATTTCTTAACATAACCCTAGACCTGTTGATCAAGGCTGGCGCACTCTCACACACTCCTCTACTAAACTGTAATCTGTGTACTGTCTCTTTAAGAGCTGCAGTTACACGGTAACAGCTTCACTCTGATCTGGAGTCAGTTTTCTCCTCACACTCTAGCTCTGACTCCTTCTACAGCGGAGTCTGAAGTCTGATCACAGATCAGTGTCTGTATGCTGGGTGTGTTTCATCGCCATGGCTCACTGGGTGCGTCTCAAACCGACCTCTGCTCACCAACTGGGCTATTCAGTCCTCCAATACCTCATGCTTTTGTTCCCTAACGCAGAGTTCCTAAACTTTCCAATCAAATTAAATAAATATGTAAACAAAAACATAAATAAATCACATAACAGCATCTAGTTAAATAGAAGAAATTACTTTTAAGCTAATTCTATTTAAATGGAATGTTAATGCAACTAAACAGAAAACAAATATAAAAAATATATAAACATATCAAAATAAGAGAAAATGTTCAAAAGGGCTCTAAAAATCTCTTCAAGCTGGAAAATTTATTGTGACATGATTACTTATTACATTATATATTATATACTTTCTCTCTCTCTCTCTCTCTCTCTCTCTCTATATATATATATATATAAGAAAAGTTCTGTCTGAACCTGATAGTCTGGGACAGGTCATGTTGTAATCTGGGACACTTGTATTAGGCTTAAATCACCTTACTTTATGCATGCCAAGCTCAATATAATTTTTTTTTAGACATTATGAAAAAATGACAAGGACTGAATGCTGAATAAGAAAAAAATATATTATTCATAGAAATGATTCATTATGAACATATAAAAATCAGGTAAGGATAAATGGAGACGTAGCACATTTCTGATTGGCCTTAAAACAAAATACAGCCAATTCATCATCAGCAAGCGGCTATTCCGTCGGGCCTCTCACATTATGAAGACCGTCCGTAGTGCCTCCACGTGGTGCCTCAGGTCTTTTGCTAAACTCGACGGATCTAGAGGAGAAGACCTGAGAAAAACCCGATATGATCCAACAATTGAGCTCACACATCCGTCACCTTGAACCGTTCCATCGTGAACATGAATGATGAATGTTGAACCGTTCCATTGTGCTAACACGACCACAATCGGGACTACGCTCAGAGGCAACAGGAGCCGTTGGCTCGGCCATGTGTCCAGGATGGACGATACCCGAATCCCAAAGCAACTGCTCGAACACAGGAAGTGCAGCAGAGGGAGGCGGCAGAAAAGCTGGAAGGACTGTATGAAAGAAGAGCTCTTTGTACTCGACAGCCAGACCTGTTACCAAACATCAATGGACTGCCGAGAACGGTGGCGGTGTCAACTACACTGCCGACCACATGCCACATCTCTTATAAAATGATATGACCTGACTGAATAACTATGTGTGCAACTTCAGGAAGTCCCTTTATGCATATGCACTTAAATGAATGTCCCAGATTACCCAAAGCCAGCTGTCCCACATTCTCCGTGTTATTTGTTAAAACAACAACAACAACACATTTTTTAACACTTTAATGCATATTCTGTTGTTTCAATACAGCACAAACACAATTTGATAACAATTACAAACTTTGTTTCATTTTTGACAGATTTAATAGTTTAATAATGACACGTCGTCACTAGTTTATAAACATCTATAATAAATAATTGTTTATCCATGCCCAAATTTTTCTTTCCCCCCCCCCCCTTTTTTTTTTTTTTAAATATCTCTTGTTAACCAGAGAACACTGATCTAGGATCAGATCTCTTCCATTTCGCACGCTGAGCCAATATTAGAGGACGTGCGCAGAGCTGATCTGAGGTCAGTGTGATTATGTGATTATGCGATTTAGGCTCCAGGACGCCGCACAGCGCCTTACAGGGGAACTGCATTTCCCAGCAGTCTGTGCGCTCGTCGGTATTTCTGACACTCACTCCAGCAGCACCAGCAACAGCAGCAGGGCAGTTTAACTCGAGTGAAATGTAGTTTAATTTGGAGTCGGATATTTCCGTGTGTGTGTGTGTGTGTGTGTGTGTGAGAGTGTGTGAGAGTGTGTGAGTGTGTGTGCTGTTAAACCCGGAGTCGGAGAGTCGTATAAGACTGTCAGGATCCTGACATGGGGAACGGAATTAATAAGGTAAACAGCAGCATGCAGGTATTTATACTACTGTAAAGTGGAGGAAACTCTCTCTCTCTCTCTCTCTCTCTCTCTCTCTCTCTCTCTCTCTCTCTCTCTCTGACATTGTCATATCTAAAAAAAAAAAAAAAATCAAGAATTTTCCGCTTTTTTTTAACCAAATGTCATTTAGTCATGCCGAGTTTTAGTATGAATATGACATTTAATTTACAGAAAAATATTAGTCATGCAAATATTCAAGTGTCAAATCCCCACTGTGTGTGTGTGTGTGTGTGTGTGTGTGTGTGTGTGTGTGTGTGTGTGTGTGGGAGGATACACTCCTACATAAAACCGCGTGGGAAAGGAAAAGTGATGATCCAATCTTAAATTCAGCATTGCTCTGATCATTGATAGATTACCAAAAACACAAACACCTTTTTTCTTTTTTCTTTTTTTTCCCCCTTTTTCTTCTTTTCAAACTCACTTTTACAGAAATGACAAAATCAGATAAAAATAGGCTGTTTAGAGACATTTGAACCCAAAAGCTGTTGTCTGGGATCAGACCTATTCCTTAACTGCAACATGAAATGAAATTTCTTTTTATTTATTAATTTATTTTTTGAAGTGGTAGGGGTATGGGGTTACGGTTAGGGCTATCGCGAAGGAACGCGGAACTAGAGCGTGATAAAATCCTCACCGTGAGATGCGTAAAAACAATCGTAACATTAAACAGGTTTTCTCGTTGATGCGTTGAGGTTTGACGTTTTTTGTGGTTGTCCCGGCCGAGCGTGCTTTTCACTTCCTGAAAACAAAACAGAAAGCTGAAATAACCACAGACGATCAGGAACCGAAGACGTCTAAAGGAAAGGCCTGGTGAAACGTCTCGAGGGAGCAAACTCGGCATTGGGTCATGTCCGTGGGTTCCAGACTTCAAGCAGTCACTGACTAAAGGATCTGCATCCAAATATTAACTATTTCCAATGATGTCAGTCTGTCTGATTACTTTTGACACTGGACGGACCGGGTCAATAAAAAATAGCTGTAAATGGTTATTGCGATGTATCTCTTAAACCCTTTGAATTAACACTGAAAGTCTAAACCTGACACACAGGCTTGGTTTCTAATCCGTGGTGACGGTGAACAGAGGCGGAACCATGGGCCCGACGGTGCTGTCCGAATACTTATGTTTCTAAACACCGACTGTCTTTAGAAAGTTTATGGGTTCCTCGGAGGATGCTTTACTTTTCCGAAGGTGATTGTATTTTGAACTGTTATTGGGTTCTAGGTGGATGTACCCATAGAGACAATCCTAAGGATGGCTATTTTCCCCCATGAACAGTGTATCCTGAGGTCACACTCACAATCGCAGACTGCACCTTTAATTATTCATATCACTGCACCTTTAATCGTAAGAATAATACGATTCGTAGTTATTAATCTTTGTTAATCATTTCTGGGCTTTTTTCTCTGTATAGGTGCTGCCTGATCTGTATTTGGGCAATTTTAAAGGTAAGAAAGACAAAAATCGAATAAGTCACCCCCCCCCAAAAAAAAAGGCTGATGAGCAGTGAGTAACTTCATCGACGTCATCTTCATTTTATTTTACTCAGATGCCAGAGACCGAGAGCAGCTGGCGAGACACAACATCACACACATCCTGTCCATTCATGATACAGCGGCGCCCATCTTACAAGTAACACACACGCACTACCCACACACACCGCCCTAGCTGTCCCAGTTCAGTCACATGACCCTAATCATATCTTTATATCAATATGAACACACACTGTGTCATTTGTTTTTCCGCCCATCATTATTTCATAAAGATGTTCTAAGAAATCAGTTAAAGTGTAATGAATGACTTGAAAACTCCTACGCATGCTGTGGATAAACATCCCGTCTTAGCCACCCTACTTCATGTTTGCTGAATACCGCAGATCAGAAAATAAGAACCACGTCAGTGTTGAAATCTTTAATCTGATTGGCTGGATCATTTTTATAGGATCTGTAACAGGGACTGAAGTGCAGCTGCAAATCACAGGTTGATGCTGATGCTCTTAGTCTAATGTTTGGTTGTTTCTATAGTAACAGTTTATTTAGAACGGCCCGAACACAAGTGGCCCGAACACACACGCAAATGTTATTTGCTTTTGTTACATGTTATTTCACACGTGGAAACGTGTAATCGATGATTCGGAGGGTATAGAAGCGGCCTGGAGGAAAATGTGTTTCCATTTTGCAAAATATCGCTTTGTCGATTCTTCTGAAAAAACACCTTTTTTTTTTTTTTTTTTGAATTTTTGTTTTTTTTTTTTTTTTTTTTTTTTTTTTTTTTTTTAAATTCACATTTCCGTTAAAATTTGTTAAAATAAAGTTAAAATGATCATAAAATGGGATTAAATGTGTTTAAATGAGTTTATTGTTGTCCCGGTGAACACTAGCCTTGATGCGCAATTTGCAATTGCGAACTAAAAAAGCGAGTAATGGAGACGTGTGAATTTCCAAAAAGACGTTCTTTAACGCGCGCACGAGGCGCACATTTTATTCTGACAATCCGATAATCCGATAAATTTTACAAAATTGTAAATTGTACATTTAAGTCACATGACATGAAGAACAAATGGAAACGCTACCTTTTGGAAAAGCCGGAGCTTTTAGTCACGTAACATGGAAACGCATTCCATTTGCAGTTGCGTTTTGTTGAAATTGGTTAAAAATATCGCTTCTGTTTTGTGCCAAACTGCGATGGAAAACTGGCCTGCTTTTTATATTTGAAGTTTTCCATGAACTCCATCGCTGTCTGATGATTTTTTGCTCAGTATTTTGGAATTATACATGTGAAACTATGAGAGGAAAATTTCCAGCAATCTAAAAAAACAAAAAAAAAAACAGTCACCTGAGTCAACCGGTAATTGAAATTTCCTAACTGAATATTACACCCTCGTTTTATTTATACATTGTGCCAAAATATGAAGACTTCACTTTCCATAAACGACTTCCTGATCATATGAGCATGCGACATCCCAGTGTGCAGGAAAAGAAGCTGCTCGAAGCTCACGTGTCCCATGGTAATATATGGAGATTTAACACAGAGGAGACAAATATTTAATTAGAGGCATCACCCTGAGGAACTGATACTATTCAGCTGAAAGCAGGATTTCTTTTTCCAGTACAGCTGCTTGCCTGACCGGTTCTCCTGCTCAGCGTGTAGTGTGTGTAGTGTGTGTAGTGTGTGTCTCAGCTTGCTATCTCCCATGACAGGCACGATACACAGACAGGCATCTCGCATGACACAATGGAGTTTTGTCCTCGGTTAAGATGCCTCGGTAGTCACTGACACAGAATTATCAGCATGAATGCGAGTGTTCACGTGTTGTTCACGTGCCGATTTTGGCGAGAAGTGCATTTAATTCCGTAATTATTACGTCTTTTTTATTTTCGCAAATAGTGGCCTGACCCAAGAGCCCTGATATCTACTCATTAAGAACATATGCTTGACAACGTGTAAAAAAAAAAAAAAAAAAAAAAAAGTGAACATATTTTTTCATTGTGTCAACACATTTTTGAACATTTGAAAAAATTTACTGGGGTCTATGGAAGATTGCGTTCTTCACGTGAAAAATAGCACGTTTTGTACAGTTTTGCGTTTTTCCTTAATGAATATACATTTTGGGGTTTTTTGTATTACATAAAAATGAATTATTTAAGCAATATTATGCAACAAGATGAATTCAGTATTTAAAACACTGCGGCCCTGTAGTGGTCTTGTGAGCAGTGTTTGGATGCACAACATGTGTATTAGACTTTACACTAGACTTTCCTAATGACCTGTAGAAGGAGGTTTTGCACAAACAGGGGGAAATTTGAGGGAATAGAGAACATGCAGAATAATTTTTCTGCAGAACAGAGAATAACAGATGATCATCTTTGGTCACCACAAACAAATGATTTATCCAGTATTCACAAAAATCTAGAACTCTATAATGTCTAGCAAGACAAACTGAAGCGTTGGCAGCGATGAGTCAGGAAATAGACACAAAGGACCGAGTTATGTACAAAATAACTTCCTTTTATTACTGTAAATATCACCAAGAAGAGATTTTAACATAAAGAACAATTTAGTGTGTGTGGTGGGGGGAACAAACTATGGTGATTAGTGATTGGTCATTGGGAATAACAGTGAACAGTGATTGGTCATTTGGCTCATTGGGAATAATAGCGATTAGTGATAATCTGTTTCATAACAGTAGACATTGGCAATCAGTGATTGGTCGTTGGGAACAGTAGTGATCAGTGATTGGTCGTTGGGAACTGTAGTGATCAGTGATTGGTCGTTGGGAAATGTAGTGATCAGTGATTGGTCGTTGGGAACTGTAGTGATCAGTGATTGGTCGTTGGGAACAGTAGTGATCAGTGATTGGTCGTTGGGAACTGTAGTGATCAGTGATTGGTCGTTGGGAAATGTAGTGATCAGTGATTGGTCGTTGGGAACTGTAGTGATCAGTGATTGGTCGTTGGGAACAGTAGTGATCAGTGATTGGTCGTTGGGAACTGTAGTGATCAGTGATTGGTC
>JAQQZR010000001.1:2245033-2296969 GCA_030068235.1 Notoglanidium macrostoma
TGGATGGATGGATGGATGGAGGGATACACAGACAGAAAGACAGATAGATAGATAGATAGATAGATAGATAGATAGATAGATAGATAGATAGATAGATAGATAGATAGATGTGGATGGATGGATGGATGGATGGATGGAGGGATACACAGACAGAAAGACAGATAGATAGATAGATAGATAGATAGATAGATAGATGTGGATGGATGGATGGAGGGATACACAGACAGACAGACAGAGAGATAGATAGATAGATAGATAGATAGATAGATAGATAGATAGATAGATAGATAGATGGATGGATGGATTGACAGACACACACAGACTGACTGACAGATTTATGAATAAAAATTAACAAGTGTTTCTGTTGTTTGGACTGAGTAATCAGTCTCTCTCTCCCTCTCTCCCTCTCTCGCTCTCGGTCTCTCTCTCCCCCGCCAGATGGCGCTGTTTTGTGTGCTCTCATGCTTTTCGTGGAAGGCTTTTTACAGCACAGTGTCAGAAAAATGAAGTAAATAGAATGAAGCTGTATTAGAATACAGCCCAGTGTACCTTTATAATAAAACCGGGGCGCGGGATGTTTATAATCTCAGGTATACTGAAACCCCCAGACCAGACCGGACTAGCCTACTTTATAACTTTGGCTCTGTCCCAAACCGCGGACAATATTTAGTCTCCTAAATATTAGGTCAGGCCATGATTGGGCCTGTATTAGCAGTGTGTATGGAGGGGGAGCGTGTGTTTGGCGCAGTGTAACGCGCTTTAGGACGGAGCCCTAATTCATGTCGTCGCTGTGGTTGTTTTTTTTATTTTTTTATTACCAGTTTACTGTAATTTACTCCTGGAGGAATAAAGCTGTAAACACATCCGAGCGGATATCGGAAAGGATTACATTGATGACGAGCGCAGGGAGATTTTGTTGTTGTTGTTTGCTCTGCTGTCGGGACCGGAGTTTTGTTCCGCGCGCACCGGTCGGGGTTTTTCCCCCCGCGCGCTGGATGGATATTCGGAGAACCCCGAGTGTGTAAAAAAGAGGTGCACCATGTGCAGCAAAACAGCACTTCCTCGTACTAGTGCCATTCAATCCCCGCCCTGTTATTATTAACAACGAATCAAAGTGTGTGTGTGGGGTGTGTGAGAAGGTGTATTTAAAGAGCGCGAGCGCTTTGTGCCGACCGCGCAAACGAGCGGGCTGTCGGAGCATCACCGCCTGCAGGAGCGAGCAGGTGCGGCGCATGCGCAAAGGTAAGCGCACAGGATGGTGGTGGGGGATTGTGTTTGTGTGTGTGTGTGGGGGGATTAGATATGTGGTGCACTGCAGGAGCCCCGGCAGGTGGGGTGGAGCGGGGTAACCTGGTTCATGACAGCTCTGGAGTTAGGAACTCATAAAACTCGGCTTAATAAATAAGTTCATTTATTCATTTATTTTGGAAGTAACACTAATCTCAAAAGTATGCATCCTTCAACTCCTTCTACACTTTCACTCTCAGAATAAAAAAATGCTTGTAGTACTAACCTGTACCAGTGCTCAACACCTTTAGGACATATAGCTATTCCACCCAGAAACATGCACGCAGGAGCTTAGAGTAGTTTAAAGCTTTACACCCACATTTCCAGGTGAATGTTGAATACACACCGAAGGTACAAAAAGGTGTACACTTAATGGTACCACCTGAGCAACAAGCAAGGATACAGCTTAGTGCCTTTTTTTTTCTGACAGTATGCACTGTTTCAATGCAAGTACTACTAAACATCCCAGAAGTCTATTTCTGACTCAAGGGGTCGATTCAGTACTCTAACAGTGTTTGAGACCATTCATGTCAGTTCAGTTGTCAGCTTTTAGATTAGTTACTAATATATAAGATTTTAAATGTGAGTTAATAAGACCTGTAAAGCATGCACAAGGAGATGGAGTCTAAACCATGAGTCAATTTAACACTCGAAGAGTCGATTCAGTACTGTGAATGTGTTCGGTTCAAGGTGCAATTTGTGCCTATATGCTTTTACTTTACAGTTCCTAATATAGACTTTAAAACGGATACAAGATGTACGAAGAGTGCACAAGGCTATGGAATCTACATTACGATTCATTTTAACAACGTAAGACTTGATTCAGTGTTTGATTCAGTGCAGTTCAGCCTGGTTACTAATATATAAGGTTTGGAAGTAAAGTTTATAAGATGTGTAAGGCTATAAAGTCTACAAAACGAGTCAATTTAACACTCAAAGAGTTGATTCAATGCTGTAAAAGGGTCCGATTCAGTTCAGTTGTACTGTGTATAAGTTCTTAGTTTGAAATGTAGGTTTATAAGATGTGTGACCGATGCACAAAGCTTTAAAGTCTGCATCATTAAGAACCTATTAACTAAGAGTTAAACTTTAAATTGCTTTTCAGAGATGAATGAACATGGACAATAAATACTATACCATAAAAGTTGCTTAACACTTCAGTTTAGCACTGTAAGAGTTGATTCGGTACTCTAAATAGGTTCAGTTCAAGACAAACCTGTCTTGGGTGTGTTTTTAATGGGGATGCTAAAATACAAGATTTGAAATTTAAGGTCATGTAATGTGCAAAGCGAGCACAGGGCTGTGAAGTCGACATTATACACTCTTATAAACAGAGGTGGTACGTCGAGGCGTAAACTTTTAGTATGCTTAGTGTGTATCTTTTACCTAGAACGATACATGTAATGTACCGTGTAAATGGTACAAAAGATGATAATATCACCTCCCGATGGGGAAAGATACAAGTTAATACCCACAGTTGCTAATTTAACAGAATAAGGGTTGACTGAATTCTGTAAAAGTGTTCATTCAGGACCAAACCTTTGTTTTGTACATGTATTAATATTACAGTTAACTTGTATACGGTTTAAAATGAAAATAAGTTGTTTAAAGTTATATAGTCTCCATGATACACTCTCAAAGGGTACTAAACTGTACCTTTCCTTATTGCAGGGGTGGAAGCTCTAACCGTACACCTTTTATACCTTGAGTGTATATGTTTTACCTAGAAAGGTTCCGTATATCCAGAAAAAAGAAACATATTAAAAGTAAATAAAAGATTAGTGTATAATGTAGACTAGATAGAGTGAATCAGTGTAAAGGGTTCATTTAATACTGTGCCCGGTTCAAGACCAAACATGTGGTGTTTATGTTTTATAGTTTATAAGTTGTGTAAAGCATGAAGGCTATAAAGCTACATCAGAGGAAAAAATAAGGTACCTTTTCTCCTTTTTTTGGGGTGAAATATCAAGCATACACCTTTTGGATCTTCAGATTTTTCAAACTAAGTGCAACGATGCACCTAATTGCAAACTAAAACTAATATAAAGTACTTACAGTGATCCTGTAGGCTCAGAAAAAAGAGTACTAAAGTGTACCTTTCCACATTATTGGAGACTTTAGTACCCTTAATATGTCTCGTTCACCTGGAAATGTGGATAAAGTGTACCTTTCTATGTAAATGATACACAGAAAAAGTAAAAAAAAAAAAAAAAAAGAAGTGTACTCCTAACAGAACCACCCCAGTGATGAGGAAAGGTACAGCAGAGTACCCTTTTCTCTAAGAGTGTTTAATGTAGATTGTAAAGCCTTTAAAGCTTCACTTATTATCCGTATATAAGTAAGCATATACACAGTAGGAGTCTGGTCTTGAATCAAATTAACTCTTACATTGCTTATATCAGGAAAAAAAGGGTACTAAATAGTACTTTTCCTCTTTGCTAAGGTGGTACTGTTATCTTTTGTAACTTTAATATGTATCTTTCACCTGGAAATGTGGATTTAAGGCACATTTCTAGGTAAAGGGTACTAAAAGTACTCTAGATGGTGCCACACTAGTGACATGGAAAGGTATAGCTTGGTACCCTTTTGTCTGAGAGCGTTCTTATTGTCTGTAATGTAATGTATTCTTACTGTAAACAGTGTAAGATTAAGAGTAAGTGTAGTGATTAATTAACACGACAAAGAAACCTGTTACAGTGTAGCATCTCTAATACTGGTCACCTCACGGTACCTGTGCTGTGTGTGTGTGATGGCAGGGATGAACGTAGATGGGGACTGCAGCATGTCAGTCAACTGCGGCAATGGCAAGCTCCGGCAGTGGCTCATCGAGCAGATCGACAGCGGCGAGTACCCGGGCCTGGTGTGGGAGAACGAGGAGAAAACCATCTTCAGGATCCCGTGGAAGCACGCGGGAAAGCAGGACTACAACCGAGACGAGGACGCGGCGCTCTTCAAGGTACACCGCTCTTCATCACGACCATCATCATCATCATCATGCTGGAGCTCAAAGTTCAGCTGATCTTCATCCAGTGATGATGATGATTAAGAATAGTCGCTTATAGCTTCTTTGAGTTTAGGTATAATGGTACACCTGGGTTTCTCCAGGTCTCCCAGGATCTTTTCCAGCAAAGATCCTGGTGAAACGTTTGCGCTGGAAATTGTTCCTCCGTTCCCCGCGGCACCAAAAATAATTGTTAAAGATCTACTTTAGGGTCTTTAGGGAACAAACAAAAACGTTTCCTCTGTGTCACCACTCTATTGAGTTCTACAATTGTTGTTTTTTTTCAGAACGTGTAGCACGTTCTAATGCCAACTTAATATTTTATAGAAAAGTCCAGAAATCTGCAATTTAAAGAAGGTATTATGGAACAGGTTCAATTTAGAATCTTTGGGTTTCTTCAGTTTTATGTAGAAAGCTGAGAGTTTTCCTGTCAGAAAGTGTCTTTGATAACCCAAGGGCTGTTCAGTTAGTTAGAGGTTCTTAGCTGTGTAATTGGTTTCTACTTGGAACCATTTTCACCTCATTAATTAATATGGCGGAAGGGCACAAATCAAGTTAGTTCCTGTTCATGCTTATGTTATAGGAATTCTTAATATCCTAACAGGTTACAGATCCATCAAGAAAAAGATCTTTATGAAAGCAAAAATTGTTCAGCTACAGCACCGCTCTATTCAATTCTACATAGAACCTTTAACCATTTCCCAGACAGACTAAAAAAAAAAACTCATACTGGTTCTACAAACGTTTTCCAGAAAGGCCAGCAGGGTTCTTCTGGGTGTTTCCATGTCAGAGAGAAGCTAAGAACCCTTGAACATCTATAAGGGTTCCTCAGTGGCTTTTCAGTTAGTTAGGGATTCATAGCTTTTTAAGGAGCCGGACATAGAACCATGTCTGAACTTAAAAAGATGTCAAAATATTCTTCAATGAGACTCTATAGAATAACTGGTGTTGGGTTTCCCTTGTGTCCATGTTTCTTTACAACGTTTGTCGTTGATGCGATCACATCCAGAACCCCAATCAAAAGATCTTGAGTTCCTCCATTGTGTTTCCACAAAGGCCTGCGGGGTTCTTCCCAATCAGAGAGCGGAAAACTCTTTAAGGAAGCTAAAAACCCTTAACTTACCAAAAAGCCATTGAGGAACCTTAAATGTATGTAAGAGTTCTTCAAATGTTCTTTCTAAAATAGGTAGAAATGATCTCCATCGATGTGGTGGCACTAGGGACAGGTTTTGGGCTTCCTAATGAACCTTTGGGTCCATGGTTGTTGTTGCGACGATCAACGGATCCTTACATGTGATGGTGGGGAGTTATATTTTCTGTGGCATGAGCAACAATAATTAAAGATCCGTGAAGAATAAAGGTCATTAGTGAACCAGAAATGGTTGGCGAATTCAATGCAGAACCATTAAGCGTTCCGTAACGACAGACCGAGTCATATTACTTATGATGCCTTACACAATGATGCCTTAACGTTGTAAGAACAGCGACGTTGCAAGCACTGACGCTCAGGTCAACAGGACCGTGTGGCCAGGAATGACAAAGTTATCGTCAGGACACGTCAGGAACCGGATTGTGTTTCTTCCCACCAGGCCTGGGCTCTGTTTAAGGGGAAGTACAGGGAGGGTGTGGACAAGCCCGACCCCCCGACCTGGAAGACGAGACTCCGCTGCGCTCTCAACAAGAGCAATGACTTCGATGAACTTGTGGACAGAAGCCAGCTGGACATATCGGACCCTTATAAAGTCTACAGGATCATCCCTGAGGGAGCGAAGAGAGGTAACGTGTGTGTGTGTGTGTGTGTGTGTGTGTGCTTACTTATAGTAGATTTAGATTCGTGACCACCAACTTCCTCATCATCCTTATTCAGGTCGGAAGGGGGTTTTAGTGACACAGACTGTGGCTGAGTTTGGTAACACTATCTATGAAGCCCATATTCATAATGAAGCGTGCGGCTGTAGGAAACTCATCAACGACAAGACCAAGTTCCTGTTGCCGCACGTTTTCAGCCTCTTATCCGATTGAACGATCACGGCGTTTCACTTATTAATAAACAACACGTCATACTCTGCTTTAAAGGTTGATCCAGTCATGGTTGCATTGAATGTTATGCAGTCCTTCCTGTTACTGACTGACACTGGAGACGCCTTCCATAAACGTCTCCTGGCAGAAAACGTACCATATCAACATATGACAATTGCTATTTTCTGTCTTTTTTGTTTATCATTACACACCCGTTAGGTGTTACTATGGAAACAACGTCGTATTAGAATGGATATCGTATTACAGCCGGCACTATCATCAGAGCTGCTTTCGTAGAAACCTAATCAACATCATCCTTCTGACCAATCAGAATCGAGGATTCAGCACCGCTTATACGTAACTCGTCGGAAGTTGGTAATGAGTCCTCGTAAGCATTTTTATAAACGCACGTGCGTCCTTGTTGTATATAGAAGCACTCAGTGATGACTAGTTTTTATAATTGTTTGTAAAACCGATAGTTGCACTTGCATTCCAACATCAAGGAGTTACAGCTCTTATAGAACATTATTAGAGATTTATGAGGCATTATTACAGTTTCTATATACATATATATATATATATAATACAATACTTACAAGGACTCATAAGCAGCTACAAGGAACCTTTGGATATGTAACAGACTGCAAAGGCAACATAAACAAAATGCGAACGTGTGGTTTGATATAGCAGATTGACCTGAAATGACCATCGAGAAAGCAAACTGTGGTTTCCTGTAAGCTTAAAAATAAATACCAAACCCATCTTGCATGATCCTCTGCAGGCGTTTAGAAACGGTTTATCCCCGAACCAGAAATCAATGTCTGCATGGAAGCATTTGAGATTTTTTAATCTTTTCCATGTTAAAGGAGAGCTGATCTGTTTAGCAAAGTTTATGCAGTGGGTCATATTTCTGCTCATGCACCAGTGAAGAAGAAAAAGAAAAGAAAAAAAAAAAACTATGATTGATGCATCTGCCATGCTTCAGCAAACTGCATACACTGAGCGCAGATGAACATTCTGTTTAGCGTGTGCACGCCGACTTGCTCTTTCACTCAGTAGGGCAGGAAGCTCAGAGGAAGCCACCACATGTGCTAAACACCCTCAGAGCTTTTTATAGAGGGCTTCGGTTAGCAAGTGCGCAGAACCAAACAGCACGATCGCCCCTCGGGCCCTGCACCGCACCCGGGCCTGTGAGAACAGGGGCTCGAGACGAGACGGCCGAGATCACGGACGACTCGCACTTTGTCTTTCCTTAGAGGCTAGCAAGGTCATTTACACTCCAGCGCTGTTGTTATTGCGAAGGCCGCCCGCATTTGCGACGCTGTTCTTATTTCAGTTCGTAGAGATATTCAAGACTATAACAGGCATATTTCTGGTCAAGATATCAACAGGGCCTCCCATTTTAATACGCTGAGGCTTTAAGGCAAGATACTACACTCGACCATTATTTTTTAGATCTTTGGATAAAATTTCTTCTCTCACACTATAATAGTAACTCAATTTGAGAAAAATCTTTATTCATATATATATATATATGTATTCTCATATATGTCAGTGTATGATATATGCAAAATATTTATTTCTACTCGAAAAGACAAAAAAACTTTAGTTTCTACTTGACCCGCATTCCCAAAATTCAACATTTTTCTCTCCTATCCCTAATTACAAAACCCTTCCAGAGCAATTTCTCAAAAATGTTAACAATTCTTGGATTGACGTTCGAGTTTATATTTGATATTATGTTAGATCTTCAGCGGACGGCGTGTAGCCGAGGAAAAAAAGCTTTTTCCGTAAAACTTTTTCTCTTCACTTTGAAATGAACGTTTTAATTCCGACAGCTTTGGTTTTAAGTATGCAAACGCATGCATATTTAATTAACTGAAGCAGGAATAAATGTAAAACGTAAAACATTAGCAACCAACTGATTTGAACGGTTAAACAGGCCGTGATCTTGTAATAATTTCCCGCGTAACGTCTTTGTGAATCTCCAACCATCAGGTGCTTCCAGCGTCGAAATGACAATGTTACGAATTTGTCTTATTTAGGCTCCAAGTCCAGCAGCATCGAGGACAGCTCAGCACACGTGACGTCTCTGGGTTACCCCATGCACTCTTCTTATCCTCCTCTCCAGCCGCAGGTAGGCTCTTACTACACAGATATACGGCAAAACCTTACAGAGACACTGTTCTGTCGAAACCCTTTTTACCAAGCATGAGTTATAAATATGTCACTAACATGCCACTGAATATATGTGAGAAATTTTGCACTCTAATGTTCCTCAAATGGCTCATCTCAAAAATAACCTTATCACTGAAAAGTCTTTGTTTATTGTCGAGTCTTCCAGTTTAAAAAAAGGTTCAAGTATTCCATTTAAGCCCACAAAATTCTCATTTCCTCATTGAACTTCACATAACAAGAACCGCTGTACAACCCAGTGTTCATATAAATGCAAACGTCAACCCTGGAAAACCTTAAGATCTGAGAATCGTGGTGATCTTCGACATCCAGGCAACTGTTCAGACCCTCGGAGCTGTGCGCTTGTAGGAAAATAATCAACAACAGAGCGGTGTGATGGACTGGAGCTGCTGTTTCCAGGCCAAAGTGGATGATTTTCCAATAACAGCACGGTTAGGGCCTGCATATTTAGCCAATGTCACCTCTCTCTCACTGACCAATCAAAATCAAGAAGGGGCGGGACTTACGATATGAGTACGTTCAACAATAGCAACGCGATTGCCAAAGCGGTTATTTATGACCTAACACTGAAAGGTTCCCATGTCGTGCTATCGTCTAACATCGCTGGATGTTTTTTTTGTAACCTAGCAACAATGAGCACTTCAAATAAAGCCCCAAAACGCATCTGGTAGACACGGGCGCTAATTAACGAAGGACACGTCATACTTTTTTAAAATCTATTTATTGCTAGGTTTAATGTAGAGGAACATCCGCAAAACGTGTTACTTCCTGTTATAAACAGCTACGAACAATCGTTCTCACCTGCCTTTCTTCTCTTTCTTCCAAACCGTTTTAGGAAGCCTAAAATCCTCTGTTCTGAAGACACTGGAGACTCCTTCCATTTATCTCCTCACTGTTACTATAGAAACCAAGCGCAATCATATCAACCCGCGTTTTGGAATTGCACTAATGTCAGAGCTGCTGTGATAAGAACTTAATCAACTCTCTCTTTTCATCCATTCCTGCAGATGCCTAGCTACATGCTGTCGCAGGACAGGAGAGACTGGAGAGACTTCGGTCCCGAGCAGCCGCATCATCCTGCACCGCACGCGGAGTTACCGTACAGCCCGTATCCGTCCCGACCTCTGCAGTGGCACACGCAACCCTGCGACAACGGTACGGCGACAAACACACACCCTCTCTCACCATTTCATTAAAGGCAACCCGATAAAAAGTCCATATTTGGTGTTCGTTTCGACACCGAGTTAAAAAATGTTTAGTCATACAGTATTTCGAATCGTTTGGCAAGATAACTAGCTGAGCAACAGCTATAAATGTCCGCAAAGTTGCCATGCACCCTGGCCACTTCTCACTTCTCACCTCCACACAACACAATGCTGTGAAGAAGCAAACAGCTATTTGAAAGTGAGCCACAAAAAAGAGAAAGTGACCTTGTGAAAATGACTCACGGCGACTGGGTCATAAACGCCGCGTCTCGCTAACCATTTCTAAATAATGGTTCTATTTGGATAATAGCAAGCTAAGCCTTGATTTGACGCAATTATGTGGCGTTCTTGATCGGAAATCTCTGCCTTATATATTTAGAAAGAAATAAACACTGCTGTGGAAAATCGACATGTCGGTGTGAGGAACTCAATTATACACTCAATGTTGCAGAAGGTCAAGAAACAAGTTCCTGTTCTCACTTACGTTATAGCAGCTATAAACAGTCCTTCCGTCACTGGCCCCATTCTTTTTTTTTTCTCTCTTGAAGACTTTCCTGTTTCAGTATAAACCATTAAGTTAACCTCTGACTGTTACACTGGAGACTCCTTCCATCAACTCGTCCTTATAGAAAACGTCCCCCCAAAGAAATTTGTTTACGTAGATGCACACCGTGTCCCTGTTACTATAGAAACAGCTTCTGACCTTCAGGAATCCGACAAACCAATAGAGTTTCCTCACTATATTGAGCGAAGCTAGACGAGTGTGCTATACGAACGCGAATAAATATTAGCCCTCGTTGAGCATAAACGTGTCCCAGGTGTCCGTGATCATGCGAAATGTGATGAATCAGTGAAAACCCAAAGTCGTTTAGTAAAAGGGTCCGTCACGATGAGAAAAAAAACGAAAGGCTTCTGTTTTTCACTGCGTTCGCGCTTCAGCTGTGGCTTCATGAGCATGACATCAGGCCTCCACAAATAGAAGTGGCACAGAAATAGACACGGCCTAGGCGTCGGTGTCAAAGTGTCCGAGTTCAGAAATACTCCTCACAGAGCACGGCCGAGCCGGCCGGTGGCGCGCCGTGGTCCACGGCGGCTGTTGCTCATGAAAACTTGAATCCTTTCACTTATTTCTAAACTGGGATCAGGATTGACTATTTGCATTTGTATCGTTATGGTGAGGTGGGTTTCAGTCATGAACACAGTAGAGATAATTAACGTGGCTTCGACTGTGACTCTTGCTCGCTGTGAACAGTGTTGTCATGAGAAACCCCTGTGCAGAGAGCAGATGTAGTGAACAGGAAACCACGTGGGATATGGTCTATGTGTGTGTAATAAAAAACAAAAATGCTCAGAAAATGATTCATTTGTTATGAAAAGTTGATCACTGTTCATCAAAGAGCCTTTGAAAAATAGGGTTCCTTCAGGGTTCTTTGAGGGTTTATGTAGAAGATTCACCCTCTTCTTCTTCTACCTGTAGTAGTATACGAATAGCAGGTTCAATACAACATACTTACGGAAAAAAAAGATTTCAAGGTTTCTTTTTGGGGGGGGATAATTTAGGGCTCTAAGTTAAAAAAAAAATAGGTTCTACTTAGAAACATTTCTGCTAGGAAAACAGCCTAAATATTTCCTCTTCCGGTGGAACCGGAGATCCCTTAAGAGCGCGTTTTCAGTACTTATACGATACAATACAATTTTTTTTAATGATTGTATCGTTTTTGTATTTTCCACATTAGCAGTCTTCTTATTTGCTTATGTTCGATCATTGATGTCTGCTATTGAGAAGAAAACAACCGAGGTTCTGAAAAATTCGACTATAATTCCGTTCTAATTTACCATATGCTTCATCATCATCCGGGAATCCAAAAACGTTATCGCAGAAGGTTTTGTGTACCATAACTGTCATTGTGGATCATGCGTCCGAATGCCAGGCATTTGCTCGGGAATAACCGCATCTGATTTATTATTATTATTTTTGTCATTAAGTTCTTGTTGGAATTGAGACGATTCCTTCTAACGGTGTATATGACATTCTTCAGGGTACCAGATATCTGGATCCTTCTACACGTACACTCATTCAGAGTCCCATCCCGTGTCAGTGGACCCGAGTATGAGATCCGCAGAGGCCATGGCTATCTCTGGTAAACATTAACCCACACACGCAGCATGATTTTTGCTCCTCACTGTTATTTTTGCCAGCTGTTACAGATTATTTTCCACACAAATTCACCCGAACCTGGCTCTCTTCCCAGACTTCCGCCTGCACGTGTCACTGTACTACCGCGAGTCTCTGGTAAAAGAGGTCACCACCAGCAGTCCTGAAGGTTGCCGGATCTCGTCCTCTCCCTCGCCATCCTCTCCGTCCTCCCCGTCGTCCCCGTGCATAGAGGACAGGCTCTTCGGCGGGCCCGAACCCGTGCTCTTCCCGTTCCCGTATCCTCAGTCGCAGCGGCGCGGTGCTGATAAGCTTCCCAACGTGCTGGAGCGTGGCGTGCTGCTCTGGCTCACGCCTGACGGACTCTATGCCAAGCGCCTGTGCCAGAGCAGGGTGTACTGGGAAGGACCGCTAGCGCCGTACTCGGACAAACCCAACAAGCTGGAGAAGGACCAGACCTGCAAGCTCCTGGACACTCAGCACTTCCTGTCAGGTAAGAATCACCTTACACCTTGTAATTGGTGCCGACGCAAATCTATCACGAACGAATAGAGACAGCTGTTAGCTTTCAATACCTCACCATTAGCAATTAGCAATGCTGACTCTGAACAGATGAGCCATCCATTTTCGACTTGAAAGAAAATAAACTGTTGTTTTTATCCACTCTATTTTCACCATCGAGTTTTGTTGTTAAAACAAGTCACGTCCCGAGGTAACACAAATCTATGGTCAGTCACCGTCATCTAAATAATTTTAATGTGATTGGCTGCAATGACGATCTGCTAAAAAAAAAAAAAAGAGCTTAATCGGTTCCGCTACGGTATTTTTTGAGTGTTCGGATTGATCCTTTGTCATAAATGACATTGTAGCGTCTAACAGTCTTGTCGTCGTGGCTAGTACGTTTTTTCAACACAAGATCATAGTTCGCATAATGTTAGCTAGCTTGCTACTTTCGTTCTCGGTTCTGATCGGTTGATTCTTTTTTTCCCCCCGAGAACAGCGTTCCGGCCCATCGCTCTAAAGCGTTTCTATAGTAACAACTTGTATGGTGAATGCTGCACATAAACTAAACCAAGCAAGAAACAGATTAAAAGTAGGTGTATTCATTAATATGTTGACATTTTCTTTAAGGAGATGATTATGTAACATTTAGGGAAGGAGTCTCCAGTGTCAGCGCTTTGAGTTAAAGCTGCAACTTTAAGTTTTCATAGCAGAAAGTCTTCAGGATGGAAGTTGTTATAGTTTGCGGTTTCATGGAAACAAGCCGCATTAAAAAAAAAAAAACCCAAATCCTATTAACTTCAACTGTTTATAGTTGCTTTAACGCAAGTGTAAGTGATTATTTTTCCTATAACAGCATGCCAGTTGTGTTTTAATTCCTTACATAATGCCTTGGCTTGCAAATTCTAGAAATAAATATTGGACTAGAGTTTAGTAATACCATGACCCATTGGATTGTTAGAGCATCTGTCAGCTTTCTCTGGTAGCTTTGACTTAAGTTGAACTTTGAAGTTTTTCAAGATTGGGGTTGAATTCTCTTCGAAATGCCAATTCAAGTGAATTGTGACAAAAAAAAAAGAAAAAAGGATGAGATGATATAGACGGTAATGCGGATGTTAAGGATTATTATCTTATCGTCGTTTGAGGATCACAAAGGGCACAGTGTAGTCATGATAAGAAAGAGCATGACCTTTAAAGGGATTTGTGAATCAGCTGACATTGCTATGTCATATTAAGCAATGTGTAACAGTGGCGGCTCATTCGTGTCTCTCTTTAGAGCTTAGAAAAGTTTAACCCAGTTTTGGCTGTAAGATGTTTGTGTAGTTAGACTGGTGGAAATGGCTGTCATTTAACACAGTGAACACGTGTTTCTTATCTCTCGCCCCATTCAGCCAGTCTGTGGTTCAGCCAGTTGCCATTCTGCGTTCAGTGTCACACATTAGTCACCCCAGAGCTTGAGGACTTTCCAAAACCTTTCGGGCGAATATATTTTTCGAACCCTCTTTAGCCTTATATGACACCTGCAGCACTGAGTACACCTGCCATAGTCACTAAATGTCATCTTATCTCCCTGAACGAGTCATCAGTGCTCTCTGTGTGCGACGAGAACCGGGTCATGTGGATACCATATTACTCATCAGGTGCTTTTGTATCGGACGATCAGAAGGGAACAGAATGACTTGGAGCAGATATTTTCAATTTTTACCTGAGGGTGCTAAAACTTCTGGGGGGAATCATTTTTACACATTTCACGGTTTCCTGCACTTTAACCACCATAAGCAACCCAAGCCACCATCAAGCCATTTTAACCGACTAATAGTTTAGTATTGCCATTAAATACAGTTTAAAACCTTACTATGGCGATTAAATATGGCGATGATCTTCGATCAGAACCAACAAATCTTCTTTCCCAACTAATTTAATAATTCTGAATAAAAATGCTGTCATAGAGCAAAACCGGACAAAAAATTCCTGCCAGAGTTACAAAAAAATAAAATGTTTTTTTTTAACCCTGTTGATAAATGCTGTAATAACTCAGCCATAAATTAGCAAGCGCGTAATTTATTTTTAGCCACGCCCATAAAACTCCATAAAAGGCAAAGCTCACAGTGAGCTGGAAACACCTCCAAAGCAAGATGTGTGCTAATCTTGTGCTAATGCAGCTCAGAACCTGAAGTACGTCCTCTGCCATAGACACGCGCTCCTCGCTGTATAGGGTGCCATTAGTTTTGTCCTGATCGAAGAGCTAGTCTAATTTGTCATAGGTTATGAATATGAACGTTCACATGAGCATGTGTACATTTACACGAAATCAGAAGCAAACATTTTTATAAATACTACATTTTACAAATGAAGAATCTGCAACAAAATTTGTAAATATCGAGTTTGAACAAAATTGTTTTGCTTTTCAGTTTGCCTTGGTTGTTAATTTCTCTCACCTCCCGTTCTGAGAACACTTATCTGGTGCTGCAAATCCTTTAACACCTCTTCTTAGCATCTCAACTCGGTTCAGATGAGAAGCTGATTAACAAAGTTAGCATGCTTTTTAGCTAGCTATATAACTTCCTAGGTTTCAAGTGCACAATCTGAGCTCTTTTAGCAGCTAAACAGTAACCAGAATGACTGTGTAGTAATGATAATTCAAATAAAAACATAAAAATGTCTGAGGAAATAACTTGACTTAGCCAGCTAGCAGAGAGCTGCTGACTAGCAAAGTCAGCTAGCCACCTGTGTGACGGAATTTGTGTAACAAGTTAAAGTAAAGTTAAAAAAAACCCAAAATAAAACAAAGCAGGATACTTGCACAATCGTAAACAAGGGCAAGATGAGAAAAATCCTAGCGAGCTAGCATGTAGCTAGGTCGATCTGCATTGCTATATCAATATCACGTCGAATTGTTATGTAACTATTCGAAAATGTACTGTGTGGTATGTCGTTAGGGGAAAATAAACAAGGACGGGGTGGTGTGATGCAGTCTGACCTGAAGAGGAATCAATGTTACCACCAAAACTTTGGCTGTTTTCCAATAACAGCATGTCCTTAAGTGTTTTATTCCGCTTATACCGTTGCAATTAATTGCAATACAATTGTTTCATTAATGAAAAAAAATTCATCAGTACATAGCTACACTGAGCGATGTGGACCATGAGTTAGTTCCTTTTAGCATTTGTGTTGTTTTTCCAGCTACAACGTACGATGAATTCAACAGCACTGTTGTATGAATGGCTATTTTTCTCTTACGTCATTTAAAAACGATTCATATTTCAGAAAATAAAGCAATGCCTGCAGTCCTGTAACTATTCTGCAGCTCAGACTACATTCACTCATCTCCACAATCTCTGCTTTCGTCACAGAGCTGCAGGGTTACATCCATAACGGACGCCCGATGCCCAGGTACCAGGTGGTGCTCTGCTTTGGAGATGAATATCCAGATCCTCAGAGACAGAGCAAGATGATCACAGCTCAGGTACGTTTAATATCCGAAGTCAAACAAAGCTAAAAATATTTCTTACGGCAGCGTATAAAACGCACATTCGTAACGATTTGTGGTTTAGTGTGCACCTTATTTGTTTTCTCATTTGCAAAATGAATTGTATTCTAGCTAGCATAAAAGCTTTTTTACCCTACAGGAAAGAGTGGCATCCGAAATAGTTGGAACACGTTTCAGAAAACATAACAGATATTAGATGTACTTTTTATTTTTGATGAGAAATGACAGGAGTATTATATAAGGGACACAAAAGAATGTCCTGACTAAACACGATCCCGGATGCCATTGCAAATGTAATCAGCTCAATTATGAAGATTAGAAAGTCTGATCGTATTATAAAACCTCAAATTATCCTGAGGAAAATATTTTGCTTCTATGGATGCAGAAATTGTTACTGTGTTTGCACGGCCAAGCCCTCCGGGTACAATATGACATTTCCAGACACTTTGGGTTGAACCCTGAAGGTTCTGTGTGCCAGAGAAAACCAGCAGTGCTCATGTACATGCCGCTATACGACTCGAACTAAAAATCCTCGCATAAACAAGTCAAATGAAAATCCGAGCCCACATCTAACACGCGCAGAGCTTTTTTCTAAATGAAATGGCACAGATTTGTTAGTAAATCTCGAAGCCCATGTCAGAGTTGATGAAATGTGGTGGATTTGACGTAAAACTGTGCTCACTGGTGCGGAGAAGTGCAGACCGTGGGTACAAACATGTGGTCTGGTAACGACCAAACATTCGAAACGCTCCACATGCTGCGCCTTTTAGTGTATTTCTGTGTGTTGTTCTGGTATTACGAACGAGAAAACACAAAGTATGACCCAACGTGAATAGCATCATGTACATTTGGTGGTGATCTTAGGACACGCACAATATTGGAGAAGCATATGATGTGGATGGGGAAATTCGACCACCAAAATCCACCCACCAAAGCTAACCAGGATTAACGTTGGGACACAAGAGATAGCAAGCTAATTTAGTCAGAGAAATGGTTTTGTATGGTTAATGCATGCTAAAATTTAGATGTATGTGTGTTGGGCAGCCTGGAAAAACCTTCACAGGGTCGAATTTGGGCATTTATATACTGGTTTTGAAAAACTACAGATTTTCCTGAATCTGTTTCTCTTTTGCATGTAAAACAATGAGAAGTCAAGTTCTAGCATTTGCTAGTGGAAAAAAAAGGAAGTCAATTGCACTGAAAGTGTTTTATGCAAGGAATAAACCATTTCAGGAGTGATTTTATAGGAAACTAATCAACAACATGATGGCCTGATGTGAAGCAGAGTCACCGTTACGTGTAGATTATTTTCTTACAACAGCACATCCTGAAGTGTTTTATACCTTTTCTACTATGCCAATTTGACACTTACAATATATACTTTATTAAAGAACATCATACTTTTTGTGTGTTTATAGTTAGTTGTTGAACGTCCATGGAACAAGTTCTCACTTATGTTATAGCAGCTTTACACATGCGTTCCATCACTAGCATCTCACATCCTCAGCGCTCCACAATAATGTTGGTAGTGCAACTAGTACCAGAAATATCTCTCTCAGAAATACTACAAGTTTTAGGAAGAGCAAATTAAAGATAGCTATTGTGGACTTTAGAGTGACGTTACCAAGTGTTTGCCATCGACAAGTCCAAGAACAGGACTAGCCAAGACTGAGTCAAGAAAAGACTTGGTGGGGGGTCAAGACTGAGCAAGACAGAGTCAAGAAGAGTCTTACAGGAGTTGAGACTGAGCAAGACAGAGTCAAGAAGAGACTTATGGGGGTCGAGACTGAGCAAGACAGGGTCAAGAAGAGACTTATGGGGGTCGAGACTGAGCAAGACAGGGTCAAGAAGAGTCTTACGGGGGTCAAGACTAAGCAAGAGAGAGTCAAGAAAAGTCTTATGGGGGTTGAGACTGAGCAAGACAGAGTCAAGAAGAGTCTTATGGGGTTGAGACTGAGGAAGACAGAGTCAAGAAGAGTCTTATGGGGTTGAGACTGAGCAATACAGAGTCAAGAAGAGTCTTATGGGGGTCGAGACTGAGCAAGACAGGGTCACGAAGAGTCTTATGGGGATCAAGACTGAGCAAGACAGAGTCAAGAAGAGTCTTATGGGGATCAAGACTGAGCAAGACAGAGTCAAGAAGAGTCTTATGGGGTTGAGACTGAGCAAGACAGAGTCAAGAAGAGTCTTATGGGGTTGAGACTGAGGAAGACAGAGTCAAGAAGAGTCTTATGGGGTTGAGACTGAGCAAGAGAGAGTCAAGAAGAGTCTTATGGGGGTTGAGACTGAGCAAGACAGAGTCAAGAAGAGTCTTATGGGGGTCAAGACTAAGACCATATTTAGCTAGACCAATGCCCAAGACTGAGACAAGTCCAAGTATAAATGCTAATAAGTCCAAGACAAGATCAAGTCAGTACAGAAAAAGGCTCAATAGAAAACTCAAGTACTTGCACACACTTACTCAAGGAAAGCACAAACTCCTCTTTCCTGAAGACTTTTAGCTTCCATAAATGTTAAATAAACATCTCCTAACAAAAAATCCCTTGTTAAACATCACCGCTGTATTCCTTCTTCATGTTACAGCCGGAACTATTATCCGAGCCATGCAGGTATACAATCAGATATAAGAATTGGATTTGGCTGCCACTCTATAGAGTTTAATGAGGCATATTTACTAACCAGGAGCTCTGACATCTAATTCCACGATTTTCTGTTTTCTCCCAGGTCGAGCCGATGTTTGCCAGACAGCTGGTGTACTACGCCGGTCAGACCAACGGGCATTACCTGCGGGGTTACGAGCTGCCCACTCAGGGAACCCTGCCCGTGGAGGAGTATCCCAGAAGTCTGCAGCACATGCAGGAGTGACGTCGACACCCGAACTGCTTGAAACAGACTTGTCCAAGGATGCTCATTTTCCTCCGATCTGCGCTGTTTCTCGCCTCCAAAAATTCCTTCCAGACCCAGCGGGTAGGAGGAGACGGGACGGAGAGGTAACCGTGTATCAGATGCCCGTCTACCTTCAACAGACTCGTGAACAGTAAATTCAAAGCTGTGCGCCAGCAAGGCATGAAATGAAATACTGATCAAAAATGCTATAGACAGTATTATAAATGTGTATTCCAAACTGCTAAATACCTGGTAAAATTTTTTTTTTATTGGAAATTTGTGCTACTTTTATACTTTGTGTAGAATGTTCATTTACTTTCCCTTTTTTCCCTTCAAAAATCATCTGCCTTTTTTTTTGCAATAGAAAAAAATCAAGCTCAAAATGCTTCCTGTTTACAACTCGATCAGTCGTCTATTTATATTTGTACTGTATATTGTGTTTCTGTGTGTCTCTGTATGTGTGTGTGTGTGTTGTGAGTTCTGTAGTCGTCTAATCTTGAATGTAATTCTTTTTCAACGAATGAAATCTCTGTAGAAGTGCCCAATACTAAGAATTTGAGCTTTGAGACTTGCTGTTACTCACAAGCCTGAACTCTTAATCAGAGTCAGGCATCTTTTCTGGCGCTCAGTGTGTATACGAGTGTGTGTGTGTGTATGTGCGTGTGCATGTGCGTGTGTGTGTGGTAGACTGAGTGCTGATGGGAAACTGTCACATGCAGGTTACTGGCCACAGTGTTGTGGTATAATGGTGTAGAAAGGTCGAAAGAGGAGGGGAGGGGAAAGACATTAGTGTCTTTATTTTTCTATTTTTCTCTCTTTTTAAAAAAAAAAAAAAAAAAAGAAACGTTTGTAAAGCTGTATTTTTTTATCCTGTTTTTTTTACTTTTCTGTAATCAATAGATGAATGAAAATAAAGATTTCTCTGTTTCATAACCTTTCTGAAATTGTTTGCTCTCATGTAAGCTAACAGAATGTGTGTGTAGGCCTACATTTGTATATCTCTCTATCTGCATGACTATTCATGCATGTACGTGAGCTTCTCACCCTTAGAGTGTGTGTGTTTGTGTGTCCCTGCCTGTTTAACATACAGCTATGCTTGACTGACGGCAGTCGAGGGGAGAAATGCGGTTTAGGGGGTAATAGAGACAGCGCGGGTGAGATACAGATAGAGAAGGAGAGAAAGACAGGAAGTTCGATTCACAGGTGCACAGGAAGACCGGCCCACAAGAAAAACAAAAAGACGTAAGACATGAAGAGGGAGGGGGGGTGAATAAGTGGGGTCTGGGGTACTGCCTTTATGTCCGTTGTGTGTTTTCACACTGTACAGAAGTGCGGGTGATGTAGTTTCTCTGTGCTAGCTGGATTTCTGAAAGGAGTATTTAGAAATAATGAAAAGATTAAAAAATGTCTTAAATTAGGGCGGTGAATCACTAAAATAAAGGTCAGTGTAATATACAGAATTCGAAAACCTCGTGCCAAAACACTTTAAACTAAAAAGAATGCATATAGACCTGAGTGCAAAAGTTTGCACACCCTCAAAATGACAACTGTTCATTTTTTGGGCAGTGGTAGCTCAGTGGGTAAGACGTTGGACTAGTGCTCGGAAGGTCATGAGTTCAAATCCCAGCACCGCCAAGCTATCGCTGATGGGCCCTTGAGCAAGGCCCTTAACCCTCAACTGCTCAGTTGTAAGTCGCTCTGGATAAGGGCGTCTGCCAAATGACATAAAAAAAATAAAAAATTTTCGAAATGGATTAGGGTTCACAAATGCTCCTGAGACTAATATGATGATATATAAATGAGAGGTTGAAATAAATCTAATGAGAGTGTAGAACATCGCTGATATTTTACTGCCCGGACAGTTCAAGTTGCATAAATCAGCTTTAACAAAACACTTATTTTCCTGCAGCGTATAGAATAGCACTTGATCCAGCGCATCATATTATGTTGCGATTTAATGGCCAAGGTTACTGATCAGAAGGTCAGGGCTTGAAGCTGTTTGGCCTACAGGCATGGCCTTTAACCCTATCTGCCCCAGGGACGCTGTATCACGGCTTTGATTCAGGGGTGACTTCCTGGCATATACAAAGAGAAGTATTTCACTCCACTGCTATTTGTGTGACTAATAAAGGTGTTCTTTTGTTCATTCTTCAGAACGTAATGAAGCCACGAGACACTAAATCGAGGTCATAAATTCAGAACGCGTGTGTGGGATGCGAATTGATTTTATCAGTTTTACTTCACACTTCTGACTTGTCTAATATATAAAACAATGCCATTATGTTTATGTTAATTCGATGTGCTTAACGGTAAATACAACTTGACCACGGTTTGAAGGATAATGTGACCAGGCGCTCATCTGCTACACTTACAGCGCGTTTGAATTTACTTTAATTATTTTATCGAGCATGATCTCTGTTTTACTCAAACTCCGCCCCTGAGTATAAGTCTTAAATAGCGGTTAAACCCAAAGTTATATCTGAGATCTGGATAATTCATTATTATCCATCACTAAGCAAATACTTAAATCAGAATACTACTCTCTTGTCTTGTTGGCTAAAAAAATAAATAATTTATTCTAAGGGTGTTCCAATTTTTGCACTTGAACCACTAATGCATTATTTTTTTTAGGCACTCACTTGCATGTATTGTAGACAAAGTTTTGGCACCATTTTGCCATCTTAGTACAGAACGTTAGCCCCTCAGCTGCCCCTGCTTTATTCTGTGTACAGTCTGAGAAGAGTGACGTCACACTTCTGGTAAGTAACAACACAGTGTAGGTAAAGGACACGGTGGGCTCGGCATTTAGGGGATTCCTCCTCACAGTCACTACAGCGTCTCTCTCTTTGAAGCATCTGCCTAAAAACGTGCTACTATTTCCTTGATGTTGTCTTTCAAGCCAAACGCCTGCCCTCTATAGGCTTTCTGCTGCCCACGCAGGACGTCCCACCCACCAGCTCAACACAAACACACAAACACACGCAGTTTCAAAGAAAGCACTTGTTTTCTTTGAGGATGTCTCATTCTGATTATCAGAACACCTCTTGATGTGAAGCTCCTGAGTCACCAAAACCCATTTAGAGGTTTAGAAACTCCCTGAGGATGGCACAGAGAGCAGTCATGCACAGCTTCAGGTTGGAGTTGAATGTCAGATATTAGCAAGACATTGCCTTGCACTTTCGTGCACCACACTCGATCCCATTCCAACAGGAATTCGGACTAACCCCGCCCACTCCTGCAGTACTTGTCTGCAATATTTGCTGACATATTTAGTCCGTTCTGTTTACCAAAATATGAACAAACTAGTCATTTAAAGCACCGTGGCCTTGAGCAGAATAAAGCATTTACTGAAGATGAATGAATGAAAACAGGAAATGCGTCACGCGGTGCTGCGTAAGCACAACACACGTCCTCATGTTAACGAACGTCGTCTTTCTTTGTCCCGCGAGCTTCATATCAGTGCAACGAGAGTAAAATCCGCCTACTCCCGTAACTTTTTGTTTTTGTTGGATCACAGTCCTGATGCACTTTTCGCAAAACGTGGCAACAAATCAGATCACAAGTTACCGGACGAGCGAGAAAAAAACATGGTGGACAAAGTGTCGAGAATGTGTCGTTAGTAAGGCAATAGAAAATACCTAATGTTGAAATCTAACTATAAGAATTTGCAAAGCTAAATAAAGCTAACCTAGAGTCCAAGCTAGGCTAGTTAGTTGATACTAGCAAGCTAATGACTTGTTTTTTTTTTTTTTTTTTACTTTTCTCAAATCAGCACACACACAAAAATAACAGTTAAGTGTGACAGCACCCTAACCCACTAATAAGGTGGATCCCCCCATTTTGTTGCCTTTCAAAACTCAACAGCTAACAGAAATGCGTTTATTCATTTCACTCCTGAAAGTGATTGTCACACCAAATGGTCCAAACATAGCACAAGTCGACTCAGTGCAGAAGCTTGACTCAGTCATAACGCAACAAAAGCACACTATATGGAAACGATCTCTTCAGGAATTGTTGAGTGATGAGGTACGCCATGTGTCCAACAATAAAATAATGCAAATAAGTACCTGAGTGTTTTTCTTTTCTTTAATCTGAGAGCTGACATAAGAAAGTTCAGGTACTCAGTCTTACAATTTACTTAGCACGAGTTGTCTCTTGTATCTATCTGGGATTCATATCATCTCTGGATGTAGAAGCTTTTTGCACACATATTAGTCCATTGGTTGAGTCTGAATCAAAGTGAAATCGATACTATTGATTCGTTTGCTGTTTGGGTTGGTCTCATTCTGCATTTAAAAAGTTGGTTGACAGGGCGTGTACAACCGAAAGCGTCCTCGTTAAAAGGCTTTCTGTCATTGGTTAGGAATACGGTGACGCCAAATGGTAAACAAACTACAGATCCCAGCAACACGGAGCCAAGTCAGTTTGTGTAAACAGCCAGTATCAAAATTTCTCAAACGCGTGGCACTTCTGCAGTGCTGCAGTGCAACTCAAATCCACAAAACTCACGTTTGATTCACTTCCTGCAAGGAGTCGATTCAGAGTCAAATCCACCTCGGACCGTTCGTCTTGGATTTTCGCTCTGACGGACCCCTGAAAGTTTCTCAATAAAACCCATCCGACATGAGAGAAGCAAAAACCTCCAAACAGTCCAAAGAACCTTTGAAGAAACCCTTTCTATATTTTCTAGACACATCCAACGATGTCATTGCCTTGTTCTTAGCAATTCTAAGAAAATTCTGCTGATCTGGTTGGCATATAATCTCTCACCATCCTCATTCTTCTGCTACATTCCAGTAAAGGCACGTTTCGCTGACAGAGTTCCTCGTCTGTAACTGTTTCGGCACTGACTCTGATGTTATCTCCAACATGATGGACTGACAGAGGAAATGGTTATCAGAAAATAGCTTCCTCCTGGCATCAGGATGGTGGGCTGGTTTACTTAAGATTCATGTAATACTTTCTGCAATAAAACAACCATAACTGGTTTCATAACTGATGCAATACGCATGAAAACTATCACCACGTCAAGAACCACTGGGCTAAAGAAAAAAACAAAGCAGAACGTCAGCCATAACTGGTAGAAGATAACCTTATTCCAGAGCGCTGTTGAATGCTGGGCTCTGATTGGTCAGAAGGTGTTGGTTTATTTCTACTGACACTAATGCAAATGAGAATGGCCAACTATGGATATGCTGAGTGGCTAAACATGGCCTAGAATAAAGAACCTGCTGTTGGAATCTGGGTCAAAATTTCAAGAAATTCATTAAACGTTTCTCGGACTTGATAATTGTTGCGTTTATCACCATCACTCGTTTGCTATTAGTGCAGTTGAGAAGTAATGATTTCTCTCGAGTTATAAATGAGATTCTCTTTCCATTTCCACTCTCGAAACAATGAATTTAAACAATCAGCCGACTCGTCTGTTGCAAAAACATTGCCAAGAAGTCAACGGGTTATGATTGATGGCTGATGATAAATAATGATCGAGTTCTGATCTGCCTGATGACGGAGTTTTTCCATTCTCAAAAAATTGCTCGGGTCAGGGGATTTCGAAGATTTGGAGACGCATCGTAGTGGAAACAAACAACTTCATGAACATGAGCTCACGATTCCATGAAAACACAACACACACACACACACACAATTGACTGAACAGCACAGCTCGTGCAGCTTTTTTCTTTTTTTTGCATATGGGAGTATATTATAATAAATTTCTTACAACGCGTTTGTGATCCACTGCCGTGTTTGACATGTTCACGTGGCGCTCGGCTCACTCAAACAAGGTCACATCATGCATCAGACGGATCGTGGCATTTCCCTTTTTTTATCCGTGTTCTTCCAGATTCAGGATTTTGAAGATTAGCTGACAATACAGTGTTTGAACAGCAGGGAAAATCCTGCGTCCGTCTGTAGAGGTGTTTCTCAAATAGACTGATGAGAAAAGTAAAAAAAAAAACTGACAGTGTCACCGCAACAATCCCACAGTTTAATATCTAAAAGTAAAAGTAAAATGAAATTAACACACATCAGTACTTCTGGAATGTCTAATGACCATTTAGATGTGACAGTTAAGGCTAGACAAAAATAAATAGTGATGATCCAAGGCAGTTAAATGCTTTTTACACTACAAATTGACAGAATTTAGTAAAAAAAAAAAACAAAGGAATATACAGTATAAAGAATAAGGAGCTAATAATAGCTTTCATATTAGATCATATTTATATTATATTTACAGTATGCTGTCATTATAATCGATATTGTACTTCATTGGAATTGAAAAGTCTAACATAGTATGTCGAAACATTTAAAAAATATATATTTTCTTTAGGAAGCTGGGGTCTTGACGGGAGATCAAATTATTTTATGTGTAAATAATTAACGAACGCTTTATTAATTGATGTAAATATATATTCTGCATATACGTTAGTATTTAATATTCAGGATGGAGAATCGTGCAACCCTTCATAATGAAGAACACTACACTATTGGCACTACTGGCTTTTAAAAATAATATCATTTTAATATTAATTAGTCATCACTAAGAGCTATACTCTGTACTGTACTGATTTTTTTTTTCTCTGTCAGTATAACTAACTAACGGTAAAGAGACGACGGTGTCAAGTCGCACCCACGACCTTTGTGTGAAACTGAATGTCCGTATATAAAATGGTGAACCTGCTGACCAGCCAGGTGTTTCACATCCACTTTCCCACAACCTCTTTCTGCGTCTCCATGGAAACCTGCCGCAGCGCTGGGCTCGTTCTATTGGACGACCTGTTCGCTGTGGTCACACGACCCGAGACCGTTTGAGAACAGATCATTTAATGACACTCCAACACATCGATGAACTATAATCCAATTAAACAATGTGTTTGATTGTAACTGAATTCCCAAACAGTTCTCCTGATATCTCCTGGGATTATTAGCTTTTCTGTCTTTTCTGAACAGCCGTTGATATCCACTTTATAAATAGCAGGTCTGAGTGATGTGGGGGACTGGATGACTGACTCTCTTTTCTGTATGCTCACTCAGACAGTATTTTATAACAGTTTTGAAATTGCTCAGAAATGTTTAGGGAAGAGAAAGTTTCACTGGGTTTCATTACTTTATGTTCAGGGATGTTCGACGAGGCAAGAAAGGTGAAGCCTGCAGCATGTACATTTACACACACACACGTCTCGTGGCTTTAGTACGTTTATTAAGTGTTCATGAGTAAATAAATACAATGCGAAATAACAAGATGTGCTATTCTATAAGGTGCTGAACGATGATTAATGTGATAATTACAACTAGCACCATGATATCAGAAATTACATAAAAACTCTAGACTGCTATTAGATTTATTTCGGTGCTCTCCATGTTCTTCGTAAATGAACGTATTGTTGATGTTGATAGTTTACAGGCAATCCTAGCTCTGCTTTGGAGTTTCGTTTGCCTTAAATAAAACACTTTATTTTTAGGAACACATACAAGGGGTTAATTAAAGTCTTTTTTTTTTGTCGTTTAATGAAGGTTTTTTCTCTGGGCGTTAGTCATTTATAAAGCTCTGTGTTGTTGGAGATCTGGTGCAAATGAGTAATAATTCCATTTTTAGTTGCGATCATGTGCAAGCTTTGCACTTTGTTATACAAAATATGGAGCAGGAATGAATAACCTGCATTCTGTAGCTGCTTGACATCACCCAGAAGCTTAAGATTGGAAATGAAAACCTTTAATAAATGCGCTTTATTAAACAAACGACAGGACGTTTATTAGCCCCTTGCATGTGTTTCCGAGCACTCGTTTAGAGTGGCATGATGATCTGAGAGCGAGAAGTCATTCTGTATGATTTTTTTCGGAGTCTGCACACCGATTATATACAGTGCTCTTGATGTTATTGGCGGATTTAGCTTGCTATTTTTTGCTTTCTGTTTTCTATAGAAACGCCACAGGATGATTTGAATAACACCCTGAAAGCGCTATAAATAAACAGCTAGTTTTGAATTCTCTGATGAGTGATTATGATGATATTTTTCCATTCTCAACATAAGATAATGCAAGCACTTCTGGCAAACTGCACCTTCACGTATATTAGTGTTATGCTTTCAATTTGCCGAAAATACAAGAGTCCAAATGTTATTAAGAAAATTGTACATGATTCAGACTGACGTGATGTGAAAGAAACTGTTTATTGTTTTTGTTGT
Organism: Notoglanidium macrostoma; assembly: GCA_030068235.1. NCBI lineage: Eukaryota > Metazoa > Chordata > Actinopteri > Siluriformes > Auchenoglanididae > Notoglanidium > Notoglanidium macrostoma. The sequence continues at coordinate 2,271,960 of JAQQZR010000001.1, forward strand.
TTTTCTCATTCGTTAAAAAAAACATTATTCCAAGAACATAATATAGCACGGTATAGCCAAGAGTTTTTCTTTGATATAATAACATATACAGTAGTCACATCCCTATGCTATTATAAAAATTCACATTTTTTGCAACAGTACACCACGACTACTAGACCAGAGGAGCTGGACCTGACTTGAACCTGATAATCAGAACAAAACAAAACATCCAGGGACCAAGATTGAGTTGGTGAAAAGAAGTTCTCACTCCAGACACACCCAATAAGAGCGTCTATGGGAATAGCGCAGTGTTAAAAAAAGACTTAAAGATTTAAGATTGAAAAGTCATTATTCTATCGGTTTCATTTGTCGTTTGCAGTCGCTGACTTTCCTGCAGTCGGTTAAGCCCTAGACAGTCTCTCAGCAAGTTATTTAGAAGGATTTAGGGAAGGGAAAGCATTTCTGAGTTTCATTACTTTATACTGCGTATGGAAGAAAAAGGCCTCGAAAGGTAAACCTTAGAGTAACGGTTCTCCATCCCAGCACTGTAAACACGGCCCTCTTCACTATAAAACGTCGTGCCTTCAACGATATACCAAATATTTACTTTCCCAAAGAGATCCAGGCATACGTATGTCAGACATAAATAAGTCTGAATATTCTGAGATTTTATGCTATTAACTCTTAATGATTTATTATGAGTAAGATTAACAGGTTTGGGTTGAAGATCAATCATAAGAAACACCAAATAAGACTCGAATAACGATATCTACTTATACGCTTATTTATTAGCTACGAATTAAGTAAGACCTACGCGGTTACAGCTATCACACCAAATTTGATTATTTTCCTTGTACTCCATGTCCCAAAGTGTTTTATTCCTGTTATACAACAGTACCTCGTCAACAATAACTTTTTTTTTTCATTTCGCTTCGTTACACAATTATCTCGGTTTCTAGTTCAATTTAAAGTTGTGGAGCATCTACGAAACAAGTTAGTTCCTGTTCTTACTTAAGATATAGCAGCTACAACCAGTTGTTCTCTCAGCGTTCGGGCTTTATTCCTCTCTCATGAAGTTCATACTTTGAGACTGGAGACTCCTTCCCTATACCATAAACAATAAACAATAAAGAAAACGTCACCGTATCAGCAATTACGCATGTTCAACTGGCTGATCATTATCCCACTGACGGGTCTCGGTGCATCTGCATTCAAACACCTTTTTGAATACATCAAACGCTTTTATTCTTCTCTTTAAATTCATAAGCTTATTAAATAAGACAGATGAATTGTTTTCCGCTTATCAAACAATTTCCCACAGAAGCTGAGTGCCTTTTTTTTTTTTTATAAATCCTTGTTTGCATTGTTCTCTGACCAACACTTCCTTTAACCTCGCTAAGCTACTGCACTTTCACTATGGCCACACACACACACACACACACACACACACACACACGGAATAAAACCAAACCTCCGTGTGTGTGCGTTTGTGTGAGAGAGATCCATCCAGGCTTCTTTCTTTAGTTTAAACACCATCTGACTAATGTTATTCTTTTTCGTTAAAAAAAAAAAAAAAAAGAAAAAGGCAAAAAAGTTTTTCTTTCTTGGTTTTACTGTAAGTGTAAAGTGACTCATCACTAAGTGTAAGTGTGTGTGAATGAATATGAGAGAGATGGAGTGCTTTGTGTGTTGCTCATGTGTGTTTGCAGACATGTTAGGGCTTTAATGACATTTTAAAGCACGAGAACAGTTGTAGCTCCCCCACCCACATGCCAGATAACCGGGTTAGCTGAACTCACCCACTGACTAATACTCTTTGTAACACACTCACATTTACTGTAAGAGCACTCATCAGTAATGTCTACAGGGCTGTAGCGACAACGTTATACTTAGCATAGTTTATCCTTATAGATACACACGCTGCAGATGGCTAAACGGTAAGGGAAAGCTGCACCATGAAAAAAAACCCCACACTGAGATATGTATGAAGTGTTTCGTGATTCTAGTGCTCATTTGTTTCAGTAGTTTCAGTATTCTTGGGAGAACTTAGCAGGGACATTGCAGGTTAACTACAACAGGAGAAACAAATCTTAGCAATTTCAAAAATGAAATGATAACTATCAGATTTCAGCGTTAGCTCTTAAAAATAAATGAGAATTCTGATCTCTCCATTTTAATGAGAAATCCAGCACAGAACGTGCGGAGACAGCAAAAGACCTCAAAGTCCCAGCATGCATTTCAGCTACACGAGTCGACTCGGCTAGTTAGCCATCTACCGGATGACGTTAGCGGCTGTATTGGCTTCGGAAGCTGATCTGTTTGCGCAGAGCGTGCGGATGCCGAGGAGAGAGAGCTGGACAGACTAAAGGATTAAAGCGCCGCCGCATCTCTCTCCTTAGGAAGAGGTGAAGTAAGGGCTAAATCTGACTGCACCACTATCAGAAGGTGGTCCAACAGCATTTTGGCTAGGAAACCGTTATCAACAGTGAAAGTAGACTATCCGTGCACGCCATTTTTTCGTCACGGGTCACATGGAAGCCGGAGTCAATCCCAGCTGATTTCGGGTTCACCCTGGGCAGGAATCTATCACAGGGATGATCAACCGTTTACACTCACATTCACATCTATGGGCAATTCTGAGTAGCCAATTGACCTAATCTGCGTGTCTTTGAGAGGAAACCGGAGCACCTGGAGGAAACCCACGGATGCAAGCACGGGGAGAACGTGCAAACCGCACAGAGAAAGGCCCCGGTCATACGTGAGGGTCGAACCCTTAACGTTCTTGCTGTGAGGCCTCAGTGCTAACCACTGCACCACCATGCTCTAGAAAATAGACTAATATATTGAAAATGATTTTTTAGACAATGCCAAAAGGTTGCGTTTCATTACACAATAAATCTTTTTTTACAAATGTTGTGGATTTTTCATTTTACACCCAATCAGCATGGATAGTTATCAATGCTTAGCATAATCAAGAGAATATTTATCCATTACTACAACTAGTCATCGAGAGTTAGCATAATTAGCATGGATAGTTGCATACACTTAGCCTAATTAGGAGGATATTTATTCATGAATACAGCTAGTCATCTAGAATGAACATAGATAGTTATCCGTAATTAACATGGCTAGCTCTCCGTCTATCTAGCATATTTAAGGAGCCGATTTATCCGTGAATATACAGTAGCTACTCATGTACAGTTGCCACGATTAGCATGGATTGTTAGCTAAACTGGTTTTAGACAATATTTTCTCGAGTGCAGGACCCTGAGGTGACATTTGAGAAAACAAAGTACATAAAGACAATATAGCAAAAAATAATGAAACAATCCATGCAGCACTTCCTAGTTCAAAACGGTTACTACGGTGATAGCACCATGACAAACAGTACTTTTCAAGAATGAAAGTTTAAAATACGAAAGCTCGTCGGATGAAGGAAGAAGGGATGCCGGAAAAGGAAGAAGGGATGCCGGAATCACCTTTAACAGGAATGTGCAAATCAACGCGAGCTAGCTAGCCGGCTAGCCGAAGGGCTATGGAGTGACCGTGGCTTCTTCGGGACCTATTTCTGCTCACGGAGCCAAAATAAACAGAACATTTGGTCATATCGTGTCCAACATGCCACTTTTTTTTGTTTATAGAATTCTCTTTTAGTCGTTTGCTTAATTCAGCGCAGAGAATCATTCCTCATTCCTGAATGAGCATATCCAGATATTTAGACGGCATCCAGAGCTCAGGCGAAAGCAGATGTTCTTCGATGCTCATTAATTTGTTCTCAGGAGGCGAGAGATTCTCTCAGTGCTCCAACACAGAAGCTATATTGTTGTGACTGCGGACCAAAAATTTATGATAAGTCTATTTTTATATTTCAAAGAACCTTAATCAGGAGGTTCTTTCCCCACGCAGCACCTTCAACCTCGACCACAGCCTGACACCTCACACCACCTTTCTCATTCATAATTTCTCGCACCGAGCGGCGTCCTTTCTAACGCGCTCTCTTTATCGAGGTGGCATCATAGTGCTTCCATGAAAAGTGGTTATGCACGATTGATAAACAGATGTTTATCTATAAATGGCAGAGAAGTTATTTTTTTTCGTGGTAGCAGTGAGGCGAGTGTGAGCGGGAAGAGCAGAACACCCACAGCCCGAGATGGTGCTTTCCCCAGCAGGAAGAGCTCTTTCCGTGAGCCGTCTCTCTCTATCTGTCTCTCTCTCTTTCACACACTGAAACAAGCACACAGTCGGGGTGGCTGCGTCTTTTTCACCTCCCCCGCAGACATGGAGAGAAAGTGCTGTCTTGTCTGTCCCCATGTAAACAAATGATATAATATTACTGAAGAATGTGTGGGTACGAACAGGAAGATCGATTTCCACTCCAGCATTTCGTACGCTGACACGCTTCGATCATTTTCCAGTTTTTAACCGCAAGAGGTGACATGAGACGATGTAAACAGGATATTTACACCAGAAAGGCGAGGGTAAAGAAAGAACTTCTTAGGGACAGTTAGGGAAGAGGTTCGAGTTGATGTATCAGTTAATGAATCAAAGCAAAACTGAGGATTCAGAATAAGATACCGCACACTAAACCGCCGAATCACACGGTTTGGCTGGTAAATAGAGATTAATATGGAATAAAACCTGTCTGCGATCTTTATTGTTTGAAATTCCTTCGTTCGTCCGTATACGATGAACGAAGGAGCGCTTTATCCTGGTGGTGCTCCAGGGATCCGGAATCCATCCCAGGAATACTAGGAGATTTCATTCATCTGAAGTCACCATGCACACACACTCATTCACACCGAGGTGCAGTTTGTCATACCTAGGCCACATACTGGCAGGTTTTTGGACAGTAGGAGGAAACCGGAGAACCTGGATTAAACCTAGGACGCAGAGAGAACATGCACATGGTAAACCTGTATTTAAATTTTTTGTTTTTTGGAGCTTTTCCTCACCACAATATAAGTCAGGAGACTGCAATAATGTGCAGGAACTTTCAGATTAAAGGTGTTATGTTCATGAAGAGCCTTATTGCTGAGAACCAAGGCTGAAAATGAGTCATCATGAAAGTGAAATAGAACCACGCACCATACTCTTAAATTATAAATAACTGAAATCGATCTGCCTTAAGGTATGAGGTGATGTGAGGTGACGACTTTGTGAGCGATTGGGCTGCAGAATGTACTGTATTATGGTGGCAAACACTGAATTTCACACAAATTATGGACGGCGAAGTCGCGGAATCGCTGTCTCCGTCTCTCAAATACATATTTGCAGTATGGGCTTGGGAATAGTAAATTGTAATCGTAGAATGTTTGGGACGTTTTTGGTCAATTCAACAAAAGGTTATGAAGGTTCACGGTAGGGTTAGGGGCGGAGTTAGCGTTTGTACCATTTGCATACATTAGATTGAACCAAATCACTGTCACCTTTTCTTAAAACGAACGAATCATGAGATTTTGCTTTTCAGTTGTATTGTATGAATAATTGTCCGTTTGAATGTTGCGCAAATTTAAAGAGAGATATCTACTACATTAATTATTTCTGACAGGTTCTCATCACTCCAGTTCATAACTAGAGAGGTGGGCGGGGCTTATTTTAAAACGCCCACTCACAAGGTTATATATTGTTATTGTTTACACCTGGCTGTGGTTTTTAAGCAGCATTTCCCAAAATATAAACAAACGAATAGCTTGATTTACACCAAAATGACCAGGCAGTTACTAAGGATGAATGTTAATGAAGACGGTCTCTCATAAGCTTTATATCGGACTGTTCACACACCAAGGGTCAGAACCTGTAATCCTTTCTGGCAAGCTTTCAAAAAAAACCAAAAAAAAACAGTGCTCCCTTTATTAGTATCTGTATTTGTATCGCTTTAGTCTATGTTGACAGTAATATGTTTTAGTTTTAAATCGCATCGCTTTTGGTACATCTACACCTGGCGCCCATACTACTCCGGAGTTTTAGTGTGGACGGCCAGAAACGTAGGCTTTTGGAAACGATGACTCGGACACCGACGTTTGCTTACTGATTGCGTCTTATAAGTCCCGACATATCCTTCGCTGATTCATGACACCCGTACCACGTGACCCTTTTCCAGAAGTAAACAAAATGCATCATCGTGTTATCTTTGCTAGAAGCTGTTATGCAGTTAAATTCTGCATTTTATAACGCCAAAACTACCTACATGCGCAGGAGGCGAGATATTCCTCCAGCAATCTGTAACTAAGCAACCAGCTGCAGAGTAGACAGTCTGCTTCCTGTTTGTACCCGCACGCGCATGGCTTTGTGTAAGTGAACGGTCATGTGATATGCGTTTCCAGGGGTCTTATTACGGATGCAGATTATTTCTGATACAAAGCTAAAACGCCCGTCTGGACGGAAATCGTTTTCGATGTAAAACTAAAGCGTATTAATGTATACATAGCCTCGTAATGATCTGTCCTTACCAAATAATGGATTCATATTCATTTACACTCCATAATAATATATAGTTGCAGCGTATAGATGCAAGATCAAATCAAATCAAATCACGCAAAGTGTAGTGTGAAACTTTCGGTGTGAAAGCAGCAACAGTTCTATATTTCCAGTTTATATTTTCAGGGTTCGTCTGTTGTTTAATTTCAGCTTGCTTTCGAGTTCGTTTCGTGATGATAATCTGCGTATCGCTTACGTTAAGCACGGGACAGATGATGAGTGCGAATCATAGAACATTACGTCCAGTAGGATTACAATGTACCTGATATAAGTTCCAATAAACAAATCTCAGGGTTTTTTTTGTTCTCTATTCTGATTGTACAGAAAGTGTTGACTGAATTTAAATAACAGCAGCTCTGAATGCAAATGCTTGTTTTTTAGATAGCAACAATGCACACAGGGACTTGTGTGGTGGATCTAAATGAATCATTAAAACGTGTGTGATTGTTGATAGGGTGGATTTTTTTTTTTTTTTTTTTTTTTTTGAGGAGTGTGTGTATTGTTGTGGGGTATCATTTTTCCTTTAAAAAAAAAAAATCAAACAAACAAAAAAAATGCAGATTTAGGTTGGAGTTAGGTTTAGGGGTAATAATTATATCAGTGAAAGGTCCTTACATGGATATTAAATCAAATGTGTGTGTGTGTGTGTGTGTGTGTGTGTGTGTGTGTGTGTGGGAGTGGGTGAGTGAAACCAAGCAATCTTAGCCTAGTTTCATATCCTAGCCTTCTCATATAGAGGAAGTTAAACAAGTTAAATGTTGCTATGTATGTTTGGATCAATATATATATAAAATTGCAGATTCAAAATCTTGAACGTGAGTCGATTTTTTTTTTTTTTTGCAGCTAGAGATTGATAACGTTTAGTATTTTGCGGGATTTTGGAAAATAATATAAACAGCAGATTTCTCTCATTAGAGACAGGAAATCAGTGCAGATTTGCAGAAAAACATTTCAAAACACTTCATTCTATAGCGCTGGTTAGCGTCAGGGACGTGAACTTGACACAGAATGACCTATCCGGACCTGTCCATAATAAGAAAAGTCTACAGCAGTTCATCTGTTCTGATTGATTTGCTAAACGTTCAGTGATATTAGGTAGCTTTAGACAAAAAGCAACCGGAAGGAAATCAAGACGCTCTCGTCCTGTATATAACATACCTGTCTATTGTTAAAAGTTTTGATTCCAGCACACTTTGCGTTTTTAATGAGTCACGGGGAAAGAACCCCAGGTTCTTCATCTCCATATTGTCTTTAAAAGGTCATGAACTTCATAAAGCTCTGCACTTTAATTCATATCCTGTTCTTATTTTTCATTTCTCCCACTTTATTCACAGAAGACTTGGAGTATTAACTACAACCGGTGTGGGAGCCTGAGGTCTGAAACACTCATGAGAAAGTTCAACAAAAGCGATGCAGACTGTGGCGTATCGGACCTCGTCGACACGTCAAGAATTTGTGCGCTATCGCTCTTCTGTCGCTAAGAACGATCGTCACATCCTGAACAAAACAAAGCAAGACTACAGGTATAAAGACCTTCCTTTCGTAACCATATCTTATGGCTTTCTATCTACTGAGATGTTTTTACTGGAGTGCTTCTAAATTATGACTTGTTGAAGCTCGGCTTGAAATGTTTGAAATTCTGCATGAAAGCAGACGTCGTATATCTAAACGAAAACAGTTTAAAAAAGTGAGGGGGTCTGGGAAAAAAACAAACATTGGAAGTCTGGAAGCCAAAGGATGAAAAAGCTGTTAAATAAATAAATATCGCAAAATGCACGGTAAATTTGCCAAACAAACAAACAAACAAACAAACAAAAAAAATCATCAGAGAACATTTGCTCACCACGCGGTAAAATTTTCTTCAATTTGAGAAAATGGCAAATTTACGGTGTGGAAATGTTTATTTTTTATTTGAATTTTTTTTAATTTAGTTTCCTATGTAAACGCCGTGTACCAAAAAAACGGGCGGGAAAAAATGTCTAAAAACCCGATCAAGTTGTCGGATAGCTACGCGTCTCATCACTTCAGTCCGTATTCCTACACTGGCTCTCGAAATGTCCGCCATGCTCCTGTCCATCATCAGGACAGAGAGGACGCGTTTAAAGACCGACTGAAACACAAGACTTCGAGTCAAAATAAAAGCATAATTCTTTAATAAATGAATACATTAATCTTTGCATGAAATGCTATAACATGCACTGACAGACTTTTGTAGCTTTATTTCTTCGTACATAACTTTCTTTTGTCCTGGAGGACGATGTTATGTAACAACTTTTACGTGTATTAGATGTTTCTTGTGATGTGAAGTTCCTTAAAGGGTTCAACATGCTTTTAGACATCATCTGATTAGAGATGAGAAGTTTAATATACGCAGAATATTTAATAAAGATTCAACCCGGTTCTTTATCGAAACACTACTACAAGAAATGTATACAGATTCCACACACGGCCTGCATAACATAAACGTGGATACGCGTCTCATTAAAAAAAAAACAAAAAAAAACAACAAATGCATGGTTATGAACCTCCTGAGACCTTCTTTTACGGCTTTTCATTACCCTGGGGTCTTTTATTTTCTCTACGATCTCTCTCTCTCTCTCTGACCGAAACATGAAACGTTCATGAGCTGCGTACAGAAACATGATCAAGAGTTCCTTTAAATCAAACATGTACAGTAAACCGGTGTGTGTCACAATGTCCTTCCACACCCGCACAGACTGGGCTGAAATAACACACATATACACACACACACCACACACACCACACACACACACGGCTGCACAGTGAATCTGGGAAATGAGCAAAATTCCCCCCACCTCAGACAGCAAGCAGAGACCGAGGGGAGGAAGCTTGTGCATGTGATGCGCTGGACGTGTGTGTGTGTGTGTGTGTGTGTGTTAAGCGAGCACAGTAAAATTTATAATACAGTAATGACAGTGTATGGACAAGATGACTTTCATACGGTCAGTTTAACACAAGAAGCCGTTAGCTGAGTAATTTAACCCTTTCTTACCTAACTCTGTGTGTGTGTGTGTGTGTGTGTGTGTGTGTGTGTGTGTTTGCAAGCGTATGCATTTTGCGACTACTTTAAATCTTCTTAATCCCTCTGTTTTCATTACATGTAGCATTTCAACATAAAGATTAAAATCCCTGCTGAAATTTGAGGGAAAAAAACCCCCAGGAATCTTTCTAAACAGTAACGCACATGGCCACGATTTACAGCTATAATGTCAGGGATAAAACACTTAAGGGTGTGCTCTTATGGGAAATGAATCCACAACGGTGTGACGTGATTGTTTTCCCATAACACATATCTTACGTCTAATAGGTAGAATTCTTTTTTTCTCGCATAAAACTCATTCGTTCGTTACAAAGCGCTGCTGCAGGAGACTCCTTCCAAAAAGTGATACAGTAGCGTCTCCTAACAGAAAACCTCGCCGTGTGAACACGTTTTCTTGTTCCAGTGAGCGAGCTGTCGCTATAGTAACCGTAACGTGTTAGAGTGAAGGTGTTATTATTGGTATAAACCGGTGGCAGGGCTGCTGTGATAGAAAATTCATCAACACCTTCTGACCAGTCAGTATAGTTTAGTACCGATATGTCTGCAGTTTTCACTCATTATTATTCACCTCGATCATAATTTGGCCGTTTCAGCGACTTCTGGGATTGATTTCACATTCACATTCACCTTTTCAGTAACACGTTCCAATTTGGGCTCTGTGGAGTACTAATGACAGTACTACAAATTGCTAAACGTTTAGTTTTATTAAAGCAAACAAAGCAAAAGAAACGCTGGAACAGACCATTACAAACAGGAAATCATCTTACTAAATGCTCACTTTAATAAAAAGTGATAAAATGATAAAAAATGAAGACGTATATGCTGAAATTATTATTCTTATTCTTTTATCTGAAATCGATTAATTACTGAGTACTAGGAAAGAATACGGAATGTAAATGTGCATTTCATTTCATTTAAAAATTGCATATTTAATTTTTTTGTTTTCATTTGACATATTTTATATATATTTTATTTAGTTTATATTTTGATTGTTTACATTTTTGCCCGATTTTATAATCCGAAAATTGCTGAAAATAATACAGAATTTGTTATATATAATACAGAAGTGGTCAGTGTCACAGGTGAAAGCACAGAATAACATTGTTTTTTTTTTCCTGTTTATAAAATTCTGATCTCAAATACTTCTTTAGGGTCCTATTACTATCTTTTTTTTTAAAATAATTTTTAATTTTAAAGAATGTGATCAAAAAGCAGTGAGAAAGCGGGCCGCCTGCTTTTTAGCTCTTTCACCAGCACTGCGCTTGTTAGCAGACTTTTTATTTCCAGCAGGTTTTGTTTCCTATAAAGGTGCACCGCCGACGGTCCTGCTTCTTATTTTTGGGAGGTAAAAATAGCGTGAGGGAGAAGCGTGGACGGGAAGCTCCTGCGAGGAGGGTCACTTTCGTTGGGTTAGCGTCACGCTCGAGGTGAGATCGTGAAGGAGAAGTGCTACCAGTCCTACCCTGGAAGACAGGTCGAGATCTTTTTCGCGATTCACTTCGCACATTAGCGACACACGGGGAAGGCTAGCGGCGAATGCTAGCCAGAGCGCGTTGATTTACGGCTGGCGCTCTTTTCTCAACCGCCGCTGGACGTTTTTACACGTTAGCCACAAGCGTTGTGGACTTTCGTCTCGGAAGAAATCCCGAGAAAATCAAATTGGGAAGAGCTAAAGCAAAATGGAGGACGGGTTCAGATTTGGATGCGATTATAACACATCGAATTTTCTTTTTAATCTCATGGCTGTTAATTAACAGGTTAAAATAAAGTGTATTGGGTATAACTGGTCCAAATGACAGCCTCAAAGTCATATACGAAGCAAAATAATGCTCTAAAAATTCACTTCAAAACCCAACACTGAACCAAGACATTTTTCACGTCAAGGCTCCAGTTTTCCAGCCAAAATTGTTTAGTCTGCAACGTTCACAGCTGATACAAACATTAAGAAACAGTCACAACAAGCAGTTGTTGTTATAGTACAGGTGAATTAATGCTACTTCAACACCTGCAGCCTTGATTTCAGGGATTTATAAAGGTTTACCAGGCCTCATCTACCTGTTACAGTGTCTTTATCTCTCTCTAACACACACACACACACACACACACACACACACACACACACACACACACACACACACCCTGTATATGCAGTGACCTGCAGTGTTACCAGGTTGTATGGTCACTCATCATAACCCAGATGTCCAGCCTGCAGAGTGACGTGTACAGGGTCTGAGCCACTTCAGGAAATAAAAAGCTGAGAATTGAAGTTGATTGCTGCCCCCTGCTGGACAAAACACACACACACACTTTATCTACAGTCAGCTGCTGTGCAGAGAGAAGCTGATGCAGTTTAGCGTGAAGTTCAATATTAAGCACAGCTTCTGTTCATTTTTATTACTGTAAGAATTAAAATGTACTGTAAAAAAAAATAATAACTACATGATAGATAATAGATTTTGAAAAGTTTGTTTTTCAGCTTAAATGGCCCCTGGGTACAGCAACAGCAACAACAACAACTTCATCATCATCATCATCATCAACAACGATTTGACATTCACTCTAACGAGCTTAAAAACAAATAAAAAAAGGAAAGAAAGAACCCACATCAAAACAAAACAAAACAAAACAAATACTTTGTCCTTGGCTAGAAACCAATTTTTTAAAATTTATCTATTTATTTTATGTTATTTATTATAATATGATTCAAAATGATCAAAATCGTTGGGACCATGTTAACATTTTTCTAACTATTTTTAAATAAAACAGCAAGATTTTATTAATAATAATAATAATAATAATAATATTTAGATGCAAGTGTAAAATGGCTACATGATGTCAAAATATTCTCACCAACCCCTTTTGCTGCCTTTCATTTTCAGTGTTTCAGGTTTTAAGGACGAGCTCGGTGCAGATCCTCTAACTGCCCTGCTCGGTGCAGTTAAACCCGGACACACTCACTAGTAGCCGTTTCCCTGAGTACGCTCCCGGAGAGAAAAGTGAGGCGTGAAACCCAGATGTGATGAAAGCCAGACACTCTGCGCTGCAATAAAGCTGATCTCACATGTCAGTATACAGTGTGCGCCTGGGTCACACCTGAGCACGCTTAAAAAAGTTCAGCTTTTATTAGAAAAGTGTGGCGTAATGTCAAACCACCAATCAGGTCGTAAAGTACAGGGCAAGTGAGAGGAAACAAAATGGAGGACGTGAAAGATACTTGGCAGTGGATTTGAGGAGTTTTGTTTTACAGCACAGTGGCTGGAATCCACAGTGACAGAGTCAGTGGTAGATCAGAAGCAGTAGCCCTTTCCCTCAGTAATTACTTACTTACACTGAAAAACAAATTAAAAACAGTCCTCACATTTGAGATGTGGCTCAAGGAACAAATCCGCTTTCCAGTCTCTGACAAAGAGGCGACGTAGGAATAGTTAAGCCTACTGTAACTGACCTCACAGGATTAAAGGATGATTTGTCTTCCTTAAAATTGAGTTTTGTCTTTATGAGTGTTATTTGGAAGCAGCCATGAAGATCAAAAAAAAGAAAAAAATGAGCTCACCCGGCCCATAATCCCATAATCCAGGTAGCGAGTCGCCATTTCCGATTCCTGAAACAATCCCAGGCTGTAGATCTTCAACAGCAACCGAAAACTGAAGCTATTTTTCAAGGTAGATGTATTTGAAATCCTTTCTTTTTGTATGGTTATTCCTTATGCAATGAACCAGAACCCGGTCTCGGATGTTTCGCGGGCAGAAACAAAGGACAGAAAAGATGAGGCATATTTTGTTCAAAGCTTCCACGTATGACATGTGGATAATAAAAAACCCCACCGAATTGGATTCTGGCCTCTTTAAAAGGGTGTAGAAATGAAAGGAACTTAAAGGAACTTAGTAAAAAAAAGTCTAGCCATGTTACTATTGTTACATGGGGGGGAAAAATGAAATGAGTAAGGTGTTTATTTAAACAAAAAAACAGACAAATAAAACATTTAATCCGGGGATTAAGTACGTCAGAGAGGATAAGGAAAATCCGCCACTGTTTAAAAGCATCGGCTTCCTGGAAAAGTACATAGAAAGACAAAAATAATAATAAAAACATTGCTTATAAATGTAAGTGGAAATCGGAAAGGAGAATTTCCACACAGATACACACGCTTCGACAAAATTCTTCGGTTGTCCATACGGGGGCAGAATCCTTAAAGGTTCTGTGTGCAACCCCAGGGTTTGTCTAGTTGACTCATTTCAGGAAGCGAAGAACCTTCATCCTATCCAGAGAGCCCTTGAAGAACCCTAGCAGAACCTTTGAAAGATTTTTTTGTTTTTTCCTAAGAGTGCACTGTCCATCATCAACTCGTATGAAAAGACGTGTGTGTGTGTGTGTGTGTGTGTGTGTGTGAAGAGTTGACATTGGTCTTGCTGGGTGGTTTGCGTATCGTTTTCAGACGACAGCTTGATGGGTGGTCTGTATGTGTGTGAGTGTGTGCGCGTGCTGCAGCGGCGGCTGAATGGAGGAACATTGTACACTCGCTTTTTCTTTAAGCCCTGACATCTGCTCAGGACTCGCACTTGTTTAACTTTTAGGTTAAGCAAATGAACCAATGAGATCAAGGCGAAAGGATATATCATCTCTCAGGGAGCACAAACGCTCGCTCTGTCTCCGCACGGGGGCAGGGGAACGACTTCGGAGAAATGACAACAGTAGGTCGTTCAGAGAGGTAATATGAAATATATCACAGGTAAACGTAATATATCTAAGGAATAACATAGGAATAGGAAAGCAGGAAAGTAATCAGTGACCGGGAGGTGTGATGAAGCATCCTGAAGTTCATTAATTTCCCAAAGCAGAATGGCCTTGAAGTGTTTTTTTCCTTTAATGTGCTTTTATTTCTTTTTATTAGGAAAGAACGTATACTTAATTTTTTTTTTTATTTCTTTACATCTGCATTCCCTGTTATCGGGGTCACCTACAGTGTACGAGACACTAACCGAGACAATGTCCTCAACAGCAGACAAGTACACACTCCTGGAAGCGTGAAACGGAAGTGTGTGTGTCTTATTTTAGAACAGTATGTCTAAACCATCACTGTCATTCGACATGACTGGCAGAAATCCAGGACATTTTCAATTTCAGGAAACAGAGTTAAATCAATAAACAAGAGCCGCTTTCCTGAATCCTGGATTCCTGATGGAAGGAAGGGAGAAAATGAAAACAATGACTGACTGGGGGTTTTCTGAAAACGTACCTCTACTTCACAATTTATTCAATACAAAAGGAACAACAAAACAGGGGGAAAAAAATTCATACAATTATAGATGATCCAAAAAACCGTTCAGAAGACGCACAAAAGCGTTAGGGGTCGTTTCAAAAAACATTTAGAAGGCGTTTTTAACAGTTAGGGGTCGTTTTAAAATGTAGAAAATTTTTTTAAAAGTGAGAGAATATTTATATCAGTCTATCATCTCTATTTTCACACATTTTATTTTACAGTTACAGCGGTTTCCATGGCATTGTTTCCAAGTGGTATTTTGCTCCATATTTCAAAATATGCCTTAAATACATTGTCAGGCCCATAAAATATTTAAAATGCTGCAGACTTACCGTTTTTTTTTATTTATTATTTTTAAATGATCCAATATGCTTTGTCATGTACATTCACAACTCTTTCAGTAAGGTAGCTGAGCATGCTTGTTCTGGAGTGAGACTGATCTATATTACAAACACACACTTTAAGTCACATCTTATTGTCATTGCTTATATATATACACACATTTATCTAATTTTCCTATTAAGGATTACAGTAAACTATATACACATAATTATTAAAGCTATTTCCACCTTTTTTTCTCATTTCACATAAGGAACAATAAGTGAACCATGTATTTAGATAGATAAACAGATTTGAATATAAACCCTTAAGACAAGTTTTTTTTTTTTTTTTAACATTTACACTCAGCTGTTCAAAAAAAAAAAAAAAAGACAGATTTTTACAAAAACAAACAAAAACAGAAAATGTTTGTACATCCCAACCAAAGAGTGATATTTTTGCATTCAAAATCGTATCCTTACATTTTTGCTCACTTTAGAACGGAGATTAGAAACGCTTTAGAAATGGTCCGTTCGGAACGAACAACATATTGCCTGTGAAAAATTAGTCAACAAACATTAAAAACAACCAACCAAACAAAAATGGCTATAGCGACTGTCTACCGTCTTCCTGTACCCAGGCAGGAAGTGACACATTCTGGAGACCTGCATTCGAATGAACTCAGAAGTGTGTTGTCAAAACTCAAAACCACACCTTTTCCAGCTTCCAGCTAAAAAAGTGAGCAAAAAACAAACAAAACACCTCCATGTTTGTCTTTGTTAGCAACGTGATTTACTGTTTACTGTTAATGGTGTGAGCAGCCATGTTGCTTTGACATCACTTGCTGAACTTGTGGAGTGGAGGAAACCATCCTGAGTTTCCAAGTAGAGAATTTTGAGTTAAGGGGATGCTCTTTTTGGAATTCCGAGTTACGAATTTCGAGTTTCAAGCAAGGCATTGGGCCTTCTGGGAAAATATACATCAGACTGGAAAAATCACTTCTGATTAGAATGTTTTTATGTGAATTTTACTTGCATTTTTAAATATAAAGCTTTCAGTTTGTAGTTAGTTCTTATTTTTTTCCACATGTATGTATTCTTCTTTTCTTCTTTCACCTTTTCTCTCTGTGTGTGTGTGTGTGTGTGTGTGTGTGTGTGCACTTGAATTGACATGTTGATTGAAATGTTTAAATGATATAAAATTGAAACTAACTTCCAAAATCTCTTCTGTTTGAAGACTTTAACATCGAGTGGAACAACACGGACTCTTCTTTCTGTAAAAGACTCCACCATTTAAAGGAAAAAGCTCTCACACACATTTACTTTATCTGCTTGTTTCATTCCGGCTCATTTTCCTGACCAGAATGATTTGCTGTTCAGACCATTAAAAGCTTCATGCTCTGCAATATTGCCAATATTTGTAAAGCACTTTACACCGCATTGAACTGCATGAAATGTACAGCCATAAGTTAAAGTTATTATTATTTGTATTATTTAAAAATAACCAGTTAAGCGCTTTTTTTTAGGGTTTAACAGTTTTACGTTTTACAGTTTTAAAATTAAAGAGTGAGCGTGAGCGAAACTTAACGTGTCCTACAGATGGGAAAAAAACGAAACAACCCAGCTAGAATGAACACTGAATGATGTCTTAGTTACGACAAAACACACACACACACACACACACACACACACACACACACACACACACACACACACACACACACACACACACACAGGACGTCTGCTTTGTGTCAGTGTAGCTTATTGTGGCGGTGCAGCGTAACTCCAGCTGGAAGCTGTCTGATTGTCTATAATCCATTATCTGAGTAAATGGACACACACACACACCGAGAGGCCTGCAAACCTAAACACACTCTGCACGACTCACTCTGCAGTCACACACACACACACACACACACACACACACACACACACGGTAACTCAGCAAGAAAGCCATCATCTAATGCAGAGACGTCCACAGAGCTGGAAGATCTGACAGCACACTAAGTGCTTTGAGAATTGGGGAAGTGGAGAGGAAGCAGGACCACCTCGACTCAAACACACACACACACACACACACACACACACACACACGAAACCCTCTTTTTACTCTCATTAGAATCAATAACATGCAATATAGCTTTACAAAAAGTAGCCATGAACCAATCATGTGTAAATTACTCACCATATCTAAAACACACAGCTGGGATTTAGATTAGATTCGATTAGATTAGATTAGATAAGTATGAGTGGAGTAGTAGTAGCTGCTGACGAGGCAATATTTACACATGAGAGTATACGTTATTTTATAATTACAAAGTAAAGATGAATTCTATACAGATAATTAAAGACGTTGCGCTCAAGACAATATTTCCAGATGATGTTCAGCATGCAAGGGAGAAGGCACATAGAGTTATATACAGCTGGAGGGAAATGAATTGTTATTGTTGTCTGCGGATATATATGTAATAAATTCCTGAGAATAATTATGAAGCAGCTCTGACTTTTTCCCTTCATCTTTCTCCTTTTCTATGGTCATTCAATCTAATATTATAAGTGTTTTTATATACAGTACATTATTATTATTATTACAGATCATTACAGCTTTTCCTTTAATGATAACGTTGCCTCGAGTATCGGCCGATATCCACGTCAGATATTCTTTCAGATTTAAGAAGTTTTATTTTTGGTGAAAAATAATTCATTTTTTAAAGTGAAGCACTTTAAAAAACAAAACAAAACAAAAAAAAAACAGTACATAGTGAAACATTAGACTTAAATTTTAGATAAAATTTTATTTGCATGGTAAATATATAATAATGAATATAGTATAAATATAATCAAATATTTGATTATATTTATATCTTTTATCAGATTTTTGCC
This sequence comes from Notoglanidium macrostoma, assembly GCA_030068235.1. NCBI lineage: Eukaryota > Metazoa > Chordata > Actinopteri > Siluriformes > Auchenoglanididae > Notoglanidium > Notoglanidium macrostoma. The sequence continues at coordinate 2,289,937 of JAQQZR010000001.1, forward strand.
ATCGCTGCTTATCCGTTCTGTTTTTGGAATAACCACAGAGGCTTTAACACTAAAGTAACTCGTATGTGAGTATGCAGTAAATGAGAAAAGTGTTTCAGTTATTTTCATATTTTCATTTCCAGCAGTTTTCCTGAAGCTGTACACGCTCTCGGCATGTTCTCAAGCAGCTTCGTGATGGGACGTCACTTACATTTCTTAAAACTTCTTCCCTTAATTCCTTAATTTTGTACAAAAATGCTCTTTTTTTTTTGTTTGTTTTGTTTTGTTTTTTTTTGTTAAAAAAAAATAAAACAAAATACAGAATCTACAGTAAGTCTATAAATATACATGCATATACTACCCTACAAATAAATAAATAAGTAAATAAATAAATATGAAGATATAACACTACGTTAGACTGAAGATATTTTCCATCATCTTGAAGGTTTTCTTTTAAAGTGCGTATGCGTAGATTTTTTTTAAACATTTTTCTTAAAACATGCCTTAAAAGGTAATAGAAAATGCTTGCACACTTTTCTTGAACAGATTTCCAGAGGAACAGGACATTTTGGACAAAGTTATCAGTTAGGCACGCAAGCAAAGTACTTCCTTATACGCGCGCACTCGCCGGCCACTTTATTAGGAACGCCCGTACGTTCGTCTACACGCGGTCATCCAATCAGCTGCACAGTGCATGCAGGCATGCGGACACAGATCAAGAGCTTCAGGTAACGTTCACACATCAAACATCAGAAACATCAGAGGAGAAAAAAATCCTCAGTGATCTCAGTGACCGTGTCATGCTCTGAGGATTTCAGAAATGGCTGATCTCCTGGGATTTTCGCACACAACAGTCTGTAGAGTTTAAACAGATTGGCGTAGAAAGAAAAAAAAGCATCCTGTGTGCGGAGGGTCTGCAGGCGGAGTTGATGAGAGAGATCAGAGGAGACTGAAAAGACTTGGATGAGGTTTGAGCAGACAGGAGGTGTATAGTAACTCAGATAACCACTCGGTACAACCGTGGTGAGCAGAAAAGCATCTCGACACGTCGGACGGGCTACAACTGCAAGATCCACTCCTGTGAGCCAAGAACGGTCGGCATGAAAACACCAAACATAAAGATCGGGGGAACAAAACAACCCTGAACTTTATGTTTCCAAAAACAGCCCATTCTGAAGTGTTTTATTTCTCCTACAGCAGTTTGCTTATTAATTATAGAATGACGTCATACATTTGTTTAGTTCCTATATAGCTGACGTGAATACTGTCTAATTGGCTTATATTAATATGAGCAAATTTCAGCTTATATTGATGTACAGTCGTACAGTAACGGCTTAATAAAGAACTCATTTAGAGAGCTGTTACAGTCGGAGAGTCTTTAAATATTCAGATTCAGGGAATTGATGTTTCTGTATTGAATTGGCCATAGGAGGAAAATGAACAAATTCGTATGATGACACTACGATGGTTAGAACTTTCCTCTAAACATACATAAGCTGCAAAATCAAACCCACAACACTTAACATGTCTATTGCACCGCTCTAAAATCCTGAAACGAAATCGGACTCTCTGACTGGAAACGTCCTGCTAAAGCTGTCAGTAAACACGAGGGGTTAATTAGCTGTAAATCTGATCACAGCCCCAAGGATATGGGTCTGCAAAGCATCAGATCTACAACACATCAACGCTGAGTCTCGTCCCCTGCACACACACACACACACACACACACACACAGACACACACACACAGACACACACACACACTCTTTTTATCTAATATCTGACGTTAGCCACCACTTTCCCCAGCTCTCTCAGTTTAATGATGAAGGTGAACTAAGGGTCACAAGGCCACTAGGTGTGTCATGACCTTTGCTTGACCTTACGTGACCTCGCAGCTCAGTTTTTAACTGTTGTGCAGTCGAGAGAGCGGCTCCTGAACTAACACCGAGTGAACAAGGGGACATTAAATGTTAAGCGAGAGGCAATTCATCACACCGCAATGTATTATAGCTTCAAAAGCAAATATCTCCTGCTTGCTTTTATCCATTTGTGGACCTTTTTGGAGTCATAATTGTTTGGAAACAAATCAACAATGAAATTTGTGTGTTTTCACGTGATTTTCTTTTTTTTTTCCACATCACACAACTCGTTAATCTTCACCCGTGATTTGTTGCGAAATTTGCAAACATTTTCAAATGATTCACAAGATTTTTTACATGATTCTTCTTAAATGATTCATTCATTTTCACATGTTTTTTTTTTTTTTTAAAACGATTCATTTATTTGCATATCAGATTTTTTAAATGATTTATTTTTCACACCTGATTTCTTTTGAGCGATTCATTCATTCATTTTCACATGTGACTCTTTTCAAATGATTCATTCATTTTCACATGTGACTCTTTTCAAATGATTCATTCATTTTCACATGTAACTCTTTTCAAATGAATCATTCATTTGAATGGTTTTCTTTTTCAAATGAATCATTCATTTTCGCAGCATACTTTTCAAATGACTTTACGATTTATTGTCAATAATAAATATTGTTTGCCACAGGGTAAAATTAAAATAAATGAAATTTTTTTAAAAATGTACAAACTTCTAATGCCATTGATGTGGTGAAAAAAAAAAACCTCACGTTATTGTGGCAGCAACCAAAAATTTGCAAAAAATAATGAGCCAAAGGTTCACAAATTGTTTACAAAATGCTGGCACTATTATTTTAAAAAGTCAAATGGATCAAGAACACAATAAAATTCCTCATAACTGGAATATTATTTGACGTAACAATGTACAGTGGTGCAAAAGCATGGAAAAAAGAAGACAAAACAAATAAAAACAAATCAAAACCCCAAAATGTAACGATCATGCAGCCGGATCAGTAATATTAGCAGTAATTTACAAATGTACTAAACCTGGGACTGAATCTAATTTGAATATTTACACCTAGAGAACGTCCTGTCGTTTAAATTTTGCGAATTTATATGGATTTTAAGTCAGGGATTAAATAAACAACCTATTCAAAATGAATACATTTGAAAATGTAAGTTTTTTTGTGAAGTTGATGGATTGTTGAAGTTCATGGTTAAATAATGTGAATTGTACTGTAAAGCTTCAACAACAACAACAACAACAACAACAAAATCTAATCGCCTTTGTTTTTAATAAAATACTAGGAATATTATGGAGTAAAAAGCAAGGAAGTAAAATCGTACTCACAGTGAAGTTCACTGTAATAGTCTTGGATTTGGTTTTTACCCTAAAATAATTATCTGTAATGCATTAACACTTTCATAGATAAAGGGACTACAGGATACATGTTCGGAGATTTTTGTGTTAAATATGAGCGCAGTGAACGAGCAGAGAAATCACACTCTGTGTACGACTTTATTAAACGTGTCCAGTTGAGTGGCTCAGGGTTGAGTGTGTAAACAGATGTTCAGGATAAGGAGAGAGATTATTTGGGCTACCTGGTGTGTGTGTGTGTGTGTGTGTGTGTGTGTGCCATGTTTTGCCAAGAATCTGTGAGAACCTGCTCAGAGGATGTGTTCTCTCTAAACACTCTCTGGGTGGGATGGTGCACGACAGACGACTAGATGCAGACAAGGAGTCATAACGCACTGTTTACTGAAGCATTGTTTAAACCCGGGTCTCCTGGTCACATGACCTGAACCTGTGACATGCACACATTTTCACCTTTCACATATTTCTGGCATATAATGGATCTGTAGTGCGCCTTTAAAAAAAATAATAAAATAAAATAAAAAATTCACGTGATTCTTTTTTACATGATTCATTTAGCTTCAAACGTGATTCATTTCACATGATTCGTTTACAAGAAATGTGATTATTGTTCACATGAATCATTGGTTTCCACGTATTCCTTTTCAAATGATTCGTTTATTCTTTTTCCACGATTCTTTTATTTTCAAAATTTTGAACATTGATTTCACGTGACTCTTTTACACGACTCGTTCATTTTTCATACGATTCATTTACCTTGACATCACACTAATCATTTCCTATTCCATGCGATTTTATTTTTTCCAAATAATAAATAAGCTTTCAAACGATTCATTAATTTCCACATGTATTTTTTCCCCAAATGATTCATTTGTTTCCCATGTGACTCTTTTCCCGTAACTTATTTCCATTCGCATGTAATTCTTTTCAAATGATTAATTTATATTCAAATGCGATTCCTTTCAAATCGTTTTTCCTATGCGATTCTTTTTCACGCGATTCATTTTATTTCACAGATGATTCTTTCCACATGAATTCATTCGTTTCACATGTGATTCATCTATTTATTTTATATTAGAGAATCATTAAAAAAGTAATAATAATTCATTGATTCTCACCTGTGATTCTTTTCACATGATTCATGAGATTTTCCTCACGTGATCACGTTCACGTGTTTTTCGCTTACTCACAGGAGTGTAATTGTACTTCTGTATGGAAATATATTCACATTCTCACATAATAAATCAGTGGGGTAAAAACATGCACTTGTACAGGACAGATGAACTTTCCCAGAGTTTTGGAGCAGGTTCTTTTCTCGCCGGTTCCAGGCTTCACCCGAGTCATTTTTATTCCCGTTCAGCCGTTACTAACTGTTTTTCCACCCCGCTGTTTTTCCGTAATCACTTCGTTCTAAGTTATATCACTTAGTTCCGAGGTGTGTGTGCTTGGATCTGCTCTGTGCCTACATATGACCACTGCCAAAGGAATTTGCGGTAACAAAAAAAAATGAATGGAGTGTGTTTTGTCTTTGGTCTTTTTTTTCTACACATACCTTTTGCTGAGAAGTTTTTGGCTTCAAAACAAACACGCCAACGATAACATCTCGGAACGGGGAGCCAATTTGGCCTGTCGGCTGTATATTTTTCTACCATTTTCAAATGGAGAAAAAGCATTCGCATGATGTGACCCTATGGGCAAAGGCAGAAAGAGAAAAGAAACATAATCAATCAGCTGCAGAGGAAGGCGTCAATACTTAACTACACTTACGCACTTCAGCTCAAACACTCACAACTTCAAAAATTACACTTTTTTTCCCCTCCTCCCTCTTTAAGGCCGTCGATGCGAAAGCACACATGAATGATCATAATTCACGTGTGAAATTTACACATGGTTATCCTGTTTCACACGTCATGCATGTAGTACGTGTTTTTGTTGACATGATTCATTTTTCACGCCATTTCCGACATTTGTTCTCTTTTTTTTTGTTCACCAGGTTATTTCCCGTGCTCATTTTGTATGCACGTGTGATTTTTCGCAGGTTAATCAGTTACATTGTGTTCACATGATTGTTATTCCATATGATTAATTCATTTTCATGTATGATTCTTTTGGCATGATTCATTCGTTTTCACATGTGTTTCGTTTGAAAAGATTTGTTCATTTACATGTTGGGTTCTTTTGGCACGGTTTGTTCAATTTCACACGTGATTCTTTCGGAATGACTCGTTCATTTTCACACGTGATTCCTTTGGAACGATCCATTCATTTTCAGATGTGATTCTTTTGAAAAGATTTGTTCATTTACACGTTGGATTCTTTTGGCACGGTTTGTTCAATTTCACACGTGATTCATTTGTCATGATTTGTTCATTTTCACATCAGATTCTTTTAGAATGACTCGTTCATTTTCACGTATGATTCCTTTGGAATGACTCGTTCATTTTCACCTGCGATTCTTGGCACACGACTCATTTTCAGAGGTGATCTTTACACGTGATTTATTTTCACGTATGCAATCCATTTACAAATGCAAAGTATTCACATGATCGCGTGTTAGAAAATCCTACGAGCGTATGAAACGTACACGTGGGACTTTTCTGTAACTGATGACGATTCATTCATTCACTCTCTGAAAAAAGGGACTAAAGTCTACATTTCCTGCTCACTGAAATAGTACCGTCTGGAAGAATATGTATATTTTGCATGATTATGTGGATGTTGTGTACCTTTAGGAATGATTTAAGGCGCATAATTGGACAAGGAAAGGTATCTTATTTTCCTCTGAGTGATGGAGCTTGCTAATGGTGGTTTCGAATACCTTTGCAGTGAAGTCAGTAGAATTTGAGGTGTTTTTAGTGTGTGTGTGTGTGTGTGTGTGTGTGTGTGATTGTTGGCTAACTTTCACACACATGTTCATTTCCCTCGCCTGAACAACCACGATTTAAACCAAAGTGTGAGGGAAAAAAAAGACCGTCAAATCCATTAAGTAAGAAAACCTGGAACGTAGAACGTGTCACGGTGTGGAGATTTGTGTACCGAGCTCTAGGGGGCGCCGAGACCACGATCGCCCTGGTGTGAGGTGCCTGTGGTGCTTATGTGCACTTTGATCTTCGCTAATGACCCGTACCTCCACCGTGACCCCGACCTCCTCCTCGTCCTCCTCCAGCTCATCGCCCTGACGACTCCATGCTCGCTCGGATGGGAGGATCGTCGCAGTCGATCCTTCACCCGTAAGACCTGGGGGAGAAAAAGACAAGCCTGAAATTCACAGTGCATATCAGAGTGCTGGGTGCAAAAGTTTGTACGCCCTTGGGAAATGAGCATAGGAATGAACTTTAACCAGCCAAGACGTCTAATGATACAGTGAATCATGACGCAATTCCCTGATTTTGGTGCTCGCTAACAACGTGACCCCTCAAGCACCTTCATATATTCTGAACATGTTTTGGATTGGCAAACTATCCTTACTTCTTCTTCTTCTTCTTTTTTTTTTTTTTTTTAAATCCCAGTGATTTTGCTTTATGCTTTGGATTTTGATGTAAATTGTAATATAGTTTTTCTTGTTTAAAAAAAAACAAAACCAGAAGAAATGCAAACCTTTGTATATACTGTGTACGCCTGAGCACCATGGGGAAGGTGGCGCTTTACAAATTTACAAAAAAAAGTTTCCATACGATATAGTACTCTGTTCAGGAACACTGAGCAACTTGTGGATTTCTGATTCAGTTCAATACTAACAACGTGTGTGTGTGTGTGTGTGTGTGTGTGTGTGTGTGTGTGTGTGTGTGTGTGTGTGTGTGTGTGTGTGTGTT
>JAQQZR010000001.1:2306167-2313953 GCA_030068235.1 Notoglanidium macrostoma
TGCCAGAAACCGAGAGAGAGAGAGAAAAAAAAAAGAAGAACCCATTTCATCGTGTCAAAGTACTGGAAGATGTGATCTGAGAAGTTTCTCTCAGCTAACATATTAGTTAAAGTAAGAAATAAAACACTTGAGGATGGGCTGTTATGGAAAAATAGTCAAGGACATGGTGAAGCGATGAAGCGGCGCTAGTTACCATGGCGATGTTGATTCTTTTCTTACAGCAGGAGTCTTTTGTTCCATTAAAACCGCAGCGACTAGCAATTTATTAATTATGAGCGATTCTCCGTACTCTGTTTCTCGGAAAACACACGCCACGTGTCATGTTACTGAGACGCTGTGAAGTTGCAGCTTTACTTCAGACTGTTAAAAGTGCTGGCACCGGAGACTCCTTCCACAAAGGTAAATAAACATCTCCTCATGAAAAACTTCCCCATATCGACAGTCACACGTGCGTGTGTTTTCTGTTATCCATTTAGGTGATCGTTAAAAGTACCTGTAAGTTGAAACGATGACAATAGCATTTGTACATTAATATAAATCTGATCTGCTTGTGTAGAAAATCTGGACGCCAATCAGATTTGAGAATTCCTCGCAATATGTTGTAAGCTAGCCAAACCAAAATCAAAGTTAAGGTAGAATTATGTTTAAGATCATTATGCTTAAGACTAGGCGTGCTGGAAGTTTGTCAATGCTGAAAAAGGGGTTAGATCTATTGTAGAGCCACTCATAGAGCTAGAACTGTTCCGAAAACCCTGATGAAAATAACGATACCACCTTAAATTAGTTCTTATTCAGAGATGACAGGCTCCCACGGCTTCCCTGTGTAACGTTACAGCAGTAGAATATATCTGCACCAAAGACGTAGAGGAAGAGCTTCAAAAACAATGTTGTGATTGAACTCTATCTGGAGCCATAATGGGTCTACAGCCCTGAGCTCCGAAAACAGATTAAAGCGACTTGAAGAACAAGACCTGCTGTGCAGACATCCTCAACCAAAACAGCACTCTTTTGGAAGCTGCCACAGCCGAGAGGGATAAGCTACGGACTCTACCATGCGTTCACGTTTAGAGAGCCCCGTGAGCCTGAAGAAGGTCTTTGTTCCAGACTTGTAGTAGGCCGTCAGGGAGACGATGGGAACTTTGCCTTACTAGAAAAACATCGTTTTGTATATTTTGAGGGAAAGCGAAAGAACGTGCGATATCCTGATAACCTTTACGGCATATTAGCTTCAGCCAGCTGAGTCTCCAAGAAATACTGAACTTCTACAAATCTTTCTGAGTGTTGTAAGCGAACTGATCCTACTGCAAGTCCTGTTGGACGCTGATCAACTGTGGAAGTGTATCTTTTAACACCGATATCCCAATTTCACCATGTTTTCTTCCAACTCTCCCAAGCCTTTAAAGGCACCTTCAGTTTGACCAGCAGCACCTTGAATCCACTTACTGATTTCAAATCTTTCAGTAGTCTTTTAATGCCTGGACTGAAAAATTCAGCAAGCTCTCGTTTCATTTCAGATTTAAGTTCCTGCGTTTCATTTGACAAAACTGAGCCTTCCTTTGCAGGTGTATCGTCGGCATAGTCGGCATTTTCATCATACACATTTTGTCCCAGAATCCTTACCTCCCTTTTTTTTTCTCGACCAAGCCCTCTCCTTATATGCAAAACAATTTCTGCAGTAAACCATACTTACATTTGGGGATCTTTAAAGGACCGGTACTGAGAAATTGCGCACTATGCTGCCATCCCATGTCGCCATCTTCGCGCCAACTGGAAACCCGACACTGGAAGATTTTTCGAGTTCATCAAGAATTTCCAAGTGGGATTGCGAAAAGGAAAAGCTCTGTTATACAGTTCTACACAGAACATGTATAACAGGGATGTCAAACCTCATCTAAACCTCAGGTGTGGGTGCAGGTTTTCATTCCAATCAAGCAGGAGCCACACCTGATTCCACCTGTTCAATCAGTTGATCTTGGCTTTCAATTACTCCGGTGTGGCCTGTGCATGGTTGGGATGAAGACCCTTTCTGGATAAGATTTGACACAACTGATTTAAAGGGCACCCTAGAAGAACAACGTGAAGAGCGATTTGGGATTCTTGAATTAGCCTTTTGCATGATATACACATATACTGTAGGTTTGATGTGACATGGCCAAACATCAAGCAGAGATACTGTTATCAGCACAATTTGATTATTTCCCCAAAGTGTTGTGTTCCTCTTAGGCCAGAGCAATTTGCCTACATCCACCTTTTATCCATTTACACTTATGTTCTGGAATGTAGAAAAAAAGCTCTGACGCTGGAGACTCCTTCCATAAGTGTCCAACATTACTACAGAAACGATAACAATATTAGAATGAAAGCATTGATAGAAACCTGTATTTGAACTACATTGAGCACTGCTACAGTATGTTAGAATAGTAATCAACATCTAACCAATCAGAAGCAAGGAATTCAACAGCTCTGCTCTGTATAAAATTGTGTAAAACTCTTGTGTGGTGAACAAGTTTGATGTATTCTTTGTTTATACATATATGAGCTCTTAGATAGCTCTACCACAGAACTGCCCGAGACCTGAGGTTGTGATGTTCTGGGCCGATTTTCCACATTTCTGACAGTGTTTACTGATGTCAATCAGTTTTGTGCTCCAGTCAGCCTCCGTCTCACTCCTTGGCAATGGGCTTAGCCTATAATTACACTTGCCTCCTATTACAGTCCCTCCCTTGACAACATTTGGATGACGTCGCTGCACACATACCATTGATGGATTTTATCCGTTCCATCACATCTAACCCTGTCCTTTCTTTCATTTTAAATGGAGCATTTGCATGTACCATTTCCACTTGTTCTGGGAACGGCCATAGCGTTATTAGACAGGCTGAACTGGAGACCACCCAGGCGCCCGATGGCCTCATAGATATTTAGCCAGCTAATTGCGCAAGGCAGTGGACGCTTTGATAAGTGAGGAGAGGCTTCCTCCTGGGATCTGGGCCACTTTCATGGTGTGATGGGGTTAGTCTGATAACTGCATGAAAGCTGCACGGGATGTTTCTTGGCGCTGGCAGGCAAGCCCGTTCACGGCCTTGCTAAGTGGCCGAACATCATGGGGCTAGTTAGTTAGCATAAACACGCCACTTAGCCTAACTACCTCAGGGAGCCACATGGCTGTTTGAGGAAGACACAGTGCAGCAGAGTTCCATAAACAATGCAGTTAATGACCTGATGACTTTATGGGAGCAAGATTTTTGTGACCATGATGGAATTTCAGCTAGTGTCTGCTCCACGCTAGCTGCACCATCTGCTTGCATGAAATCACAGTGTTGTTTCTGGAGACTGCCTACGATCCGATATACTTCACTCAAGCTAAGCATTAACTCTACATAAACTGTACATTGTGACTGGGGTGCTACCATGAGTGATACATTTCCCTCAACGAGTCTGACTATATCTCATTGTCCACTTTATTAGGAACACGTATATATTCATGCAGTTATCTCATTAGCTGATCAAGTGGTGCGGCGTATCAAATCATGCAGATACAGGTCAAGAGCTCCAGGTATTGTTCACATCAAACATCAGAGAGGGGGAAAATGTGATCTCTGAGACTTTTATTGTGACATGGATGCTGGAAACAATAGGGCTGATCTGAGTATTTCAGGAACTAGTGTGTTGCTAGGCGGTTGCTATGGTTGTGGTGGTAGTCCTGGTGGTTCCTAATGTGTTGTGAGGTGGTTGCTATGGTACTCTAGGTGGTTCCTAGTGTGTTTCTATGGTTGTGCTATGGTATTCTAGGTGGTTTCTAATGTGTTGCTACGTGGTTGCTATGGTAGTCCCGGTGGCTCCTAGTGTGTTGTAATGGTTCTGCTATGGAATTTCACGTGGGTACTAGAGTGCTACAAGGGTTGTGCTAGGCAGTTGCTATGGCATTAGAGGTGGGTGCTAGTGTGGTTGCTAAGGGTGGTGGTAATTTGCTATGGTATTGCAGGCAGTTCCAGAAAGTTCTGCCATAATAAGAAGTATGAGGAATAATGAAACAGTGCATGGCAAACACTACAATTAAAATAAATAAACATACGTATAAATAAATAAATAAATAAATGACTGAACAGTTAAAATATTTATTGTACTCTTGAATACCTTCGCACGCTATAGATATTTTCCGACTTTCACTCAAGTACATTTTCCATCCTTTTTTCTACATTTAACCGAGTGAAATTTGGAGCCACACTTTCACGTGAGTAAAGTTTCTCGGTACTTTTGCGCCTCATGCTGATATGGCAGTGATGCTGATGAATTTCAGGACAGTGTAATGAGGCCTGCTAGCGCACCATGTTTAGGGTTGAACGGGGACGCCGGAGCACCACAGCATGTCCTCAGGCAGCTCTGTCACTGATACCCTCCCAGGGTGAAGAAGGGGTGAAGGGAACTTTACCTCACCTCCTGTGCCACTGGCCATTGTGTCAGACTCCACTTCCACTTATTTGTCACGCTTTTTCCCTCATGGGCTGCCAGCCAGCCATACAGGAAACACAGATCACAAATACTGCATTTATTTAAAGAACACACACGCAAAAAAAAACCCAAACCCACACGAACAGGAGGGCTGAAATGCGACAGTATAACATCCTTATTGGTGTTTGTACAACTTATAGTCTAATGATGACAAGGAGCCAGTTGAGAACTCGGCATCCAATATACACTATCAAGAGAACTATTTAATTTTATTGAGGTCTGTCTTACAGGGAGATTTTCTAGAAATGTTTTCTGTAAGGGAAGGCACAAAATTCACTCCTTTAATGTATAATTTTATGCGTTATTTGTTAATAAAGATGCTGAATTATTTGAATCCGAATCAGTTATTAGTTATTTAGTTAGTTATTATTTATTTACATATTGAATATTATTATTAAATTAATAATGATCAATTATATGTAGCTCAATAACAATTGTAATAAAACTGATAACCAATAAACATTATTCAAACTACCGATCTAACAGCCCACCTGTGTATTCAAAGCCAAAACAGTCCATAAAAGACAAAAAAAAAAAAAAGATATGTGATTTTAAATGCTCCATCACATGTTCGCATGCTATCACTTGTGTTTACTTAGTTCGCATTGCAAAAATGCACCTTCACATGTAATATAATAATCAGGGGGAAAAAAAATGATCACATCTGAGTGAGATTTTTGACGTCTCCAGCAGATTTGAGATCCGTAGTCGCCTACCACACACTGCTTGTTCATTTAAGGCCGTGTCTTGCTGGTGTCAGATCAGTTCTGATCCTATGTATCAATATTAAATATAACTGCTATTAAAAAAGTGAAATGTTTTACAGTGCTGCAATTTAAAATAATAAAATAAAAAGGATCAACTACTAATAAAAACTAATCTGGATATGTTTTCAGATAAACAGGGTTTAATCCCAACTCCCAGATTCCCACCTTCTCTTTTTTCCCCACCAGTGCGATTGATTAAAGGATCTGAGAGCTGTACAGGAGGAACAGAGTGTAATAGCGTCACATTAAAGCTTGGCCAGATCCTGCTGAGGAAGATTATTGTAAGGTGTTAAAAATGAAAAGGACACGACACTGCACTTGCACTAATATTGTGCTTCCATTAAGAACAGCTTAGCGAGGCTCTGTCCTGGCTTGGAGCCTGGCGTGGCAGCGGAACCTCCACCGAGGTCTGCTTTCACAGAAACACTGCACATTTTAACAACCCCGGTTAGAACAATACGACAGTGTGAATACGGGGCAGCGCTGGATTAGATGTTGTGTTGGTTCAGAGCCCAGCACTACACACACACACACACACACACACATACACAGCAGAAGAGTGGTGGGAATGAAGCAGGCAACAGTAAACAGCCAGTGTTACATTAAGAACCAGCGTGTTTGCTTAATTTTACAGACCAGGAACAGAGCAGAGCTTTATTTCATGTGAGCGACTGAGTGCTGTGTTCCCCCCGCTCCCACTTTTTCACCCCAAATTTGCTCACCTGCCAGTTCTCACCCACCAGCTCACTCTCTGTCCTACCACACGACACCACCATGTGACGGCTGACGGGATGCCAGCCAGCTGCTTTTTTTCTAACTGTTGCATCACAGAGCAGAATAACACACCCTCTGGAAATCCTCTTACGCATACATGAGCTCACGGACACACATGATTGGATGATATCGCTGGGATTGACAGGGCAGACAGAGAACGCCACTCCCACCCAGAGAAGTCAGCCAGTTTAGCTCTCTTGGCTCACGGCAATGGATAGCTGTGGCATCATCAGGATTCAAACTCATGGCTTCCTGATAATAACAGTTTTCTGTGCTTTGTGATGTTTTTCTGAGCTAACGTGCTACAACTCTGATGTGATTTAATGGTCAGTGTGAATACAATTTGGAGTGAAAGTGAATTATAATGCATGTATCTTTCCGCAGCTAATAAATGATCCAGATAGATAGATAGATAGATAGATAGATAGAAGCATGTTAATTTTCATTTGTGTTTTTTTCTTGCAACAAGAAAGCAAACAAGAATTAAAGGAAAGTTTGAAAAAAATGTGCATGTGCATGTACCACTATAAAATGATGTTAATGTATAAAATATTTAATACCCATTTAAAGTTTATAATCTTTGGGGTTGGGAGGTACAGAATAATGGCAAAGTTTTAAAAAGTTCTAATGTAGACCCTTTCTAGGTTCTTCAGATGTCTCTCTGAATGAATGGTTTTAATTAAAGGAAAACAAACTAGATTATGAAGGAGAACAGATGATTATGAGCTTGATCATATGATCACACGGCAAGAAGGATTCAAAAACCTTGTAGGGAAAACGTTTAAAGTCTGCAAGTTTAATGGTTTATTGGTTTGGCTCTCTAGGACAACTGTTTAAAGTTTTAGATCTACAGCTCTAACAGAGAGGGCTCTAAGTAGCACACACTTATAAAGCAAATAACCCTCAACTATCCAAATAACCCTTGAGAGTCACTTTTTTTTTTTTAAGATAGTACAATAATTTCTAAGTGAGCTTCTCAGAGCTCATTTGATGCATATAGATGTGTTAAGCAAGTGTATTCTCTACCAAAAAAAATAAAAAATAAATAAATAATAATAACAATAACAATAATAATAATACAAATTAACAATGAAAACTTTTATGACATTAGTTTTTCTTAATTTAGCCCTGGGGAAAAATACATAAATTAATAAAATGTCATCTATTTAAAATAAAGCAGCTTTTTTCCAAGTCAAAGCTTCCAATAAATATCTCTGTAACTATAAAACTCATGAACTACATATCTTTGATACTAAAATAATTAATTTGCATTTAAAGAAAGCACAAAGAAATTATTGTTATTGGATAAAACAAACAAACAAAACGACAGAAAATAACTATCAAAACAGCATGTCTCTAACCTGCCAGTCCTGCTCCACTCTCCTCCATATTATTATTTCCAGTCATTTGGTACTGGTTGTTTATTCGCAGTGCCAGCAGGGGGCGCACTTGAACGCAGAGCTGGAGTTTAATCTGAAGCAGATTCCGCCAACCTGCAGACTAATTTATCTACATATTAGGAGATGATTTTCAACAACAACTTTTTTTTTTTTTGTGTGTGTGGCATCCTGCAGTGTGTAAACTTAACATGAATCAGGTCATGTTTAGGAAAACGAGCAAGACATTAATCAAGGAATATTAAACAAACCAAGCAACCATCATAGACTGTATATTCATGTATCAATATTGTAGAAAATATTTTTAGTCAAACAAAATTGTTTAGCATATAGTAT